>JARFOD010000012.1:630805-669235 GCA_031763545.1 Mopalia muscosa | reverse complement strand
CACCCATTGGGCTGGCACGTCGTCATATAAGTAAAATACCCTTGAGTACGACGTTAAACCCCAATCAAACAAACAAAGAAACAATTAAACAAGCAGAAATTGAGAATGTTCTAAAGTTTGAAATAACAAACTCTGAATGAACATCTAAAGCCTCTAATCCAACTAATGGATGATAATTTGCTGACGATAGCATTGAGATGAATGGGCAATAGGACTAGCAAGTTGACTGAAATATCTTGGCGATTTTTAAAAAATCGTTTTTTTTTTTAAGTTTGTATTAGGTTTTTAACTACATGATTTTTCAATGTGTGCAAAGAATGAAACAACTTGCTACTGTAGATAACTTGTAATGACATAACTTCAAAAGTCTTACTCTTTTCATGTAAATGTTTATTGGAGGTACAAAGAGAGCTCTTTCATGACATCTCCAACTTTTTCATTGCTCAAAATCAATACTGGTATCAAAAGCTGCATTAACTGATTGATCAGATAGACCATGAGATAATGCTCAAGTCCACTTACCTATTGTCAAAAAACATAGAATATGGTAACTGTGAGAACTCAACAAGCACGGAATAAAAATATAAGTAAATAAAACTTGAGCAGAAGTACATGTCTGACAATTTGTAATAAGAATTGTGACTGTTTGAAAATGTGTAGTTTTCATGCAAAATATCAGCATCTGTTGCTGTTGGATCACTTTAAGGTGCATACAGATTTGGCAATGTCATAACTGGTTGGGTTGTTAGATCAAGTTATGACACTTTGCATTATTCAAGTAGATATTTTTTTGTGTGCTAAACTTGTCTGCAAGTTTAGGATTTCAACAATAATTTGCCAATTGCTGTGAATGCCAAGTCTCCTGTTAGTTGTTTATATAATCAATACAGTTACATTGTAAATGCAATTTTGGACATGCAGTTTGATCACTAGTCTATCATCTTACTACTGCGCTACAACAAGTGCTTTTTTTTGTTTTTTTTTGTTTTGACAAGAGCCAGATTCTTTCATAGCTGTTTTGACAGTTCCATTTCAAACTTTATTTGAAATAATTAAAAATAATGCACAAACGTTTAAATGTGTTATTGCTAGTCTGACAGAAAAATGGTTTGGATTGGGATGGTACACATATACAGTGCATGTAGTCAACATCATTGTGAGGGATTGGCATGGCAATACATTAATTTCCATTGTTAGGTTATTTTATAAAAGTTTGTATATTTAATTCAAATTTTGGGGTAATTGTTTTGGATTTTGGTTATCAACTTAAATGAAATATCTTTGAGCTCACAATTGAACTATAATCCATAACAAATATACTTTTAATGGCATAAATTAAATTAATACATGCAATCAAATGTAGATCGCTTAATGTCAGTTATAAAAGTGTACACCATATGCGTTTTATCCACATTATGACATTTTATGCTTGTGCTAGCGTCAATTATTATTGGAACACACAGAACTAACATTGAACCCAAGTCAAACAACCGAAAACCGATGAGCACAAAGTGAATTATTGTATTAGATCTTAGAGTTATTTTTAGTCACAAAATAGTTGATGTAGCAGAAAGATATTGGCCCAGATTTGGATACATGGTAAATGCTGATTGCTGCTTGTGCCTGCCATTTGTATGGAGAAAGCTATTGGACTGAAGGCATTGGGCAATTAGTCTCAACAATGCTCTTCCTAAATAATCTCTATTGATTTGGTAGGAGAGGCCTGCCTCTCTTTAATCTCTAAGAATTTCACAAGAGTCTGAGCTCCATTGTACAATGGAATGTTCAGAAATACTCCTGCTTGGTGGTTAAAAAGAAGAATGATTTATTTTTAGACAGATTTTAATTTAACTTCTTCATGTTTTTTTGTTTGTTTTTTAAAACATTTTTGGCCTGCTTTATATGCTACCTTGCTAAAATTAACAGAACGCAGTTGTCAATGAAATGTTAAAGGATAAATTGCTGTATGACCATGCACCATCAGTCTGGTCACATGTGAGTACAAGGGCCTCATGTTCTGATAATTGAAAGAAAACTCTTTACTTTTCAATGGAGGAACATTAATTGTAATGATAACTACCCAGTGCCGCATGTTAGTAAAATACTGTTATGCACAGCATTTAGCATCAACTAATCATACCTGATTGACTACCACTGTGGACATGGGGAAGTCATTGACATGTAACCTACATGTACAATTACCATGATAACACTGTCTTAACCCATGGTAAGGTAGGCAGTCAGCAATTCTTGCCTTCTATATTCATAAATATATTAAATATATACATGTATTTAGGAAAAATAATCACTTGCCCTAAGGTGAAGATAAACATCATGTATATTCAATTTCAATGATATTATTATAGCACTGTGTTTAGTATCAGTCTTCAATACATGTATCACCCTATCACAGATTTTTTCCTGTAAGTAAGGTAAAAATCTATATTGGGACATATAATGCTGTGGTTAATGGATAGTTGGCCGTGTCTCTTGTAAACGGAAATAGGTTTACTTTCAGTTCCATATAAATCTCTGTACACATATCTACTGTTGGCTGAATACATTGATTGATTGGCATTTACATGTTTATGACTGAAGTTGTATTAGTTGTACTGTGAAAAGGAGAATCAGTGGAAATGATGATCGGATATTGGATGACTTGTCAAGGACGTGTTGATCGGATCCATTGTATGATAAATGTTTCTCTCTCATTATTATAAATGCTCGGCAACATTCTTTATAATGGCTTCCCTTTATAGTTCTTTAGATTATCATAGACCAGTGGTCTATTTACAGTTCTGTTCATTGACGTCAGTGAACTTGAGATGCCGCTATTACAAAGTGTGCCCCAAACTATGAAAACGTCAATGAGCAAGGACATTATCCCAATATAGCGCCAGTAAAAACCACTGTTGCTATTCATGGATTGACAGTTTTGTGTATTCGGAGAGAAGACCAAATTTGGAAATCAGCTGAGAAGGGAAATTTCTGATGACCCGTTCACATATGAAATAATTATGGGGAATCTGTTGAAGTAAGGTGTCTTGCATTGTTATTAACTATCCCTCAACAGCCTTGTTTGCCTCTGGACCTCATTCCATGTCTGGAACGGCAAATATACCTAGAAGGCTGTTCGTGCTAGCTTCTCGCTGGATGTAATTATTGCAAACCAAAACTGTGCACTCCAATAAAAGGGACTAGTTAACCTCATTATCCTCTCTCCTGTAAATTCTCACTGTCTATAAACTCAAATTGGTTCATTGATAATATATCATGTGGTGAATAACATTGCACCTTGGTAAGTTGTTTCTCTTTGTATACAGTCATAACTCGTGGTTTGGGAAAAGTTGTGCTAATGAACTAAGGGGCAACATGACTAGTGATTGTTCTGGCTTTGTTATTGCCAATGACACCAAGGCTGTTTTTTTTTTCATCCATTGGCCCAATACGCCATCCTAGCAGTGAAATAAAACAAAAAAATATAAAGCCAGATGTTACCACATTTATACCATCCCATATCATGTCAGTAAAAATATGATATATCTCGCTGAAATGAGTTTATAATACATATTTAAGAAACAAAATCATTCTGGCTGTAAGTTTGCTTATAATATGCTTTCAGTTTTTTCAAAGAAAATAAAATGTCATAGTAGAAAAATTACAATAAAATGTAATAATAAAACACAGACATGTAGGCATAAAGCAGTTAAATACTATTTTAAGATGTGCTAATATTCTAGTTTAAGTTTAGGTTTAAACATCAGGTGTTTGTCTGGAGGAAAACATGTTGTGTGTCATCCCTTTACTCAGCTGGGTGTCTTCCACTAACGTCTCTCCTCCGTTCTAGTGAGCAGGGACCTTAATCTCTTTGCCGAGAAAGCTTAGTTTCCACTTAATTGAATGCCTTCTTTCTGCTGTGTTTCTTGAGCTCGGGCTTGATCAACATGACTGGGTCAATCTAGGTTTAACACATTTTGACGATTTGTTCGCTAGAGTTGTATTTTGTCATGCTGTTACTGATATTGGTACCTATTGTGCAAAATCAAATTGTGGCTGTCTATCTGGTCGCAAAATGGCCAACTAGATGGTGGAATCAGAAGGAATTTGTTAGGAGGGACAAATGAATACGTATCACTGGACTGTCTAGGAATATGCTGCTTATTGATTTTCTCCTGGTTTTTCGGTTGTCAGGCAGGTCTAGCGACTCATGCTTTAAGATGCCAGACAAGTCTGTGATACATGTACTTCCAAATCTGCTTTCTCTTTTATGATGCCTATTGCTTACAATAATGTGGTGAACTCCTTGTCAAACCCTAATGCTTGTAAACTGTCTACTAAAATATTGAAAAGTTTTTGTGCAGGATTTAACAATACACCGCACAAACCTATATGTACAGGTAGTCAGACCTACACATACATGTACCTTGAAGGCAAAAATTTATTATTGGTTTAAAATATTTAATCTGGCAGAAATTATATTCTTGAATATTGATTCTACAAGTATATTTTTGGTAATGTGACCAAAATTAAACATTTATAAGTGACTAGTGAACCCATATGATAAAGAACTTCTGTTGCTTCCACTTAAGTGGATTGTATACCTTTGGCTCCCCTTATGTGTAAGTCATTTTTACAATAATGCTTGTAACACAGGAAAGTTTGTCTGATTGATGATCCCACTACCCTGGTGCAAGGGTTGGCACACCTGACTACTGATTCTCACTTTTTAATGACAATCTATATTGGACAAGTGGACAATCTGTAGTGGGTGTTTGGCTCTCAATTTTCCTCCATAATTAGGCAAGGAACAGTGTGAAGTGGACAATCTGTCATCATACTGTATAAGTGAAATACATGTACCTTTGGGTAGGACGTTAAGTCCCAAACAAAAAAACAAACAAACAAAATTCACACATGATCAATAAGCTTATACAAATATAACATGTACAAACCAAATGTATCTCCAATTCCTACATATATAAATGTAGAACATACATTAAGAGAATCTTCCTGTTCAAACTTTGGTTGAGTGGCTTGCATGATTTTAGTACAATTAACTACATGGAACTTGTCAGATAATGTACATGGTGAGGCAAATTCACAGCCTCAATTTTTACTTGGCCTTCGTTAAAATATATGTTAAAGTAGAAGGAGGGAAAAACATTACTGGAAAATGGCTGTATTTTTACTTTTCAATTTAATTTAAAGTATTTTCATTTTTCTTCTGTTTCACAGATCATCAGAAATTGGAAAGGGAGGCAAGAATTTGTAGGTTGTTGAAACATCCAAATATTGGTAAGTACAAAGCTTGTTTATTGGTATATGTACAATCTGAATTATTATTCAAGATGCCAGTAACTGTAACTATGGTGTTTAACCACAAACAATCAATACCCAAACCGTTTAACATTTTATCAAAGGACAAACTGTTTTTGCATGACTGTCACGAATATTTATTGAAAAAAAAAAGAGGTACAGCCCCTAGGTACAGCCCTGGCATAAAAAGTTACCCTCTGTTGTATATGCATGTATATTGTCATCCAGGCAAGGTGTATACATGTACATGTAGTCATGTGACACAGACATCAAAGCTTTTGGTCATATATTGCTCTCTGGCTATAAAGGGGAGTTTGTTTGAAGAGAAGCAATACTGTCTTAACTTAGCAATGAATGAGAATTAACTTTCCAACATTATGGAAAGGCTTCACATCTTGGTTGTGCTAGTGTCAAGTATTGTTGGAATACACTGACCTCATATAAGTGAAATCTCCTTAAGCATGGTGTAAAACACCGATCAATGAATCGATATATATTTACTCGCAATTAATATTAAATGTGTACATTTGCTTTTGTTACTCATGTATGATTCATTTTGACATAAATTGTTTGGCTTTCATCGTCCTTTGTGTATCTGATTATCAGGTTTGAGTAGGTTCTATGTATATTATACCTACAGGTTATAACTCTTGTCATCACAGATTCCCCTCGAACTACTCCGTGTTTATACTGTTCTGCTTGATACAGATATGCAATGACTTATATGTTTAACATGTTCAGTTTTGTATGAGCAAACTAATCAAAGGAAAAATCAATAGGATAACCTGTTCACTAACATGTCAGTCTGTATTAGGCATATAATGGTGTGGAGGGAATGTTTTCTATGGCTTGTGTTAATGGATAGACCATGGTCCAAACTTAGGCTTAATGTTTAAATGTTAGCTAACTGTGGAAGAAAGAGTCTCCTATTTATATATGTTGCTATGGGGATTGACTGGTGGTGTTGAGCGGGGCCTTGATTGATGTGGGGCGAGATGTATTGACAGATACTGAAATGTGAAGTAAATTCCAGTTAAAACTAATGTTTATATGTATTGTCCTGTATTGCCCTTGCCTGTTGTTAATGGTGTTGTGGTTGTTTTCCTCCACCAAATGACTGACACATGATCACTTGAGTGAAATAACCTTAAGTATAGCAAAGAACCCCAATCAAACCAAACCAAACCAATTAAAAATTTCATATGGCATTCTTTATAAAGAAATTAGTTGGAACATTCATTTGTCTTGACAACTAAACAAGGACACCTCTTGTACATGTGAAAATATTACAAATGACAAGGATGCCCAGTCAAGTTGTCCAGCTGGCCAACATCCACAGCTGCTAATTTGATATGCCTTCCTCTCAGGGGTTGTGGGTTCCAGTCCTAAATGAGTCAACTAAATTAACCAGTTAGAAGTTCAACTGTATTATCCCAAAATAGAGAAAATACTATTAAAGGTATTCCCAAATGAGTTTTAAATCAGACTGAATAATAAAGATGATACTATGACCTATCTATAAACTCTCTCCCGTATTTTGTGACTTTTCATACAAGTCATTTGAGCTGTGACATAGGCAGAGGATTTGAACTCCATTCTGAACAGTGAACAGTCTGTGACCAATCATGATGACTCCATACTGGAGATACATGTACATGAAGGATTGCTAGATCAGGTGATTTAATATTGCAGCAGGCAACTTTAGCAAATTTTCTATACCAAACTCTTCTTCAGATATGGTAAATTATCTGATGACAGATTTTTATGAAAATAACGAGCAAATGCCTGATATGAATGTCAATGGTGGAACAGAATCAGATAGACTGCCAGTAATTCACATGGGAATTATAATCAGGTCAATGATGGGGACAAGAATAATGTTAAAATTATTTGCATAATAAATATTTTGTATTTTGAAGGGGATTGAATATTTATTACTATATAAAGCTTTCAGTCTTCAGTTTCATAAAGAAATTAGACATTATTTAATCGTTCACCAAATAAAACGCCACACAAGCATTCTGTATATATTTATGGATGACACAAAAAACACTGAATGGCTCAGGGGAGAAAATCTGGAGAATAACAAAATGGCGTTGTATTCTATAGATAACAGTCACTTGGTGAATTCCCCTTGTATTGTCACTCAAGAGTCACTGAACTGTCATGCACTCTTAATAAAAGCCAGATGTTCAAATCCCATTTTCGCCACATTTTTCAATGAAACAAGTCGCAAATCGTTTAGTGAATATTGGACTATTTTTTAAAATGTTTTTTACAATAGGTATCTACCATTTGGGGATACCTTTAATTTTGCCTTTGTGAGCTGTGTCACTTCCCTGTCAAGGATAGTGAATGACCGCTACCTAGATTCCTAGCAATTAACTTTCTTTTTTTGTTTGTTTAGTGGTCTAGATTTGTGACATTTACTGCTGCAAATTGCGTGCCTTACTCTGAGGGTGGGTTTGAATCTCAGACATGATTCAACATTTTCTGAAATAGAATCTGTTGTAATTACACTGTATCAACAAAAAAAAAGTATAATCCCAAAATGACAAAAATATTGACAATATTCACTTTTTTAATACTGCAAAGTTATTTTACATTGTTGAAATCAGTAGGCAGGATGCAATATTTGACTGCTAAATTGTTAATGCCTTTTATTAAATGGCTATGTTTGGGTTTAAAACAACCTTGTACAACATGTAAGCTATTATAAAGTCCACACACTATATAAACTATTTTAACTGTCTATGTAAGTCTTTGGTGCTCAATACCAGTTTTAAAAGAGATATGCTACATTTCCATGTGTGTTTGTTTTACAAATACATCTAAGGGGTGCTGTATGTTTCCAGCATACATCAGTCTTTTTTAACTTGTTTTGACATTTTTTGTCATTACAAATCTTTTTGGTTTTTAATATTTTTATATTTACCAAAGTATGAAGAGTTCACATACATGTACATAAGTGTATTATTTCCTTCACTCCACAAATAAGAAAAATAAATTGAAAATGTGTACTGTGTAAGTGATTACCACCTGAAATATTTTCCCCTTGTCTGAAGCTTTATGCAGTCCCTGGACACTTGGCTGATTCCATGTATGTTGATGGTGTTTGGAAGCATTGCAGTTCTCATAATACTGGTCGGCTAAATAATTCAGATCTCTTGGGACATCAACATGGAAGACCTTTTCACTGCAGGCAATCTTAGTGTCACTTGAGAACAAAACATTTTGTATTGCAATGAATAAGGAAACATACAGTCCTTGTATTGACCATTGCTTTAAGCCACCTTTAATTGTCTACATTATACATGAAGACCAACCAGGTCACACTTCCTCCCCCATTTTATCAGAAGACACACTCGAATAAGGAAGAATATTAATGTATTATATTATTTTTTACATGCTTGTGTGTCTGTCATACCCTAAACATGTAGATTGTTTTTTACATTCTCTTGGTTGTCAGTTGATTTATTATCAGGGGTATGGCTAGAATTATTTTATCCATTTTCCTTTCCCAAATTCACCAGACTTTATGTACATGTTTGTTAAGAGTGATGAATTGTCTTTTTGGCTTGTCTTAATTAGATTTTATGAAGTTTTTTATGAGTATTTTTTACATTAACTTGGACACATAATATTTTGGGCTGCCATAAGTTTTCTGGAACCAAATTGACTTCAGCAGATCCCGTAGTTGTCCATTTCAACTCAAATTTAATGTCTACTTAGACACTTTTCATTGAGAGTAATCTGTTTAATCTACATAACATTTGATATCCTCGAGCCAGAGTAATCAACTTTTTTAAATGTACATAATACATATATGTATTTTTTTTTTTTTGGTAAAATTTAGGTATCATATCTCAATAACCTGCAAGAAATAAACCTGACAATTCTGTCATTTTTTAAAATTGTTTTTTTACACTTGATCCAGTACGATGACTACAGGGAGCTGCTTTTGTAGCTAACTGGCTAAATGATAACATAAATTCAATAGGTTTTTATGAAGCCTTTTTTCTTTTATCTTCATCAAGTGGTTTCCTTTACCCGCTAGGATACCATGCATACAACTTTAATTAAATAAACTAGATACAATTTTTAGTTTTAAATCTTATCAAGTTCAGCCTTAAACCCCAATCGGGCAAATAAATGAAATTATAACAATTGATAAAGCTGGTGATAAACAGATTTATTTAGTTTGGTTATCTATGTTCAATTGCAAAATCATAAGGAGCAATCAAAATGGCCACAGATTTTTAAAAGAAAAAACTAAATAAGCTGCATAAATGATACAGCAATATAGAGTTTTATAGTTTGGATGGCATTTCATTTATCTAAATGATTTCATTTTCTTAATTTGTTTTGTGGAGGTGATTGGTGATAAAACGGTTTGTGTGATCATTTGGTCTGTGAATTTGACATGTTTACAACTAGATTTGACTTGTAGTTGAGCTGAAATGGATGAGGATTAGTGTGGTTTGGTGGGCTATAGAATTCCTGTGCTCAACATTACTCTCATTTCCTTAGCTTCATGTATGGGTTTGGAAACAGCAGCTTCCATTAAGAGATGACTCTAACCCTGTGAAGCAAGTACTTGATCCTATTGATTGGGCTCTAAACCTTCTATCTAAGATTGGAGCCCTGTACCCCTTCATTACCTAGACTACTGGATTGAGGCTAAAACACTGAGTTCATCATTATCTCAACAAGCAATGTTTGCTGAAGGTTTTATGACTTGTGTTTCAGTAGACATTGGTTAACCCAGTGTAATTTAAACTCCAATCATTGACTTCTCACAGATTTCTACTACATTCTGGTAAAGGTGATATTGTAAATGTGTGATTCCATTAGATGTATGCACCCATTGTGAACTACAGATTAACCCGTTTTCGGACATATCTGATGAGTGTTTCCATATTGTTATTATAAAATTATGAAATTATCCTGGTTTTACCGAAGATTAAATTTAGCAATATTATTTTCTGCAGTTTGCTTACACACCAGATAGTTTAATTATATATTTATCAACTGATCAAACAGATTTTTTTTTTTTTGGTTTTCCATGATTTTCTCTCAGCCTTCAATCAAACAGTAGCAATGCAAAAGTCATAATATTGTACATTAATTGCCCTTTCATGTGGTCTATACTAAATAAAACAACCAAGAGTACATAAAATAGTTACATTGACCACAGTCACACGGAAGTAGATGCTATAACCTCTACAGTGTACCTTATTTATCAAGTCATCTGAAAATACAATGACTTTAAGGGATTGGATAAGGACTGTAACATTTGGTTTGTTTCTTTGTTAGGGGTTTAACAGCATACTCAAGGATATTTCACTAATAGATGGCAGATTGTCCACTTCACACCATTTCTTGCTCAAATGTAGTGGTAACCCATAAAATGATGAGCTTACTCAGTTGGTTTTGTTCTCTAGAAGTACTGATAATTGTGTCACTCTGTGTAGACTCATTTCATTTTCTTCTTTGTCATGTCACTGATAAAAGTATAGTGTTTGCTTTCTGTTGACTTACATGAATTTCTTTTTTATTATTTTGTCCAGTGCATGGTGGCTCATTACCCTTTGTTCTTTAGCTATTATGAGCTGGAAGGAGTTAATGGTTTTTGCTCTCTACTTTCTTTTGTTCTTTAGTCCAGTGCTGATAGAAGCATATGCATAATGACCATTCTCTCTTGACTCTTGTCCAGTGCTTTATGTTGACTCAGTTCCTTTTGTTCTCTATTGCTTGTTCCAATGCTGATAAGAATAATGGGATCACTCTAAACCATTCTCTGTTGGCTCTGTTTCATGGGTTCTTTTGTCCAGTGCTTTATGTTGCCCCATATCCTTTGTTCTCTAGTCCAGTGCTGATATGTGTAAATGGGAAACATTCTTAACTGTTATTTCTTGGGTCCATTCCTTTCTTGGCTCTGTTCTTTTTGTTCTTTTGTCCAGTGCTTTTTTGTTGACTCCTATCCCTTGTTCTCTAGTCTAGTGCTGATATGTGTTAATGGGGATCACTCTTAACCATTCTCTTTTCCATGGCTCCATTCCTTTAGTTGTTTTATTCAGTGCTTTCTGTGGACTCCTATCCTTTGTTCTCCAGGGTTAATGAGGATCACTCTTGACTGTTTAGTTACAAATACATGTATTTGATATCTCTTCTCATTTCAGTAGCAAAAGTTTTTTTTATATGTTATCCAGAAAACATTCAGTTTTGTCAATTGTCAAAATTTTTCACATAAAGAAAGTGTAAATGTATATAATATATTGTACTATCTCTGTTACCCCTATGGGTTCTAGAGTTAAATATTATTGAATCAGCAGAGTCTGAGAAAACACAAAATTGGACAAATGAAGCCCTTGGGCATGTGGAAACTAATAGGTGTTTAGGCATGCAAGATATATATGGAAACAAATTTGCAAACCATTTACAGAGCAGAAAAAATCCATATTATAAGAGTGAATCGTGTGCTGGTCTTAGAAACCTGTCAAAACCACCTGTTCATTTTAATTTCATTCTTGTATAATGTACGTGTTTGAATTTAGTTTTGTGACACAAGTATAGAAGGAGTGTTATTCTCTATACAATATCCAAGCTGAATTGATTTTGTATCGTGTTCAGTTTCTTTATTATAAGACTGACTGATGCAGGTCTATTGGTTGTTGACATGTGTAATGGCCTGCAGCCATGGTTCAGTAGTTAGCGTGAAGGGCTGCTGATACTGCTTCAATGTACTCCTCACAGGTTGTTCACCTCAGGTTTATCAGTGAGTCACGATGTGACATTACAAATTGTATGGGCAGATTTTTAAGAGTTACCCTCCACCCCCCACCCCCACAGGTCTGCTACCTGGTTTTCTACCATATAAAGCTAGGAACAGTGTGAAATGGACAATCTATCATCATAACATTCTTGAATGGGATTCTAAACCCCAATCAAACAAGCAATCCATCTTATTTGATCAAATGCTACAATGTACTATAAAAAATGGGCCTGTGTCCGTGGCTCAATGGTAGCCAGTGCCCTTCCTGAACTGAACAAGCTTCGATTTACACTCACAGGTTCAAGTTTGCCTTTCAACCATCAGGTATATGAGCTAGTCACATGTTGTGGCTCCGGCAATCGCTGGGGTTGTTTTCACGAGGTTTCCTCTCGGTTTTCCACCGTAATAAGGCTGTGTACAGTATGAAGTGGACAATCCGTCGTAATATAAGTAAAATACAGTTGAGTAGGACGTTAAACACCAATCAAACAAACAAAACTATAAAAACACAGGACTAGCCTTCATCATACATGGAAAATACACATGAGTGTGACTCCAATTAAGGGTGATGCTTCAAGGAAGATACTCAAGTAATTATTTTCAGATGGCAATACATTGGCGCTATAAAACCTATTATCAGTGGTTTCTAGAAAATAATTTATTGGAAGGTAGGATGGATTTGGTATGGTTTAAGTTGAGCATGTTCCAGAGTAATCACTCTTTAAACTCTGAATTATTGACAGCACCAATAAGCAGACTGCTCTATGGATTTTTGGTGCCTGGTGCTTTCAGTATATGTTATATGGGTACTGGGAATTCTACAGGTAATGAAGTTGATCTGGTAAGTACGGCTCAACTGCAATCTTCATGCAATATGTATATACTGTCCGTTCGATTTGTCAATATTCTCACTATTTGGTTTGCATATTTAAGTTACCGTTTGTTTTGAACATACATATGTGAATTAATTGAATGAGAGCTATAAAAAGTTTGTCATGTCCTGTAGACATGAAAACATGTGACTTGATGAGTTTATAGTTTGAAATAAAAACGGATTTTATTTTATTTGGTGTTCCTAAATCATATAGCGGATGCAGTCTTCAAGTTTGATGTGTTGATCAGTAATTTTTACATACTTGGTTTTCAATGAACTCCTGACAGACAAAAACAGGTTCATGTCCCTGGCACAAGCTGCTGATAATCCACTCAAGTACAATGTACCCGTCCTAGACTAGTCTCCTATTTTTTAAGTATATTTGAGAAAGTCACACAAGATGGCTTACTATTACAGAGATGGCATGGTCTCATCATCGTTTTACACCATTACTATATGTTTATAGTAAGACATATAGCTTAATAAATCCATAAGTCAAATACAAGTATGTAGTAATCCTGATTTTATAATTGATCAAAAAGATCTATGCTGTATCAAGAATATTGATGAAGTAACTACAAAATTTCAAGTACACATGTCTGTCATTTTGATCCCTGTGAAAAAAGGGAAGAAAAGAAACACTGTCATATAATTAAATAAATAAGAATGCTCTATTGGTTCATTATATTAAAGATTTTTGGTAAAATAAAAAAAAATGCAATTCGTTGAATTTATAAAGATAAATCATTTGAAAGATGTTTGGTCTATAGGTCATAAAAGAAGGACCAGGGAGAGTAGGTTGGCACTGATGCCATGCTATATTACAATTGGCGGAGTGTTTAGCAGTGAATTTCTCCACTGTGAATTGAATAATTGAGGGGTTTTATATTGGAACATTGGAATAAAAGCTGTGATGTCTGGCTGCTTTTGGTATTGTATTGAGATAGAATGGAGATAAAAGCCAGTGGGAGAGGCTATCACCTCATGTCCTTGCTGCGACAGATCTTTGCTAATGATATTGATCAGGCTGTAACTGCGTGAAATAGCCTAGCTGATGACGAACTACCCGTATCAATTAGGAAGGCGCTACAAAAGCTCACTCCACTTTGGCCTTCTCTTCAGGAAATTAAATTATGAATTTTTCATGGCTAAAATAACCCACTGTGAATGCGCAGAGACTTTTGGGATGACGGTATTGATAAATGGACTGACTAATTACAATTATATAATATACTGAAAGAAAAACGTAAACACATACATGTACCCCTGATTTGATAAATGTACGCAAGTCATGATTCATATCAATACAATAACAAAAACAATGTGACCGTTTCTTTATGAAATTTACACTGTATGCAAAAGTGTACTGCTGTGCTGGCTCACTTTCTGTACAGTCCAAACTCTAATACCCAAAGCGTGCATACATTCTACAAGTATAGCAGAATAACTTGTAAACAGGTTATTGCAACAGATGTATTGCAAGTTTATAGAAGACAGCTGCAGCAATGAAGATTCAACCTGATTGTAGTCATGGCCAATTCTATCCTCATCACACTGTATATTAATACTTTAGAGCATGTTACCTAGGGCATACCAATAAATTCAGTCTACATTCTTCATGCATCCCTGAATACATATGTCAGCTGATGGCTTCTCTCAAGTGGTATGCCAATGTGGTCTGGCTAACTGTATGAAGGTGCTCAATTAAATGCTGATGAGAGTCCAGCATGTAATGCGGTAATATATTGTTAAGTTGGTTATTGGTGATGTGCAGGAATGGTGGTCCCCTAATGGCTTTCTCATGGATGTAGTCCATGTATTGGCACCCCAAGGGTATAAAACTAGCGCAGCAATGGAAACAAACTGAGCTGTGGATGCATCGTCTGACTGCCTAGACATGTATTATTATACAGAACATGCCTTGCTTCTTAATTGCATCTGGATAAATATGTAGGAAATTTAAATTCACTGCCAGGATAATTCTGATCCAAATTGCAATTATCCTCTGTTACTAGAATTAAATAGGCTGCCAATAACCGACTCATCAAAAGTGCTGTTCTGAATATCTTTAAAGATTTGTCCCTTATACTTGTATGTTAAAAATCATATGAAATAAATCAACATGACTTTGGCATTCTTAAATTTCAATATCAATTGTATGATTATCACTAGACTATTACTTTCAGTGCATTTATGTAGATGAAAGCAATGCTCGGCACTTCTCATAAGACATCAAACCAGGGCCTTTTTTGGCTCTCTCTAGATACGGGCAGTTTGTTTACAGATGTGCCATGCTGTGCACACTTAGCATTGGAGGAAGATTAATTTTCTAACATAATCAAAACACTTTACATTTTATGATTGTACTAGAGTCAATCATTATTGGAACACACCTCTGTTCTATAAGTGAAATATCCTAAAGAATCGCATAAAACATCAATCAATCAATCCTCAACAGCTACAAGAACAAAACCCCAGATATATTGAATTTATCAAATAGCTTCCAGCCATTTCGGTAATGATAGAAGTTTCCAAGTAGTTTCCAGCCCTTTCGGTAATGGTAGAGGTTTCCTAGTAGGTTCCAGCCGTTTCGGTAATGGTAGAGGTTTCCAAGTAGCCTCCAGCCCTTACAGTAATGGTAGAGGTTTCCAAGTAGCTTCCAGCCCTTTCGGTAATGGTAGAGGTTTCCAAGTAGCCTCCAGCCCTTTCGGTAATGGTAGAGGTTTCCAAGTAGCCTCCAGCCCTTTCGGTAATGGTAGCGGTTTCCAACATTATGGAAATGCTTCACATCTTGGTTGTCAACTTGTGCAAATGTTCATATTGTTGTTATTCACTGCTGTCATATAAGTGAAATACATGTAGCCTTATTAAAGCATGGCATAAAACTCTAATCTATCAATGAATTCAATGTAGTCCTGCTGTTTACTTAGTAATTGGAGAAACCTTCATTTTGAACAGAATAACTATTCACATTATGATTGTGTTACAATGAATATTTATTGTAGAACATTGTGGTATATAAGTGAAATACCTCAGAGCATTAGGATTAACACAATTCAATCAATACATCAAGATACTGCATATATGTATAGCATCGACATGTACATGCTTGGCTTACAAAATATGAGGAATGCCTCATGAAATGTATTAGTTTTAAGCAGTAATCTGAAATCTTAATAATAAAGCAGAACTACATGTTCATGTAAGTTGATGTATCCAATTGATTTGATTTATTAAATTAAATTGGTTTCCACTGAACTACACACTGATATTCAATTTAAAACACTCTGTGGATTATTTAATTGAATAGCTGGAATGGAATAGCTGCTTTGCATTTAGATACAGGGTTGTAACTGCTGTCTAAGGGACATGCTGTGAGAGCTGACATACCCATTTCAAGTAAAGGTCAGAGGGAAGTAATGACCAGATGAGACATAAAGACCTAATTAATACCTTATTAACACCACATTTTGCCTACTTCATTATAATCTTGAAGCTGTATGATCGACAGTCAGATTAATCTTTGGAAATACAAGTGCACATCTATCATATTAGTTTAAATACATGAAGGTTTGTATGAACGCTGCAATTCGGATCAGGGACTTGTACATTTGATGATGAGGTGTGTCCTTACATTTGTACATTAAGATTGTAAATAATACATATCCTTTAAAATTATTGAATTTGTTGATTCAGTTGATTGATGCATATCAGATCTATCCAATATAATGGCAATTAAATGTAGCATATTCCCTTAACTTTCTGCTTTTGAGTGAAATAGACATACCCAAATTCATATTTTAGTTATTTTGAAGGAAACTTAACTGTTCACACACCATATACATGTATATGTACATGTAATTTGTGTACTAGTCTGTCTACAACATTACATTTTCAATTGGACACAAGGTTCATGTTCAGAATATACCATTTTTACAATTTTTGTATTTTATTTTAACAGAACTACATGTATCTTTCTGCTTATCTCTTTCCTGAGTTACACTACTTTAATCACAGATTTTATCAGAAAATGTTTTTAAAGGGAAATTATAATGAAAATGAGGTATGTACACGGAGATATCAGTATTTTCATTATTTTAGGTTAACCCTTTCTGAATACTTGGATCATATTCTAGTTCAGCTAGTGCTTGCTGATTGATCACTCTAGATGGCCTGCATTTTTTACTGCTGGCGATTCAGTGTTTAGCCCTTGAGGGTCTTGGGTTTGGTCCTAGATGGGTTTCAAACTGCACAAATCTCTGAATTAGAATCTGTTCAAACTAAGACAGTTTTATCCCTAAATACAGAAAATATTGTTAATATTGACAAAAAATAGATCATCCATGTAGATATGTATCTCATGGTATACGCATGTTTTATATTATTAGTGAAATTGTCACATGTTTTGCCACTGTATTATGTAAGAATGTAAGTTAATTTGGATAGTGTAAAGTATGTGTACAGATATGCTCAGTTTACCAGTAGATGCTTTCTGTCTACCTGTAATTGGACAGAATGGGAAGAATTCCACAGGTATCAAGTCATAAAGTGTTACAAAACTGGTTGTTGCTAGAAATAACTGACTGAAATAATAAAGCTATTTATTGAGGATTGGGAGTTATTTCAAGGATAATTCACAGTAAAGCTGTTGTGACAAGTAGATGTATGATAAGAGCGCTGGAAACCCATGTAAAATTCCCACATGTATATATGTATTTCTGCACTGGCTTGCTGCCTCTGGTTCTCATGGTGATATGTAAATATTTTTGTGTTACTCTTTCTGCTGCTATTGTAGTAGACTGCAAGTTCTTGTAGATTTGTATATCGTGGAGTTGTACATGTAGCAATGTCTATTTCGGACAAAGTGTTCTTTGTGGGTTGATCTGTTTGTAACCTTCACCCCAGAAGGCTAGGGCAAGCTAACCGTGCATTCTCCCTTCTTAACACTTGGTGCTTCATTCCCATTGAGATAAAACCTTTTCTTTTTCACCTTTTTTGCAGGGTCTTAACTTCTTGCTGTTCCTCTAGGCTGAGCAGATGATTTATAGTGCCCATCAGGGTTAGAGGTAGTAGGTTAGGAGCATTACCATGCTGTCTTTTCTTAGAGCTCCAGGATCATTAATTTATACAGAGCATATCACGGCACATTTTATGGTTGTCTTTTTATATTGTGTGCTAAATATTGTTCAGTACACGTATGTACTTCTAAGTGAAATAACCTTGACCACAGTGTTATTCCAATTTCCATGACACTTTGAATTTAATTTGTAATCACTCATTTTAATTAGCATAAAGAAAATCTAAAACAATACTATATGGCAGTCGGAATTTCGTCTCAACATATTTTGTCTGAGACTGGGAAGTCTGCGGCATGTTACAGCATGGGGTGTCAGTTTACATTCTCTGTACTCAGTATACAGGAGATTCTAACATTTCCCCTGTAGCAATCTCACTAATCTGTCATCTTCTCTCTGGTCTCTGCTGAGAGCAAACCTCACATCCTTGTCAAGTCTACAGCTCCCTACTGTCTATCAAGTCTCACTCTTTTCCTTTTGTATTATGACTAACGAGGAGCTTCTGATTGAAATACTATTACATAAGAACTGTTAAATCTTTATTATCATAATGTTGTCCCCTTCCTTGTGGGTTCTGTAATACTACAGATAGAGGTCTCATTTGCTGTATACACATCTTCAAAGATTAATGACCCTGGCACAGGAATATCAATAATATATTCAGTATGCTCATGGTCCATGTATTGTTTATTAGGAATTTCAGTTGAAGATTTTTTGCTTTCCATGTGATTTCAATACAGGAATGGAATATAGCCTTTTCAAAATAACTATGGCTTGAGGTGAAAGAATCTGATCCTGTTGAATCATTTTTTGTAGTCCCGTCATTTTTACAGTATTTTACACTAGGGTTTATAATAAGTTAAATACATGATGTAGGAAGATTCTCCCCCCACCCCACCCCCTCTTTCTCTCTCTCTCTCTCTCCTTTGCACCTGTCTCAAGGTATAAAAATGGTTCTACATGTATTCTGGACATTTAGGGGACAGTTGGAAGAAGAGCCTTTGTCTAAATGTTGCCTTGCTTCTGTTGCCTTGAGGAAATCAATGTCTGCTGTATCTTCTTGCCAGTGATGTTGACGGTGGATTTCCTTCGCCCATCACTGTCACATGCCACCATATAGGTGAAGTGATTCAAAGTACAGTGTGAAACCCGTATCATATAAACTGGACATTATATACTTGTAGGGTTAACATTATAACCTTAGCTGCTGTACAAAACTGCTAGATTCTAGTACTTTAGTGACAACTACTGTGGGGATGTCGTTAAGATACTGCTGCACTACTCAAAATGATTTGACATCATTCTCTAACAAGGGCTATGTTTTACATTTTTATATGGAGTTATGGGTTAGTGTAAATCTCACTTTAAGCCATCAGGTAAAACACTGTTTCAGAGTTTCCCCAGATGTATGTATACTATTGCATTCAGTTAAGGCAGTAATCCCAGCTTTATCTATGATTGATGCCACAGACTATGGGGCTATAGGTGCCTGCTAATGTTCTGTCAGAAGCATGCTTAATGAGGGAACCAGCTGTAGCCAATACTCCCCAGCATTTTAAATCAAGCTGCCTGATGGTCACCAGTTCAAGACCTCTCTCTCTTCATACACAGCCCTGGCCCAGACACCAGAATTAATAGCGGGACAGTAGACCAAATTCAGACTTCTGTCCACCATTCTTTGCATAATATTAGCCAGGGAACTATGGCATCTTACTCTTCTAAAATTGATTTCAAGCTTCCCTAGGAGGAATGCTGTCAGACAGTGGCAAAATAATTCATACCAGCAAGGCTTGCCAGCTATATTCTCCCTATCCATTTTATTTGTTCATAGGCTGAAACTAATCTAATAGCGCATCTGCAATATTATATAAACATAGCGGACAATCAGGCAATAATTTCATACGAATTGTATAAACTGAAGCCATTCCATTGTGCAAATAGACTACAGAGGTACATGTTAATGCATAGTGTAAGTCACACCCATCAAGGCATATGTATTTCACTGCATCAGTTATCTACATCTATGTGTCTTTTTTATTAATCCTGTTTAACAGTAATACAGATTCCATGCGCCATATTTGATTTTATATGAATGAATAAGAATTATGCCTTTTAAACTCACTTAATTTAGGTTAGTGTAAAAAACGATAAAGCACAACTTCTGTATCTGATTATGAAAACATAGGGGGAATCTAAAAAAAGCAATGTTGTTTATGTGTCTTGCTGTTTTTCTTTACATCCAGCCTCAGTGAGCCACTCAACCAAAGTTTAGTTGCATAGCAGCTCTAAAAGATATAAATTATCCTGAACACTCTTAATTAACTTAAACACTCTCCAGGATAATTAAACAAGAAATGTTATACATTGAGACATTCAGACAGACACGATGAGAATAAATGTTTTGAAAATACATCTGTCAGAAAGTAATTTCAGCTTATATGTTACGCACAAAGATGGCTAAGTTATGAAAGAGTTATTTTTAATTTAGCACCTTTGGACATTAGGGATGTCACAATTCGACCCTTCTTCGATTAGGTTCAGTTCTCAATTATTATTTTTTTGATTCTTGATTCTTTGATTCGATTCAGTGATCCAAAGTAGCAGCCTATAGATATGCGTCAGTAGGCCTATACATCGTATGTGACAGTAATGTTATAACACCCTTTATGCGGAGAATGCCACAGCTGAGATCATGGGAAGAGTTTGCAGTTTTAATATTTTAAGACATCTTGAAACCCAGTTTGAATGTTGAAATAAAACTTTTATTTAATTATTGCTTATATAAAAAAAGGGGTTGCGACATTGAAAGAAGTTTTTATTTTTTAAACTAAATAGGGATGATGGTTCAACTGCCGTAAACAAAATATTTGATATGGATTATTTCAATTTTCAGCTTGAAGTTTAGCTCGAATGAATATTGCTGTACATGTAGCTAAGGCAGAGCTGTTGCAGTGTTTGTTTGTTTTTTTATATTGGAAGAAAAACCAGCATGAATATAATTTTGATCCAAGTAAATAATGTGAAACATCCATATATTTGTACGATATGCATTTTGTTCTCACAATCTCCATGTTATATGTATTTTCTTGTAATGTATGGCAGTGTATGTATAACGGAGAACAAGTCTTCAAGTTCCCGAAGCCTGGAGAATGCACAGCAACCGCCAGCAAATCATATCCATGAGGAGTACATGTATAACAACAACGAAGCAATAGGAATTGAAAGTACTTATTGATGCATAGATGAGAATAAACAATACTGGAAGTTATTATGAAGTTTTCATCGTGTAATTCGAGCTGAAATACAAAACAAAATCATGTATGAAGTAAAATCGCCTGTAATATTGCCTGACATGGCATGCAGACAAGTGTTGAATAACAAAACTGACGTCTTCATTTAATTGAACCGAATCAGAATTTGCATATGCTAAATCGTGAACCAAATGGAGAGTTGTGAATTGTGAAAAGAAAATCAGCCTGATATGTATATAATTTACATTAACTTGTTGGCGTAAATTTAGTCTATACCCACATATACAGTAGGGTGTCCATATATTTTAAGGAACCAAATAAAATTACATGAAAATCTGCCTAGTTAACTCTACACAAAGCTTCAACTCGTCTTATCCATTACTGTAGCTGTTTATATGATTTTCTTCAAATTTTGCAGTAGTCATTGCCTGGTAGTTGGTTATTTTGAGCTACACATTTGGGAAAGTAAGCAATTTCACAAGTGTGCTCTTTGTGTCCTACATTGTTAAAACTACCTTGGATGAGTCAGCTACTGTCCTAAATTTAGATAATCGCTGTGCTTGACAATAGTTGAAATGGTTTAATTTCAATGTAATAAACAGTATTGGGTAAGTTTGCTCCCATCCCCATTATTATGCATGATGGGGCAATGATGTTTATGAACAATGTAATTGTTGACATTGGAGTACAATCCCCTTATCAAAATTTGTGTGAGGAATGAGGATCCTGTGCCAATCTGGCCAATGGGTGCAACTCTTTTCTAGCTCTGATATTTTAATATTGTTCTGGAGGTGTTTGCTGACTGACATTTGTTACACTCAGAGGGATAAGCTGCGAAAATTGTTGCATCTTTTTTCCATTTGCACACATTATTAAACAATCTGTTATTTTTTGTTGCCAACAATAGTGTTGTTGAGGAGGGTTTACTCTATCATACATTGAAACACCCTAAAGACTTAAACCTGTACATTTGGAGGCATTGAGTAGAACAAGGGTGCAATAATTGTTCAATTTATTAGTCTATTTTATAAACATTATGATGTTATTAAGCTGTGACCAGTCTTCCAGTTCCAGAATACAATCTTAAGCACTTGTCTCAAAACCATTTTCACAGGTGGCCGAGGGAGCTTCGTGTTGCCCAGGTGCTCTCTGAGCTATTAAAAGGGAAAAGCTAGTCAATCTGTTGTGGTGTCTATATTTCATCCTGTTATTGTCCTGTATTTGTCCCGTCTTACTTCCTTCACCCATTAGGCTGGCATGCGGTCATAAAGGGAAATACCCTTGAGTACAATGTTAAACCCAAATCAAACAAACAAACATAACCATTTTCATCCATCTGAGTAGACCATGTAAATAGAAATTCTGTAAAAAGAATATGGTCATCTATATGGGAAACAGAGCAAACAATGAATGAACTTGTAATTAGATTTCTTTGTAAGCCAAGGAATCTTACTTATCCTACTCAGATGTACCATTCAAGGGTTTGGTTCTTCTTTTGACCATAAAGGCTGAGTCACACAATGCGACTGGCAATCAAGGGGGTGGTTTTTACAAGGTTTTCTATCGTATTTAATTTTGAAATGGTGTGAAATGGATAATCTTGTCAAAGTGAAATAGAGTATGATCCCAATCAACCAAATAAATCAATAAACAAAAAAAGAATGTTTTTCATTTAATCAATGATCTTGATGTTGGATATCTCCATCTAATTACACACTATTAACTGGGAGTAGGTACATTAAATCAATCCAGAATTCTTATCTTTCGTCTGTGACGTTCATTAGGGATATTTTGTGTGTTTGACAAGCTTAGGTTCTAGAAACATTTTAAAGAGAGAAGATCACAAAGAGGGTGAGAGCATGTGCACATAAAGTTGTTGAGAAACAGTAATTGAAGTTAAGGGCCTCTGAGCCATGGGCTTTACCTTGGGAGACCTGTATTCCCTGAGCAGCCATTCTAAGCAGTTGAATACTGACATAAAAACAGTTGATTGACTGATGTCTGGAGAGGACGACACAGCCTTCCAGGGCTACCTGATTATCTCTTCTTAATGGAACACATGGTGAAATTACCTCAGGAAATGAAACTGTTCCGTTAGCTATGATTTATACAAAGGTGTAATACTCCACCCCGACCAATTAGAGAGGTGTGATTGATTTGCCAATGATCGAGGATGAGAGTCTGCGCTTAGAAAATTACTCTAGCGAGACACTGCTTGTCACGTCCTTGCAAAATACTTATATATACATGTATTTATTGTCTGGACTGTAATACTTCCTGCTCATTTCCAGTGTGCATTTCTGCAAAAGTGTATGTATTTATATTTAATTTATTACCAGAACCCAGGGTGTATATCATTGGTTTGGCACTCACCTGTTAAAAAAGTGGCATAAAAAATTGTTTTTGTTACCCATGCTAAAAAAGGCAATAATAAATATTGTCTTCATTTTGAGTTTGATTCTTGATTAATTGAGATTGTTTAGCAGGTGGTTGTAAAAACAATGCAAAAGCAGTTTTGCCTGTTCCTGTTTTGCTGCAGACACTCAGAATATTTGATAAATTAAATCTCCATCTCTGTTGTGAAGTATTGTTCACCCACGGCATAACATGCATTAATTAGCATCAACATGAACATTCGTGTGCACTTTTAGTTTTGTTTCCATCTATTTTTTTGACTTAGTGAATCAACATTGATCTTATTTTATTTGAAAAAACCCAGTTAAGAATCTTAAATTGTTGGAGACAAACATCTATGGATCTATGAGCTGTGCAGCTTAGAAACACATCTATCAAGATGTCTAATGCATGTAAGACATTCAAATGGGCAGCTTTTTGGATAATAACTGGGTTTTTTTTATTCGTCCAATATGTCAATGTCTGTACTGATATCATTCGAAAACAAATATATCACTTATGAAAAATTGCATACGTATACCCAATAATGTGTTTTTGTAGTAAAAACAATAACTTTTGATTTCTGATTGCCACATTATCTGGAATTTGTAATCCATAGAGCCTATCATGAAGACTGATGTCTCAGTACCCACTTGTTGTTTTCAACGTATTTTAAGGGTCAGGGCTACATGTAGGTCAAGGTGTAGGATAAGGTTGAATCTTAGGTTTACATTTGGTATTGGCTGTCGCTTTTGTATTAATCCTTAAACATAACTAATTTTCAAATTTTAACATTCATGGAGAATTGCAGACTAGAAAATGAGACCTTGTTCTGATAATAACTTGTTCTGGGCCTCAAGATATAAACACTTCTAAAGTAAAGACATGGTTGGCAATACCTGTGTGTCCTGCTGTAGATTAGTAAACAGGGAATAGAAATTAAATGAGAATCTCAAGTTCCAGATCCAATCTCTTTAAATTGGTACACATAACTTTTATATACATGTATATAGTATATGGAGAAAATGACATGATCATTGACAGTATAAGTTTGATATCGTATTAAGCGGAAGAAAATGCCGAGCAATCAATTACATTTACATCTCTGCTTGCCTTAGTGGTAAATTATCTCCAGGTAATTATCTAGGGTAGCCTATAATTTCATGTGCTATAATATGTGTGCGTGTAATCTGAAAGGCAGTCATGTTCTGTTAATGTAGACAACCTAGTGTAAGATTGCCACAGAACTTAATACATGTAATGCACCTGAAGAGAAGTAGTGAATTATGGATTAGTGGGTCTGCATTGAACTCTTATGTAAGCTGACCAGGAGGGGTGTTACTGTGTTATAGGAATGTTTGAGTAAGCTGGCTGCAAGCATTGCCTTCTGCTATACTCTCCATGGTCATGCCATCACATTGCTGGCATCCTTCCATTCCCCTGAAGCCAGCGGATTCTGACATGTAAATCAATAGAGGCAGGGGATACGTTTGTAGCATAGAGTAACATTTGAATTGTCACTTGTAAGAGCTGTGAAAGATGTATACACTGATCAGCATGTCCCTGCAGCCTATTCCTCTGAGACCAGTTCATTGAAACACATTTACCTGTCCTCTTTTCTTTGCCTTCTACTCCACACCACTTACCATTATTGGCTTCCACAGCAACTCTGCTGTAAATCCCTATATGGGGAGACTCTGTTAAAGAGTTACTCTATCCTATTGACCTAGCATACATGGAATGGACATAGAATGGCTTTTGTGTCTGTGACCTTTATTTTATTGATCCGTTTTAAACTGTATCCGGAAATGATTTACGCTTTTAACCTCAGATAATTGTCTCCATGTCCTTCTATCGATATATTCATTGATATAGACTTGGGGAAGTTTGATGCAGTGTTCTCCATTCTCACATTGATTATGTGTTCAGGGGAGTTACACATAAACCATAACATAGTAAAGCTTGTAATTGCAAATGTTGACACCTGTAACATTCTGATAAAAAGTCTGCTATACTAATATACTTCGCGGTCACATACATGTAATCCAGGACACTGATGTATTAAGGGAACCTAGCTATACGTTTTGGTTTGAACCCATTTTGAACTGATACCTGGATACCTGACACCTGTGTCTACTGGTGCCCCCCCTGAAGGTTCAATGATATACATGCATGATTAACCTTTACCTTTCCAACTAACAGACATTGGGTGGAATACATGTCATTTGTGTTTTTGCAAAGACTGAGGAACTAATATAAAACTGTATTGTATTTTACTTTATGGAATTCCAATTGGTTATACTGTACATTGTATATATAGGGATATCAAAGATTACCCATTATCACTTAAAAATGTCAACACATCAAATGCTAATTAAGTGTGTTAAAGAATGAGTCTGTCATTCGTCGATATAGATACTCAAAGCCTTTAGTTCTCTACTTAGTTGAAGACATATTGATTTTGTTTCAATTATTTCAGTAAATTCTTTATTTTCTCTGGGGCTAACTTGGGTTTTTGTCATAAATGTACAGAAGTGTTTTTCTGGTAATATTTGTCCAGCTACATGTAACTTAGAAAATCAGAATGTTCTTGGTCTTGGAACAGAGACTTTGAGAAATCAGACTTCATTTCTGCATGTGTTCCCAATATGCCATAATCTAGAATTTCATTGTCACCTTGTGAAGTCTAAGCTCATGGCCAGTACAACCATTTAAAAAGTTGTTCCATAGTCCTCCTTAAAATCTAAATGTTAGGTAGTCAAAAGAGAAATATTTTCTATGATTTAGCTAGGTTTTAAAGTGAAGTGCTACAATACTTCTTGTGGTAAAGTTTAGTTCTATAGAACATGTTTTGTTTATAGCATGCGGTCAACTGACCAGGGATGTTTGTCCATGGACTTTTTGGTTTCTGGCCTATGATTTGAAAACCAGTTATCAGATTTTATTAATAGTTGATAAGATTTGACCATATATGGCGGATGTCTTGAGAAGTTGATTTGGGTGAATATCTGCACACAGCAGATTGACACCTTTTCCTTGCTTAGATTCAAAGTTTATTAGGATGGAATACCCTTGATCATGAAGTTGTTACACAATTCAGTCAATCACCATCCATTTGGCTATAAATACAGGTCATCATGTACAATGTATATAAAATTGTCGGAATAAATAAGAAATCAACAAAACATATTAAAGGTTTTTAAAGCCAGGTTGTTATTCATCACAGCATCTCATTTTAATATTCGGGTGTACTGTATATTACTTCTCAATTCTCTTTGTGTATTTATATGTCTTTTTTTCTTCTCTTTTTTTAGTTCGTCTACATGACAGTATACAAGATGAAGGCTTTCACTACTTAGTCTTTGATCTGTAAGTATAATAGCTTAAAGCTTTTCATTGCGATTTCAATACAAATGTTCCATACTGTATATCCATATATGTAAAACCCATTAAAAAAACCCACTAGACCCCTGCCTTCTTATTAACTGTAATGTTCAGGTTTTTAGCGTATTCACTGACACAGCAATGTTTATAAAGTACGTTTTATTATAGAGAAGGAAAATTGGATTGCCTTCACCAGGATTCATGTAAATGTGTTATATAGCCTGTAGTGCCCTGTATCTAAAGGTCCCAGGTTCTAATCTCTGTGGAGGCAAGCAAGTTTTATGTTGTATATCACATACACCAATTAAATATGCTAATGTACAGAATAGAGACACAATAAACAAATCAGTAAAACATTTATTACTCATAGAACATCATGCTTTAATAAATAACATATAATATATGTTTGTAAGGTAGCAATTCCGTCTTTACTTAGCACTGGAGCAAAATTATCTTTCCAACATTTTGGAAATGCTTCACATCTTAGTTGTGCTCATTTCAATTATTGTTGGAATACACTGCCTTCATATAAGTAAAATACCCTTAAGGACTGCATAAAACACCAATTAATCATGTATAATGTATTAATGCTATTATTAATTGTGCTAAGCAGAGATAATAATAAATAATGTCATAAAACATTTTTTTCCTTTTATTTGCACACCGTTCTTTATAAAGTAGAAAATATTATTTTAATGATGCGTATTGGGTGGTCTACCAGCCTAGAAACACTACTCAACATATATAGGTTTGTAGAATGAAATGAATGAAATATTGACTCCTGTGGTCAGTGGTTCTTTGACTGTAATCTGTACCATTGTTTCTCCAGCAATTCTCATTTAGTGGGTTTACCATAAAGCTAGATGCTGAACATAAAGGACACCATAAAATCCTCATACAGTCTATCCCTAATCCTCTTCGTCCTATCACAATTGTTAGTTTTGTTCTGCTTCCATTGGCGCATTATCTGGTATATGGATACAATTACTTTACATTGTGCACACATCTGTCATCATTTGTTATTTTTACCGGATTGGAGAACATAGCAGGGAGCACCTGTTTATTCATAATTGAGCTAGATTTCTACATATTATATTGGAAGCAAATGTAAATATCATGGGGTAAAAAAAGAGAATTTATGAGCTCTTGTGTTTGAGTTGAAGATTTTATAAGGATGGAAGTTATAGAGTAGGCTGACTCAACATGCAGTGTGATTTGTCATAATTAGTCTGTTGTCAGGAGCCAGCTGTCCGAGATCTATCCAGTCCTCCTGTATCCCACCATCCCTCTGTGAAGCCCACAGATAGAAACTCATCTCTTTAATATTTCCACATTCCTAAATATAAATGTATTCTAGAGATCCATCCAGCATTTAGGTTTTTTATCATTGAACCACAGCTGGAAGATACCATAACTGTCTATTTACCACTTTCTCTATTTCATTCCGCTCACATTTTTATGTGCAGTGTTTTTTCTACTTTCTTATCCTGTGAATAGTACCCTTGTAAACAGAAGTATCTAATGATGAAGAGCATGTATACAGCTCTATCATTGATCTAGGTTTTGTATCATTGGTCTGGTGGAAATCAAGCTCCTGGTATTTTCGGGTCGTTACCAGTTTCAGTTGAGAATAAAAGCCTTTTTTTGTGTTGTTCAGGTAGCTAGCTACATAGCTGTTTTATGTTTTTTTAATGGAAATTGTGGTTAAGTACTCTCTATCATGAGATGCAAATAAACTATTTCATAAATTTATGTAATTCATCTGAATGATTTCAGGAATGAGATCAAATGATTATTATACCTTGAATAAAGTTTTATAATTAACAGGCGTTTAGCTTTCATTGATGTGCAAAAGGTATTCTAACAAAGTAACATTTATTCGTGTTTCATTCAAAGATCCCTTTTTTCTTGATCAGTCCAGCTATTAATATAGTACCCATTATTATTGTATCTATCTAATGACAATTTCTACCTGAATGTTTACTTTATCGAAATTACACTTTTATTTTCGTCTCAATATGGATATACTGGTAATAGCTACATGATAAATTAGAGTGATAAATGGCAAGTGAAAAGTTGCTGCGATACTATGTGATAATAGTCCTACGCATTCCTATACATCCTGGACATGAAATACAGGTGACAGTAAGCCTCATCCCTGTATCAGCAATGAAGGGAAATCAAGTGTGAGTGCTGAGAAAAGAATCCATTGATTTTATATGGATGACATTTCTTTTCATTTTTATCGGCTTACTCTTGGCTTGTTATGCACAATTTCACCTGAGATGTGAAGACAAACAGGTAATATATTTTTTTCTTGTTTCCAGGGTAACCGGTGGGGAACTCTTTGAAGATATTGTTGCTAGGGAATTTTATAGTGAAGCGGATGCTAGGTGAGTATGCTGTTATAAAGTTCATATACACTGCAATTACACTGACATACCCATGGTTAGGTGAACAGATTTGTACATTATACCTGTGCTTGACTTAATCACCAAATTCCTAATGTCAGACTTGAAAATAACTAAAATACTGTTGATTGACAGATGCCTGTATAAGGTGTGTGTATGGTCCCTCCAGCATATACCAATTTTCAATAGATTTGTCCTTGTTAAATTGAAGTAGGTTGATGTTGATCAGTACACGACTGACAAGGAAGTAAGGAGAAGTTCATTAATTAAGAAAAGACTCTCAGTGACTGACAAAATCACCCTTTCTATTTCCTCTTGTTTAGTCCTGGATTCTCATTTCATGTCCGCTTCATGAAGACAAGATCAAATGGTCTTTGAGGTTCTAGTCAAGTTCATCCACTTTGATGTTAACAGGTTTTTTTTTTATCTACCCCTGCTTTCCACTGCCAATTTGGCTCCGTCCCCATTATACAGGCTATTCGTCACATAAACTAACTTAATGTATTTTTGGCCAACTTCAGATGCTTAAGCCAAACTGAACATGCTAAATAGAATGAAGTAAATGTCAAAAGTTAAGCTCTCACTCTTTATACATGTACATCCATGTAAAACTGTTTGATAAAATGTCTAAATTCCAGTCTCATAACATGTCATCCACCCCTGGAAAAAATGTAAAACTTCTCTCAACCACTAATTTTCAGGTTAAAAATTTCTTACCAGATTCTATATACAGCAAATACGATTTGAAAGAATCTTAAATATTATGTACTATTGGTTTAACTCTAATGTTAAAGAATCAACTTTTTTTTGGTTTGACATCAATATTGGAGTGGGTTTAATAAAAAATTATAATAATAATAATAATTTCACGCGACCCTGGATCGCATGGTCGCATCATTTTCCAGGGGTGTTGTCAATCTGTTTGATCTGAGCAGTTGATGGGTTCTTGTACACATATTTAAAACATATCAGTAATTTGAATATAATCACAGTGTTACAGTGCTAAACAAAAATGATATTTTTATGTTACATAGTTTTGTCTATATCTGTTCTTATTTCATGCGTTATTGTTAATTTGTTGATGCAATGTGAGATTATCTCTTATCAGTGATAAGAACATGCATACCTTTATCATCATAATTACAGCCCTCTGGCTGTCAAGATCAGTTAGTTTACTGGTGACAGTGTAATGCCCTCTTTATTTGGCACTGGAGAAAAAATATTAACTTTCCAATAAAGCAAACTGTTTACATAAAATAGTTTGGGCTTGCACTGGTTGAAATACAGGTCTTATCAGAGACAAACCCTTGAGCATTGCGTTAAACACCAGTCAATCTTCTGATGTGCAGCTCCTTTATAATATTGATTTTGTCCCCACCCCAAATGTTGGCTTTGAAATCCTGTTTTAACCTACGGTCTTAAGATTCTGTGCGGATGAGTTGTAACCAGATCGTGTCAAACTGCGGAGAGCATAAGGTCAAGTGTGTAGAAAACACCTCTTGTGCACTACCCTGTAACAGTACACCTGGTAAACTCATACTGTCTTGTCATTTGTCAGTCTACAGCTGTACAATGGTAAAACCCAACATCAGGCTTCCACATGCTATTCTAGACTCCACTAAACCTCAACGTAGAACAGGAAAACCTCTTCAAACTAGACTACATGTATATGCCAAGTGAAGTCTGGCTGCATACATACACAATAACCTATAGACATTCATCTTGGCAAAATTGCAGAGAACATGTGCATCAAGTGCGGAGAAACATGTGTACTATTCAAGTTTTTAAGAAGGTGTTGTTTAGTTTGAAATGTACACATGTACATAAATCAGATTCTTTATGTCTCTCTGGATTCTATTCATAAGACATGTACCTAACCCACCCGTTCAAATGTCCAGATCCTAATCACCAGTAAACTATCCTTCACACTGTAGGGAATCCATTTGGTAACATGTACTACCTGTTAACTTAATATATTTTGGTGTTGATATTCCACATGAAAGACACAAATAATTCCCTTACCATGAGCTGATTCAAGATGCTCGATTACTCATTGAAGCCCTTTCAGTATCAACCTAAAAATTGTGATAAAGTTCAATTTAAGATATGCCGTTAAAGTTTTCACTCAATAAACTTACATGTAAGAGAGAAGTGTGAAAGACTAGAAGTGGATATGGGAGTGTTGTCTTTAATTTTTCAGTCACTGCATTCAACAAACCTTAGAAGGTGTGAACCATTGTCATCAAAATAATATAATTCACCGTGATTTAAAGGTGGGTTTTCTAAGATGTGTGTGCCTGGTGAAATATAGCATGAAAACCGTGCTCAGGCAGTTAATTGTGGTCTATATGCCTCATATAGTAACCCGCCTCATTCTTATTGGTGTGCTGCCTTGCTTATTGGAGTATTAACTGTTTCCTCTTTTCAGTCACTGCATGCAGCAAATATTAGAGAGTGTAAATTATTGTCATCAACATGGTATTGTACACAGGGATTTGAAGGTGAGTTACTTCCCCTGTTTGTCTTGCTCTCTATACCTTACTTGTACATGTATGTGTCATTCCTGTCTAACTACAATTTCTGAATAATTTAAAACGCAACTCTTGGATTACACTGTGTACATGTTTTAATAATAGGAACCAGGCCATATAACCACATTTGTTATGAAATACAATTTGTTAGAGCACACAATTATTTTTTTTTTAGATTATATGATAACATTTTAGGTAACAGAGTTATTGTCTTTTAAAATTTTGAACTTAATTTATGCTGATTTATGTAACATCACTCATTAACAATTACATGTAATGCATGTAATTTATAATGTAAGTGTAAACAATTCAGCATTGTTTCGTGAAAAATCTTATTTTCCCATCCTGTTTATATCCATTGCACGTTGTTTTTTATGTTGTACAACTAATGCTTTTGTTGGTAAAGACACATGTATAAATTCTTCTGGATTTGTAATTGAAATTAATATAGTTATACATGCAAGTTATGAAAGGGAGATTTAATTAAAACTACTATTTTATATGTACATCGCTTGATTAAAATGATATTACATGTTACGGGTAAATTAACAAAAAACAGGATATTTTATTCATCTGCTACAATTCTCAGGGTTGAATTAATATTTGAAAGTAAGGAAATAATTATTGCAAACTTTGTAATACATGTTTTTGATGAGATGTAAAACATTTGCTCCTTATTTTCAATTTCACTACCTTCAGATATTTTAATTGCACTCTTTATACTCCTCTTTCATCCAACACTTTCTATTTTTCATCCATATCTCGAACATGAAATCTTCTAACATCGTTTAGAAAACTCTGAGGATAACCTATACTGTTTTGGCTTCTTTTATCAAAGATATCATGTTAATTGAATTGTTTTGCCTATCTGTTCTATCTAATCAGTACAGATACCTGACATTTGAGAGCATTGTAACCAGCGTTCTTTGTTTGCTGAACAAAGAGGTTGTGCAAGTCTGTTAAATTATTTTCAAAGCTTTTCTATCTGTGGTTTGATTATGCTTTCAATAGCAAAAGAGTTTATTATTTATTCAGTTTCTCAAGGCATAGGTATTGTTCCTAGCCCTGTCTATAGTGACATGAGATGGGTATATTTTATGAAATATGATCAGTTGAAATAACCCTGTCTTTCCCCAAATGTCGCAACTTTTCTAAATTTTAGTTTGATTTTTAATTATTATATTATCATTTTATTAGCCTGATATGACCATTATTTTAGTTAGTTTTGGGAAGACAGAAAAATCCTTCATCGATATGACCATGCTCAAGAAGAGTACTTGCACATAGGCAACAGCACTTGTCACTGCTGATCATGGGAAATGGGATTTGATTTCCCAGGCTTGATAAATCGCTTTGCAATAATCTCTAATACAATGTAGTAACTGGTCATGGCAACTTTATTGAAAGTTGAATTAGGGTAATATTTTGCGGATTTCATGAAATTGATTTGAGAATGTGCACCAAGTCTTACCTCATATGTAATTTAGCTTAACACCCATACATGTACATACCGTCCAAAGGTGTATAGTCAAGGCAACTCCTAAAGTTAAAGTTGGATTTCCATGACATTTACTAGTTCAGAATACATATGAATATTTTTTTCAGTCACAATATTATTTGATATTTATACATTGTGGAATTTCACAATGCTGCCAATAGTGTCATATTATGGCATCCCCCAGAGACTATCCTGGACATTACTGATATTTTGAAGATATGAGAATGTACTTGAAGATTTCTCATCATAATTGGTTACTTAACTGAGTTATTGCCCTTCTGCCTTTCAACATGTTGGACATGGATAAATTTGTGCTTGACTGTGTAACTTTTAATCACAAACTACTGTACTGATTGGCAGTGATTGCATGTTTACCAATAAGACTGTCAAGTCTTTTGGGATATGCCAAATTTGGTATTGTTCCTGTTTAACTGGAGGGTGTTCGTGAAATGAGCTGAATCAAATCTCAAGGGGGCTGGTTGATTGCATCTGTCATTTTGCCAGCTAACTTTCAAAATATTTTTTTAAACGAAGACCAATTTCAGATTGATCGCAAACCACTAGGAACATCTCTTTCATGAGAAGTTTGCAATGCTCGTTAAAGTCCAATTTAAGCAACTAATAAACATGTGTATTAAGATTATTTTATTTCAAGCATACAAGGTCTGGGGTAAAAGGTGTTCAGGGATGGATAATATTTGGCATCATTTTCTTTCTATTTGTTTGTCAAGCAATGCACAATACTATTGAGTACTCTATGTTATTTGTAGAATTACATTTTGACTACTCTATATTATTCCAAATTATTGTTGACAGCCAGAAAACTTGTTGTTAGCAAGCAAAGCTAAAGGTGCTGCGGTGAAACTAGCAGATTTTGGTTTGGCTATAGAAGTTCAGGGAGATCAGCAGGCATGGTTTGGTATGTATTTCTTTCTCATTTTACAAGTGGGTGGAGTCTGTGCTATCTGAGGGGTAACACGAAGGCAATCCCTTTATGGATCTTATTTTTGCCGGTTATGGCGTGTCAACTATTTAATCACCTGATTAGTATTTATTAAGTTAATGCAATGAATTAATAATTTTATTCTGCTTTAAGTTGCTTTTAATTGATTAATAGTTTAATACCTCTTTAAAAGTTGGTTTGAATTGTTTGATAGATTTATATCTTTTGAATTCTTCACAGCACTCAAATATGCTTATGTGTTTAGTCTGAAAAAGCAGTCTGTCAAAACGGGAGATTATAATTTTGCCTATATGTAAACGATATATGTTTTGTCTTTGGTAGGATTTGCTGGTACTCCTGGTTATTTGTCTCCAGAGGTCATACGAAAAGATCCGTACGGAAAGCCAGTAGATATATGGGCTTGTGGTGAGTTGCTTCACAATTTCTTACATGACATCCTGGCCAATCTATACTCTGCATAAAGTCTTAACAAATGGATGCCTTCAACATTACTTTTCATATTGATTTACAAAATGGTTTCTCTCATGGCCGTGGCTTTGTGGTTAGCAAGTGTGCTTACTGATCCTGCTTCGATGTACTGTTAACTGGATCGAATCTGTCTGTCAACCCTCAGGTATATGAGTGAGTCACTGACATAGCTCTGGCAATCCCAGGGGTGGTTTTACAAGGTTTTCTCTCGATTTCCCATCATCAAGGCAAAGAACATTTTGAAGTGGGCAATCTGTCATAATATAAGTGATATACCCTTGAGTACGATATTAAACACCAATCAAACAAACAAACAAAATTGTTGGCATCCTGTTTCTAATGCTATCTATGCTCAGTGGGGACTCCAACCAGTTTTGTATCAATTCTTTTATTGTATAATTTTCCATTTTTATTATTTCATCGTCTTTGTTATCCCCAATATACTATTTGGTCAATGTTTAATAATGATATCACCAAGAGTTCTCTGACTTGGGCGTCACAACTACATAGTGATGTCTCTTTTCAGAAACAATTTTTCGACTGTATGGTAAGGTAGGGCAGTCTGCCTGTGCTTCAACAATGCTGGTTGTCAGTATGCAAAAGATTTAAAATTGCTTTTAAAAAAAAAACAGAACAAAAAAACAGATTGATAGCTAAGGGAAAAGGAAGGTCATCAGGTTTATTGAAAGTTATCCATTAATTTGAAACATTGCCTATATCACCATTGTTCATATTCTTTGATTTGCCCTCTTTTAACATAAAGTGATCATGTAATTTAGAAAAGGGACCTCACTCTGTTGTCATAATCCCCATGTATGATCAAAGTCTGGAATGCCTTGATAAGATAAATAATGGTTTTATGGAGAATAAATTGTTTAGAGGCCTTGTTAATGTGGGCATATGGCCATAAATTATTTTTTACAACAAGGAAGCAATAACAAGGAAGCAATAATACAGTATTTGAGTTTTCTTTACCATATATCTTTGTGTGTGCATAAAATAATGTTATGCTCATGTATATTGTGTCCTTATTGTAAGAGTTAATCAGCTGTAATATTTTATATAATTATATAGCAATGCTTTTAGAATACATGAATATCCACTGTTGTACAGCAGGGTTTTATCCTGTTTGAACTATTATACAGTTCAGGCAGCTTGCTGTTCTTTGTTATCTCCTGTTCAAAGATCAGCATCAGGCATTTAACAAGGCACTGGGCTCCAATGGTCAACTGTTTATGGTTGTTTGGTAATGCAATAATCTTACATTCCTCACAATATCTGTGACAATACTTTCAGTAGTTGACCAAGTTGCAAGAAATTCATGTATTTAATGATTGCCATCATCTGGTTTTATCATTCCTCAATGCATTCAAATGGAGGCTTTATGGGCCATGTATAACCCAAACCAAGAATATGTTATTAAGTACACATGAAACTGTGCTTCGTGGTTACTAAAACCGAATGACCTAGTAACTGATAGTCATTTTAATTACAACATAATTTGTGCTTAATTTCTTATACAATATCCTACTCACAAACCATTGCAATGCTATCACGATGGTTTCCAAAGTATTGCAATACTTTCTCATTTAAAAAAAAAAAAAAATGCAATGGTCAAGAAATAAATTTATATCAATTAACCATGATAATGTCACTTTACATGTATGTCTTCAAGAAATATTACTGTACAATTATCTCTTTGGATTGGTAATTGTAGGTTATCTCCCCTTTTTGAAAAGTCCCAAGTCCAAGCTTGTGCTGTTAACTTAAGTATTCAAGATCCTTATAAATCTGGCAGACAATTAATATTAAGTGGCAATAATTATATCTATAACCTCGACATAGACTGTATGGTAACTTTTCAACTTTTTTTTTTCAGGTGTGATCTTATATATTCTGCTGGTGGGTTATCCCCCTTTCTGGGATGAAGATCAACATAGGCTATATGCACAGATAAAAGCTGGAGCATATGATGTAAGTGTCACATACATGTATTTTACACATGTATAAAGTTATCTTTGGGTTGTTGTTTAGGTAAACAGATACATTTACTAAAACTATTTAAATTTAATGTTTGTTTTTCTTTCTTTGAATTGTTTACTTCATAATATAAGTCAATTAGTTTAGAATCTGTTGTGCCATATTGCTTTAAACTATTTTTACAAGCAGTTAAATAAATGAATTCTGATGTAGTGAATTTGTATTTTTTTACAGTATCCATCACCAGAATGGGACACAGTCACACCCGATGCTAAAAATCTTATCAACAGTATGTTAACAGTTAACCCAGCCAAGAGGATCACAGCTTCAGAAGCTCTCCGACACCCTTGGATTTGTGTACGTAATCCTTTCCAATTGATCTTATTAATAATCTAAACTATTTTACCAATTCATTAGTGTCAAACATACTTATAAGAATAAGAACATTCAGTTAAGAAAAACATAAAAATCCCTTGAACAGGGCCTAAGACTCCAAGCAGTCCATCAACCAATTGGTAATAGGTAAATTTAAATTTCAAGATCTTGTATGATTGTATTAAGCATTGTACTTAAAGTATATAATTGATATTATTTTTTTAAATGACAAAATATTTTCTAAAGTAAAGTATATATGAAAAAAAATAAATGTAAATTTCAGTTTAACTTTTGACTGTTTCACAATGCTTTTCATGCATATTGTTTTATTATATGATCTCCCTATGCAAGTCTGTATAATTGGGCGAAGGTGTGTGGGAAATGTTTGACTGAGTGAATGTGTGTGGGAATTGTTTGATAGTATGGGAATGTATGATTAAGTGAATGTGTGGGAATTGTTTGATAGTTTGGGAATGTATGATTAAGTGAATGTGTGGGAATTGTTTGATAGTATGGGAATGTATAATTGAGTGAAGGTGGGGGAATTGTTTGATAGTATGGGAATGTATAATTGAGTGAAGGTTTGGGAATTGTTTGATAGTATGGGAATGTATGATTGAGTGAAGGTGTGTGGGAATTGTTTGATAGTATGGGAATGTATGATTGAGTGAAGGTGTGTGGGAATTGTTTGATAGTATGACAGTGTCAGCGTGAACTATGAATACCTGTTTTGTGAGAGATTATTGATTACTTGTTCACACCTGCATCTCATTTTAGAATTATTTTATATTTATCTCTCAGTTAATGTTTAATGAAACCAATGCCTGCTCCCTGTACATTAGTACTCAGAGTTAAGGGGTGGGTGTTTGATGGGTGCTACCTGTACCTTAGTACTCAGAGTTAAGAGGTTGGTGTTTGATGGGTGCTACCTGTACCTTAGTACTCTTGAGTTAAGGGGTGGGTGTTTGATGGGTGCTACCTGTACCTTAGTACTCTTGAGTTAAGGGGTGGGTGATTGTAAGTGCATTCTTTGTAAGTGCATTTTCACAGTAATAAGTGCAACACCATCAAGGCCATATGCCATCGTAAATAAAACAATCAATGATAAAAAAACTTCTCCACTCTAGGTCAATT
>JARFOD010000012.1:620699-630705 GCA_031763545.1 Mopalia muscosa | reverse complement strand
ATATGTGTCCGTCGTCATATAAGTGAAATACCCTTGAGTACGACGTTAAACACCAATCAAACAAACAAACAAAACTACCTTTTGACCTCAGTCCTAAAGGGTAAATTATTTGTTTGTGATGTCGTGTTATCCTGTATTTGTCCTGTCTTGTCTTTGTTGCCAGTGGTGGTTTCCATCACCCATTCGGCCGGTACATCATCATGTAAGTGAAATACCCTTGAGTACATAGTTAAACCCTAAACAAATCATGACGGTAGCAGGACAGTGGGGACCATGAAATACAGTTAACTACTTGTACTGCAGTAATTGACCTTACTTATTGCATGTAAGACCTCATTATTTTTTAGGGCAAATTGAATATACACAATAGCCTTCCTTCCCAGAACATTTCCTCCCAGCATACTGAGATTCCTCTGGAAGTAACCTGTGGACTAACGACCATGCACTGTTTCCATGAATGTTAATACATAACCTGTACATGTGTGTGATTTATGAAATCTTTCCTGAAGACCACAGGAGAAAGGACACTCAAACTGAAAGGTGTACAATTGCATTCTCAGAGCATAACCACGACTTAACATAACATATAACACTGTTCCCCAAAACAACTGTCATCCTGATCAATTTGTACAAGTGTATAGCAAGGTTTGATAACAGTGTTTTTAGAGATAATGAATAGCCTTTGAAACAGATAATACCATTTCTAGTAATCTCTAGTTTGTGTGACAGTCTTCTTCTTGTGGTCTTCATATGGATTTAGTAAGCCCACTTTGCTAAGAAAAGGGTTTTTTTGCACATGCAAATTTGTTTAAATAGAAGTGAATATCATGTCATTGTATGAATCACAATTCATACTATCTATTAAGTAATATTACTGGCAGGAATGAATAAATGGTGTTTGACTGATGTTTCTGTTTTATCCGCAGGTCGCAAACAAGAAATCATTAAGTTAACAGAGCAGTTACTATCAGCAGTAACGAATGCTGATTATGAGGCTTACACGTAAGTATATCACTGAAGATATCTATATATTTATTAACAGCAAAAACCCTCACTGAGACAAATTTCATGATACATCAAAAAACGTGTTTCAGGGAACTAAATAAGGTTTGAGGTATGGTGCAACACCTTGACACATCTGTGGAGAAAGCAGAACTATGTGATTATTCCTGAGACTAGACACATGTGACATACTTGAATAGGAATTGGTGTATACAGTTAGGATAATTTTGAATGTAAATAAATTCCTGTAGAAGTGAAAAAGTGCTGATAACATTATCCACCAATCACCTTTTGTTAAAGTATTGGACCCATGGGCTGATTTTGACCATTATGACACATAATATAGGTTGAAAAATTGTATATGTATATATTACTGAAAAGCTTAAATACGTGTGTAGTCTGGATCTTTTCGAAGAGGATGCAATGATTACTTTTAAACTTATTCGAGATGCAAAAATATTGACAAATACAGAGCATTTAACACCATATAAATTAATTTATTAAGTAGAAAAGCCTTAGAATTGTCTATAATGAATGTTGGTTGCTGTTGTTTATTGCAGCAAGTTTGTGGATCCTAATTTGACAGCATTTGAACCTGAAGCTCTGGGCAATTTGGTTGTAGGATTGGATTTTCATAAGTTTTACTTTGATAATGGTAAGTCATAGCTAATAACTGAATTAACAATCTACTAGATTTGTTAAGTTTCCAGATTGACAAGTTTTCTTACTAGCTGTTTCAATGTTTAAATTTGTTACATTTGTGCAAAGTAGTTAGATGTCCTGTGAGATAATAAACTTCCATGTTAGCCTGTAGATTACCATCAGAGGCATTTCTGTTCTTAATGTGAAAATTTGTCTATACAGTTTGATCAAAGGGAGTCACAAAATTCAACACCCCTTTCTAACAGTATAAATAATGATTATGATTTCAAATAAAATTCATAGTGACTAGCTGTAAATATTTATTTCCCAGCTCAACAGCTTTTAAACTGTAATTGGATTTACAGTATCATTTTCGGAGGTGATCGTTTTTGTGTAAACTTTTACACTCTTACCAGCCAATGTCAATAATTAGTAAATAGCATAGGAGTGTGACAATCTGCAAAGAGCTTGCTCTATGACTGACCTACTGGCAGTTGTATTATATTATATATAGATGAGGTGTTTGAAGTATTTATGTCTCCAATTGATTAACATATTTTTTTTTTTTTTTAGTACCAAAGAACAACAAGCCAGTCAACACCAGTATTTTGAACCCCCATGTTCACCTACTGGGAGAGGATGCTGCTTGTATTGCATATGTACGCCTCACTCAGTATGTAGATGGGTAAGTCAACTAACACTATCACATCCACCCATGTTTAACGTTCCCTGGTATAAAAATTTCATTTTCACAGTAATAAGTGCAACACCATTCAGGCCATATGCCATCGTAAACAAAACAATCAATGATAAAAAACCTTCTCCCTTCTATGTCAATTAAATCATCATAGCTGCTTTACCCACAAATCCCTTCATAAATTGGACGTTAAATCTGTTAGCTTGATTTATGTTTAGTGCCATGATCAAGCATATGCCTTAATCTAGAGGCGGGTGGTTGGAGGGAGCTCGGTGTTGCCCTGGTGCTCTCAGAGCTAAAGGGGAACAGGAAGCCGATCTGTTGGTGGTGTATGTCTTGCGTCCTGTTGTCATCCTGTCCTGGTTTGTTGTCAGTGGTGTTAAGAGTGGTTTCCTTCACCCATTGTGCTGGCACATCGTCATATAAGTGAAATACCTTTTAGTATGACGTTAAACCCATATGATAATAGCCAAACTAATCAATACAACCATGCATTCAAAGGTTTGTAAATTTGGAAATAAAGGGTACTTAATTACTGCAGTTTATATAAATTAATATAATCAAATTCATTCCACTAAAAGAGTGAAGAACCATTTCACAATATACATCAGCTGGTTTTTAACTTTTGAATGACTAAGAGACAGTGGCAAGATTTTAACAAAAAGAGAGCACTGACAGACACAACTCTTGAAAATTGCTGCTAGGATTCTATACTCACAAGATGGTGAGTAAAAGGGAAGATAATATGTAACTCCTTTAGCTGGCACATTATCTGTAGGTCATGGAATTTTATTCTCATGCCTTCATTACTCACAAGGAAATGTAGACGGTAGTGCGAGTTATTTGACTAACAGATTTATCTCCTTTTTAAGCCAGTCCGTCAGAGATTTGTTTGATAAACAATTTTATATTAGCTTTTTCTGTTACAGGAATGGTATCCCAATAACCACTCAGTCGGAGGAATCAAGAGTGTGGCACCGACGTGATGGTAAATGGCAGAGTGTTCATTTCCATAGGTCAGGTGCACCAGCTGTAGCCATAGCCAGCTCTTCTAAATTAACTTCTCTCAATATTTAGTCACCTTAATTCGTTTTATTCCTAACGTCTGTGAGGTGAGGTGATGTGTGATTGGCTGAGTGAGCTCCCAAGAAAACTCGCCTGCCAGGAGTCCGACGCAAATCCTGAGCTCAAGTTCTCTCGTTTTGACAAGTCTCGCATGCTCCAAGGCATCAAGTCCTTCTGGAAGAGAATTCACTATTCTCGCTTTACATGTCAGACTTTCTCCCAAGTATGTCCATATACTGCTTTTTCCACATTGTTATTTGGAAGGGTCTCTTGATCAGGTCAATAACAGACTTCAGTCTAATTGTGATGGTGCCTTTGTCATGGGACAAACACCTTTTTTTTTGTTTCTTTGTATTATAACATCGTCTATCCACTTAATATAGAAAACATTTTTTTGAAATTTACTTTCTTGTATTTACTTAATGTTCTTATCTTTAAGTGAACTGATTCAATTGCTTCAAGCTCTTTTATGCTTTATATTAGTGTGATTTTTTTTTTTTTTTTTTCAACGTTTCTCCTCATAATAGTATAGAACAAAATTGGTGTCCAATAAGCTACACACTTTCCGCTGAAATTTCTTCAAATAGTATATTGGTAGTAGAACAGATATATCAATTGTTAACTCTTCGGTAATACATTAGAATAACATTTTATTAAAGGTTGTATGGCTACCATTAGATTTTGGATGTTTAAGTTGCGCGAAATGATTGTTGTAGAAGTCCAGAGCTGCTGGGCTTCTATATATTCTGTAAAGTGAACAAAATTCTCATTTAGACTGTTGTTAATTAAATTCTGAGCCAGTTTGAGCGAAAAAAAAAGAAATTTTTTTGAGGTGTGAAATTGTGTCTCGGTTTTCTCCGATGTTGCTGCATTTATTCCAGGATGAACATATAAAGGTGTAAATGGAATTATGTTGTCCTTTGAAACATATACTGCTGGGCTTGTCTAGGTAACTGTATTTTGTGTGGTATATGAGATATGAACAGACAGAGGAAGCAGCTTAACTAATGAAAATAACAAACAACCTTTTGACTGATTTTTAATTATTGACATGATTTATTAAAATGCATATAGAAGGATCCATGCATCTAGATGGCTCGTGAGTAAAATGTAGCTTGGACAAATTTTCACTTGTAGTAATACAACATGCCCCCCCATTTCACTTTACACTTTCCCATAACTTTTATTCACCATTATGCATTTACATTTATTCCTGAATGGAAACAAACTTGCACTTTTTTTTTTGATGCAGTTATATCTTCTGCCAAACAGTTGAACTGGACATTTTTATGGAATCTGGGTGAAACTCGATGAAAAACATTCACCTCAAAACTTGTTTTGTGAGAAGTGAAGACTTCTTGACTAGCTTTGTCTACGTGTAATTATGGGTGTATCAATTTGACTGTTCATGTAAATAATTCATGCATATATGTATAATATATATATATAAATATATTTACCGAAATTACATATTGAAATTCTATGTAGTATTTGCTATTTATTTCTGCATAATTAAACATGTATTTATATCTAATCTGATCATAGACTTTTGGAAATCTTGTCCCCCCCAAAGCTCAGCTTGTTCTTTTTAAAGTACTTTTGATATAGTTAGATATATAACGTAGCTCATTTACCTTAGCCTTGTATTTTGGATAAGTTTTCTCTTTTTTTGTGTGATTTAATAAGATGCTGGTACTCTTTTTTATCTAAAAAGAAAAGCCTGTTAAGATTGTAAAAATAATATACACATTTGCAATTTAAAAAACACATTCAATTGGTTGTAGTTTAGTATTTGATGAATAGAGCATGAAATGTTTTTTTTTTGTTGAGCAAGGTACAATGTAGAGTAAACAAAGAAATGTGCTTTCACAGCAAACCTATTGCTCAATTGAATAACCTGAAGTCTGGGTTATATATAAGGGATGTGCCCTTATACCTTTGGAGAAAATTTTTGAAATAATACTTTCCTTGAAATTTTAACATTGTGTCTAGTTTTAAAGCTGGTGAATTTCTGATGTAATTTTATCCCAGTAGACTCTTTATACTTCTACATGTTAAATATCCAAGATTTGATATTTTTGACAAACTGGTGAAATCAGTAATGCACAAAGTCGTACTCTAAAGCACACACCTTTTTGAGAATCCTGTGTAATAAAACTTCAGGATACAAGAGATTCACATTTGTTATACTTCACATAGCACTCTGTAATGTTGTCTCCAGGTATCATATAAACTATTTTCAATTTTGTTTGGGTGTATATTTTTATGCCATTTTTGGCTGATAACACTGCTTCAATTTCCAGCTATGTTGATTAATATTGCAATGATTTAACAGCTGATGCCAACCCATCATGGAAGCAGTGATCCCCTTCTTCAATTTCTATCAATGTTATTTCATGTCCGTTACTAGATTGTATCTAATAGTCATGTTCCCCAAGAAATAACATCTGTTGACAAGTTGTAATGCAAACGAATATTGGTAGCGCTTACAATCCAAATTTTATGGTCTTTGAAATTTCCAAATAAAGACATTCTCAAATGTGTCAAGCTATATTTTGTTTGTTTTGTATATATCTAAATTTACAAATTAGTTTCGGATACATGTGCATCCATTTCCTCCCAATGTCTATATTGGGGCAAAATGAGGACTCAAAAATTGGGTTTGATTATGGTATAAAGTCGTACTTAAAGTTAATTTCACTAATATGGATGCCCAATGGGGAGAAGAAAACCACTCTAGATGACATCCCAGCAAACAATGATACTATTAGGGTTGACAAAGCTTCATCCAGTTTAGGGTTGATTTTACTCTATTATGGTGTGTCAACGTCAACCCAATGTGTGAAAGAAAACACCACATATGCCAGTGGCAACAATCACATGACCTGTACAAAACTAAAACATCAACTTGCCTCTTAGCTCTTGCTGAGAGCACCAGGGCAACAGAAAGCTCCCACCAACATACATGTGTTTAGGTATCATTCCAAATGAAGGCCAAAACTGACAAAAACCATTGTAGATACCCAACGCCTGATACTTATTCTTTGGCATTCATCAACTAGGTTAATAACATTTGATATTACATATCTAGCTTTATAAACATTAATAATAAGTAAGCACATGTACTTTAAATCGAGTCACATTTGGCAGTATTTACAATAAAACGAAGTTCATTTTGAATTCTGTTATCACAAGTGTCAATGGTTCAAATTAAATTACAGAAACCAATTCAAACTGGTAATTTTACATTTCTTTCCATTGGTTGACTCTTCCTTAAATAATTTTGAATGACAAATTACAAGAAAAAAGAAGATAGTTTATATTCAGATTGATGTTAATAACATGATTTATATACAAGTATCTGTACAATTATCTTGGGCATATGTAATTAGGGTTGACATGATTTTTCAGCAAAGATAATAGTTTAATGTAGAAAAAATTAGCACTATTCAACCTCCATTTTAAAAGAGCCATTTTTTCCAAAGTAGGAGTTAACCACAATGTTCACAAAAGTTGGGCCCTGGAATAGTTTATTCAGATGTTTCAATAACACTGGTATTTTAACACAATGTCCCTGTTTTCACCAGGTTTCAGACTCTTGGAAAAGTTTTGCCTTCTTTGATACCACCTCTGGAATAGGAAAAAAACAGTTGATGAAACTTGGTTGCAACAATAAACAATCCTTTTTTTTAAATAAAGGAGCAAGTAAGCATTACTTTAAAGACAAATGTATTCCCCAATTTCTTAGTCAATCTTTTAAATATCTTTGAATATTTGTAAATGCAATTCTTATGATAATGGTTGAAAGCCATATTTCGCTCATATGATGGAGTATAAGCCTAATAGGCGAAGGAAACCACCCAATATCATCACTAGCTTGTATATTTTTCCAACTGAACACATTTTTAATTAGTGCTAAATACTTATTTCCATATCCATTTTCTCTTCTTTTATTACAGACATAACTCTTATTATTATTGTCAGTTGTCTCCAGCTAGAAATTCCTAAACTCCAGTGCTATTTGCTTAAATACACTGGCTCTCTGCAATCACCTTCTGTATCGGCATCTTGTTCCATATTAACTGAGCTGTCTTTCTCCTGTTTCCCCTTATTACCATTTCCCAAAGATTGTTTGTCATTATCATCTTCCTCCTCTTCTGGAATAGGTGTGATAGATCGGGATGTAAAGGGAGACAAACTGAGAACAACACAGATAAAACACTCAACAACAAACAGATACCATTTCAAAAACTAGTGAGTTGTTATTATGGCGTGAGATTGAGGAATAACTTTGGTCATGAATTCTCTACTTATGTCTTAATATACAGCCAACATTCTGCAGGGCCATGGCCCACCCGCTCCCTCACGGGGGCAATTTAAAAAGAAGGGGGACAAATATTGCTTGCACTGCTTATTTTAACCTTTCTTAGCCAAACTTAGATACTTATGGATACTGGCTATTTGTTCAACAGGAATGTAGACAGATAAGTTGGTTTGTTTGTTTGGTGTTTAACATCATACTCAAGGGTATTTCACTTATATGACAACAGATTGTCCACTGTACACAGCCTTGTTACGGTGGAAAACAGAGAGGAAACCTTGTGAAAAAAAAAAACCCGCAATTGTGGGAGCCACAAAATGTGACTCACGCATATACCTGACTTGATCAGGTGAATGGTAAATGGAAGCAGTGTTAGTTTAGGAAGCGCACTCACTACCACTGAGTCATGTCTGTGGGCCTAAGACAGATTGGAGTGGGGTACACGTTTGATTCAATTGGTGCTGTCAAGTGTGACCAAATCTATACACCACTTCTGTAAGTACTACATGTATAGGTCGTTAAATAACACACTTAAGATAAAGCAGCAGGTGTATTTATTGGTGTCTACATAGTCCCAAATCTTGTCACCTTCAGAGTTTTTACACTGAAACTCTAACAATGGAAATCTCTCAAGAAAAGATCATTCTTTCTTGAAAATATATTATATCTTTAAAAAACTACATAATATATTAGTTTCTAAGTTAATTTATTTAGCCAAGAGCAGATCTGTTTTTTATTCGCCCAAGGGAGATAATAAGTCTCCAAGACCATGAGAACATGGAGGTCATCAGATGCGAGTGTAGGTTATAATACTATTTTTGGGCCTCAAGACAATTTTTATCTCCCTCTATATCCCTAGACATTTTTACAAAGAAGTTTTTCTTAATCCCCCTGATCAAAATTGACAGTGTGTACAAGAAAGGTTTCTACTATAATAAAACTTCTAAACCTGCTATCTTACTCTGATCCCGCTGATTTTCTCTTCTTACAAGGCAATGGTATATCTGTATCCGTGACAGATCTCTTCCTCCTCTGGCTTTCAACATCTTTACTTCCATGTTGAAATGCTTCATATTTCAGGATTCTGTATGTTTCACCATGCCCAAGCTGTTCAATCACTGAGTAAAATTAAAATAAAACATTCACGCCTGTAAGTCAATTTAGATAAAAGCTTCTATAGAAGGTCCATTGGAAATACTGGAACCATGTTAAATCACCGATTGGGAAAATTGATAAATTCTATCTGATTCTCATATCAAGTATTTAATGTCAAACTCAAGCATATTTCATAAACAGCAAAACTGTGGGACAAATGATTTTTGTCCAGTTATTATCATTGATTGAATTACCTGAATCTGCCTGATGTTTCTTGAACAGTGACACAAAAGCTGAGGTCTCATTAATCCAGGCTATCTGTATATTACCTACAAATTGATAGCAAATGTCAGGTGAGATCTCAAGAATTAATCCACTTTTTCACATACAATTTATAAGGATAGAATACTCTATGTCACAATATTAACAACTCTTACATTTTTCTGAATTGGGTTAGACATATACAGGTATATAAAAACTGGCATTCACAATACTAATGTCCAACCAAATAAAGACAGCATGATTGCGCTCTGTACACACTGCCCTCACCCAGACCAAAATAGAACATGAAAAAACACGTACCAAATGGGGAGAATAGCTGGTACAAATCTGTGGTTTTCCACTCCTTTGGGAATGTCACATGGAATACATGATCACGACTTGGCTTTACTGTCAACAGAAAAATAAATGGGGTTAATAAATTTTGCATACATGCATCGTTGGAAGCTCGTATAAATGTTTGATAATTAGTCGGTATATAGGTACTTTTTCCCCCTTCTTTCCTCATAGTATTTAAAATTATTTCATGAAAAAAAAAGCTTTCCCAGCCCAATGAGTGAAGGAAATCATATTTGACATCGTCGTTAAAGCGAAACTCTGGGCTGCAGTAAACTGCATATCATTAAAACACGCGTCATTTTTTGTGTTCACTTATGCTCTCTAATTTTCTAATCGAGCTATACCCATTTAATAATTGCATCTTAAATATTTGGTAATGCAAAAACTACAGTCAAATGTATCCACGCGGCCGTGTCCAGGTTATTTTATCATTAAACGGAAGAGCTCCACAAATATTAACCAATCAAATATATTTCTTTTCAAAAAAGGTGCCTGCCCTGTGAGGGAGCGGGTGGGCCATGGCCCTGCAGAATAATCCCTCGGCTTCAAGGGTATTTCACTTATAT
>JARFOD010000012.1:568238-620599 GCA_031763545.1 Mopalia muscosa | reverse complement strand
ATAGACATAAGGACCATTTGTGCAACGCCTAAAGATTTCCAAAGCTTTCCTTTAAGGTCACGGCCCAAACAAGGCTCTCAGTATTTAGATCAATGGTGGCCTTGACCTTGACTCAATAACCCTGGATATAGGTCATGACACACACGCTAGCCATACATCTGTACAAAGTATTATGTTTTATGTATTATGGACAAAGGTGAACTTGACCTTGACATGATGACCTTGGATATAGGTCATGACAACCATCCCCCCTCCCCCCTCCCCCCTTTATTCATTAGGAACATTTGTGCGAAGTATTAGCTTCTTCAAAGTTTTTGTTTTAAAGTTAGTTCCCGGACAACGCGATGTTCACTGGCGGACAGACAGACAGACAGTGCCATAACATGATAGGTCCATTTTCTTGAAAGTGGCGTATAAAAGTTAAAGCTACTGATGAAGTTAGACAAAAAGTTAGACACAAATTTAGACTTTGCAACCAGTTGGCGCCACCTATTGGTCGACACACGCAAAAATAAATCACAAATGACGTCTCGTCACATGGAACACTCATACTGAGTCTGTTTAGAATTCCACAAGAAGTTTTTAAATTAACATACAGAGCCAAAATTTACACTTCGCCATCTGTAGTCCAACATATGTCAAAGCTAATCCCAAGCCACGTTTTGCCATATGGAACAATCCTATAAAGTTCGATTCAAATTCCACCAGAAGTTTTCAAATTAACATACAGAAACGAAATTTAGACTTTGCCACTAGATGGTGCCACCTGTAGGTTGACATATGCCAAAATCAATCCCAAGTGACGTCTTGTCACATGGAACACACGTGCATAGATTGATTTGAATTCAATAACCGGTTTTTAACTTAATGTCCGGAAACCAAAAAGTTGACGTACAGACGGAGAGGAGAGACAGTCAGACAGACAGACCCATACTATATTTACATCCCGTCAAATAACGGGCGTTTAAAAATGGGACATTAGTTATTGTCTTAAAAAATATAAAATGAAAAAAAACCTAGGTTCACAATCGTTGGCCTATCCCTTTCAGGGTAACATGAGGCCGATCTGTTTGTGATGCATTTGTATTGTGTTGTAGTTGTCCTGTATTTCTTGTCTACGTTCGCTGCCAGTGGAGTCAATAGTGATTTCCTTCACCAACTTGACTGGTGCGCCGTCATGTGGACAAAAAAACTTAATTAAGTATGTCGTCTAGCATCAGCAATATTCTGTTGCATACATATATCCTCAACTTGTTTTGTAGAACTTAATGGTAGTAACACATATTTCTTCAAGGAACAGTTATTCCGATCCATATTTATCCAATAACCTGACAAATGATAGGAGCGAATGCTGTTAAAATAAAGGTATATAATTAAATCTTCTTTCCTTCTACGTTTCTTTGTTTAAATCTACGGGAAATTGCAGGATTCTTGGTCTAACCTTGGTGTAATGATTGTTTTTGTCCATGTCTGTTGTTTATCAGACTACAGCTGTTCTTTAAATACAAATGTAAAGAATGTGATAGAGTTGTAACTGAGGAATCCTTTCTCTATAGGTTTCCCCAACATCCACTCAATCCACTAGATCGACTGCGAAGAAAACTATTCGCGTTGTCCTACTAAATCTCAACACGCACTATTTTATTCGAATCAGGTTAACACAGTAAAAAAGGTACTTTTGACATGCACAATTCTCTAAAACCAAACCGAGCTGCTTTACCTGTAAATCGCCCTGATAGGTTCGAGAACAAGAGCATCGGCTGGTTTTAATAAAAAAACACACAGTACAATCACTCAATCGTTCTGCCAGCAAAGTGTAACCTGATGCATTAAAACGGATACCAAATGAAAACCACATGCAGGTCACTACCTGATCATGTAAACGAATTGTTTCAAAAAGACATGAATCGCTTCGTCCAGTTTTTGTTTTTAAAGTTGGCAGATATTTGTGGCCACAACATACTTTGACTGTTATATAATATGTCAAAGGTTTTAATTCAAACCTGCTTACTTTAAGTCAGTCATGTCAAACAGAAAAATGTATAATAATAGGTAACTGAAATATAGAAATTTGATGTTTATCTCCAATCCAAAGCTTTCCTTGAAATTATAACTAAACTAAACCAACAAAGACACAGTCTCATTCAGCAATTTAACACTTGTCATGTTCTATTAAAATAAATTTGTAATTAAGACTATGCAATTGTATTTTCTAAAAGGCTTAATGGCATTAAAATGGATTAATACTTTGCAAAGGTAAAAGACTCAAAGTCTTCCAAAGAGGAACAGAATAGTTTTTTCATCCTATTTTAGCAATGTATGAAGTGTCATTCATGATTCAGAGAAATCTTTGTAGACGTACCAGTCGTTTTGTCAGTAACACTCCATAAATTCCCACAAGTTTATTCCCGTGTCTCTAACAATCTCCATCGATACAAAACAAGTCATTCTATTGAAATACAAGTGAATAAAATGTTAAAGACCAATCAATCAAAAAACTCTGTTTTGAACCTGAAGTAGAGCTTCGCCAGCTATAATCAGACACTCCTGGCATTTGTACATGTCATCTTGTTGTTATCTCTGACAATAAGGATTGGTTTATGTTTACTTCTACATCCTGACTTTACTTTGCACTATTTGAAGACTTAAGTTTTATCACAGTAATGATTTCAAGTGGCTTTAAAGACAGGGGCAGATAACGATTGGGGAAGAACGTAAAGTTTATGTGTTTCGTGCTATTTACGTGGATTCTCGTCTCACAGTTGATGATAATGAGACACGATAAAGCCCACCTCTCCTATACAAATAATCCCGGGCTAACTGCCAAAAAACTCAATAAACAGAAGTCGGTTACAGAAAGCCTACAAATTAACGCAACTTATTTTGTTTGTCTGCCGGGAAGAGGCGGTGTTTAGCAAGCACACGGAGCGACATAAAGGAAACTGATATCGGTAGGCCTGTTTGTCTTTGAGATTAAAAGCAGGTTAACCCGGCTAGTCGATCACTGCAAGCATATCTAATTCGAAAGATGTCTCTGTTTGTGGTTCGTATGTTTATCTGTTAACCGCAGCTGGGTTTTCTTGTTTAAGACCAGAGGCACACAGGACGTGTTACTTTGTTACAACGATCAGGTCAATAAATCTGTCTTATGTGTTACTGAAATTGTTTTCGGGCATTGTTCGATCTGCCCTACCCTGGGCTTAGCTAACTTCACATACTACAATGATAATGTAGTATTATAATTAAATACTGAGCTGTTATTTAGGTGGTTTTAACCGCGTAAAGCTCAAACAAAACATGCATAGAAAAATATATTCCTTCAGTAAAGGTTCAATACTAAAAAAAAGATTTTATCCTTTTGATGGCATTAACGTCGTCCATTTGCTTAAATCCTCAATCTAAATATTTAGTTTAATCCTACTGTTGTCCTGTGTTGATCATTCTAAAACCACGGGAGAACGCAATTTCGAGGACAGATTGATCAATAGGCGTAAATTTGAAGACATATGTCAGACCTAAAAAAATGGTTAAGAAGGAATTAGCCACTGTAATCGTCTATGCGTTAGAATAGGATTATCTTACAAAGGTATAAAGAAAACTCTATCAGCCTATCCTTATGTCTTTTGTTAAGGCTCACGATACAATGAAAATAATGGTGCATCCAAATAACATGTTAACTCCTGGACTTGATATAAACAAAACCGGCTAAATTTGTAAACAAATCGACGTTTAAACTGCTATTGTTTTGTATTCTCCGGCGATATATCAACTGAGTCTGAGAAGACACAGAAGATGTGGAATTCTGGTAAACAAATAGAATAGTTGTGTTGTGAAGTGTAAATAACAAACAAATTGCTCGAGTGAAGTGAGTTCCACAACTTCAATCAAGGTAACTGGTAACGTGTTATGTGTAGCAAACCAACATACATAAATAAGGCACAAGTTGTAGTCTGCCTTTTTTGTATACTTTCCTCTGTTCGCTTCTAAGCTGACAGATTTGTGATGCACTCGACGCCACCGCCTGTAATCTCCTTTAGTGAGAGTAAATCAGTTTATTTGAGTCGCCGTCAGATTCAGTAGGAGAAGAAATGATGATATAACTCACCGTGTTCCGGGCGTTCATGTTGTTGTTGAAACTCCTATTTAATTGCCGTCTGTTTTTGTCTATCTTGAACCGCAGGTGGGAGCGCACTTTAAACATTTCTTTTTCCCAAGGAGCGCACAGATAAGCACAACTCGCAAGTATTTTGTTACCATGGTACAAATGTATATCCAAGTCGAAAGTTTTGTTTGGGAAGTTCTTCTTTACAGTCTACCTAAAGAAGTAAATGTATCCACCTGCCTGTCTACAAATACCTGCTCTTCAGTTAACATTACACGTATAGACAATTGTTTGCTACAGCAGTTTTGCTATTAGGAAAAGCGTGTTATTAAAGATGTAAATTGGCGATAGAGAATACACATAAAATTATAGACACAAGATAGACCAACCATTCGCTTTAGGCATTTATGCCCTTTGGAGACCAGTCTTCGCTCATTTTTAATAACCTAAACCATACAATTAGTAAGCAACGATGCTCACTAGTAAAATTATTTGGCTTGTCGTTGAAATATACATTTCCTTGTGGGTAGTTTATAGTGCTTTAAATAAAGAACTTTAAGAAGCCATTGTACCGTTTTTTTTAGAGGCGAAGGCTCTCCAGTTTGGGTTGTCATCACCATGTCCGGAGCGGGATGTAAATGCATGTTACGAAGATCAACTGGTATGTCTATTGTAGGCTTACATTGCTGGAGGTATTGTTTATTGGAATTTAGACATATTGTTTGCATTTCATTTCGATATTTTTGCATGAAAACTTTTTATGTCTGGTGTACATTTGTTTGTTATTTATCATTTTTCAGGCTTTAAGGTCTTGCTGGACCCCTTGGGCTCAAAATAAACAAAATTGTTTCATCACTTGGATAAAAAGTTACGTATTCAAACTATATGTTGGTGGAAAAAATAATTTCAAATTCTAATTATAAACAGTTAACATTTGAGCCTAAGAGTTAGCTTTTCCTTTATCATATCCAAGTGGCAAAACTTTAATTGCCTATTTCTGGTATTTCAGTTTCAAGCAAGCACTACATTTCCCATGGCATATTTCTAAAAAACTATTCATGTTAGGAACTTTGAAGTTGTTCAGTTTTAAAGAGCACAAGGCGATCTAATAAGCGTGTCTCACTTTTTACTAGTTCGTCCGTTAACCCTTAAAATGTTTTCTGAAAGTTGTATTTTACATTTTTATAATACTTTCCAAGGTGAGGTAGACAAAAAATTCACTATGATCGATCTAATCCAATTTAAAATAAAACCGAGGCACCGTTTACTAGTTCAATGACTATTCTACTAGGTCCACTAATGTATTGAGTCTTTGGGTTATTGCACTTATAGAAAAAAAACTTGGAAAATGCAGTCAATCTTTTTCTGATGACATTTACACATTTTGCAATATCTGTTTCAATAATAATTGTATTTTTACCACATTGACAAATATGTAATCCTGAAATTTCAAGCTTTTAAAACATATGTACATATATATGAATCAGATTTATACTCTTCTGCATAATAGACTAAATAACGGGTATTCCGAAAATCGACCAAGGGGTCAAGCGTTTACAGATATGTTGAATCAAACAACCAGAATTTGTTTGCATTGGAACACTTTTCAATAACATGACTATAGAACATGTAAATCGCGCCTTGCCAACGCAGAAAAGCTTATTTTCATGTAAAGGACGAACATTTACGACAGGTTTAATTGTGGCTATTCTCTAGCTTAAATACTTTTATGAAGCGGCTTCGCTAAACAAATTATTCAAATAATAACGACAAATAACTTATACATTTAGGCAATCAAGCTTTCGGAAAACTCTTATTCCATGGAATAAGAATTTCCCGAAAGTTTGATTGCCGAAAGGTAAAAGTAATTTGTCGTTATTATATCAATAATTATCTACCTTTTATCTGAAATTATTTCTGGAAATTTAGATCATGCGACAAGGTGGCACCTTTAAGGCTAACTTTGTTTATTGGATACGAGCTTTCGCAGATAGTGAATATCTGCTTCATCAGGTAATGTGAAGTGGAGTGGTAAGTAGCATACAACTTTGAATAGGACTGCAGGACTGAATAGGATTGAATAGGAATTTTAAGTACAAGTTGAACAAAAATTACCTTCCATAGCCATGGACACAAAAGTTTTGTCATCTGATTCTGTTAAATCTGTCAGCAAAAAATCAAAACAAAAGCTTGAAGCTCAAAATATACTTGCTAATTTGATTGTATGACAAAAGAATTCTTCCAAAATGTTTAACAAATAATGTGAAAGTAACTGTACATGTAATGTTACTACATGCCTGATTTCTAGATAACTCTCATGTACAAATAGTGACAGTTACCTATTGTGTAGACCTAAAACACATGGCTTTGGTGAAGCCTCATCAAGGTCAAATGAGATCAGTTCATCAAATAGTACAAAACTTAGACCCAAATGTTGGGGTGGTTGTTGAATCAATTAAGCCGAAAGGCTGGGTTATAGGGCTAAATAGGCCCAAGGACCTTTAAAAGTCATATAGTGCAGGTAGCAATGGAACTTAGATTTAGCATTAAAATAACAATGACCTTACCTAAACCAAGCTGACTCCTATGCACAATACAAAATAATTGAGTTATAAAAGTAATGTTCCTCCAGTGCTTAGTAAATATAGAATAACTACACCAAGACCATACTGCACTGAGACAGAGGGCCCTACCTGAATGGTATAAAGATATCAACGACTATTGGCCCTATAAAGCACCCAGTCAACATTTATGGTCGAAGCTCTTTTTGATAGGTCAGGGCAATATAGTCAGTTCCTGCTTTTAAAGTATAAAGTGTTAAAATTCTGTTGGACATTGATTTATAAAGTGATCCCTTACCCAGCAGAGTTAGCACTAAGTGAGACTGTACTGGGTGATCTCCATGTAATAAATTGAACATGTCAGCAAACTGCTGACATAGCAATCCCAACAACTCTGATAAAATCATTTTCTTTTTCAACAGGAGTATTTCCGGATGCTGGAGAAGTTGGAGAAGACAGGCAATACAGACTGGCTCTCTGTGATTAGGTGACACCAGAGACCAGCGGGGGTCATGACAGGCATGATCGTCACACTGCAATAACTCATCCATCCTTAGATCTTAATTCCTCTATTTAACATAAAAAATGAAAATTTATGACATAAATGTATCTATGATTTTGAATATCACCTCTTTACAGTGTTGCAGCCTACTAGTTGGCTTGTTGATGTAATATATATGCAATGTGTCCATTTAAGCTATACTTATACTATATTTGGACCTTTGATGATTTACTATCACAGCCAACATAAAAAAGCAACAAAGTCGATATTCATTTGGACTCATCCGGATTGGATTGATGTTTCTATTTTTCATAGCTGACCAGTGCATTTTTCTGAATTTGCCAGTAAATGTAAGAGTATGGGTTTGGGGGATGATATAGGAGTCTGATTACTACATGGTGTTGGTTTTGTTTGTTTCGTTTGTTTGATTGAGGTTTAACGTCATACTCAAGGGTATTTCAATTATATGACGATGGATTGTCTACTTCACATTGCATGTAGCCTTTTTACAGTGGAAAACCTCGTAAAAACCATCCCGCGAATACCGGAGCCACATGTGACTTGCTCATATACCTGATGGTCTACAGGCATAGTGTTAGCCAGAGGGGTGTCTCTGTGTCTTTGAGACACCCAAGAAACCATTTGAGACACCGTGTTTCAGGCAAATTTAAGATGGGAAAGATAGGGGAACAGTAAAGTGAGTGATTTGAGACACCCTCTTCTTGATTTCTGGCTAATACTATGTCTACAGGTGGACTCGATCTGGTGAATAGTACATCGGAGTAGGTTCAGTTTAGTAAGCGTACATGCGGTGCACGGGCGCCGCAAGCTATATGATGTTGGGAAATGTGGGTTGTAGGATTTGTGGTGTGTCACACTTTGTCAGGCTATCTGGCAAACAGATTTGTGGTAATGGTGGATGATTGAGTTATGACGCCTTCTAAGATGTTGGACAAGTTTGTTGTTGGACTATGTCCGCTTAGCTCAGTCAATCTCTTTTGGATAATTGCCTGCTTTTCTTATATAACAGAACATACCCCCTCCTCCATCATCTTTGCCCCTTGGGCTAGTGGAACTACAGATAAGCACCAAGATTAGCACTTCAATTCATCAATAACTTATTTGTTAAAATGGCATAGGATTTACTTTTACCTTCAGAAGGAAGTTGCCAGATCGTAAAAGAATTTATTAAACACTTTAACTGATTTTGTTTATCTACTTAGTAGTTAAACCTGAATGTTTTTTTCAGCCAAATGTGCAAATGTTACACATATTTCTAAAAGCAATCACACTGGCACAGGGATGTAGATCAATTAAAATCGAAGAATCATCTTATGTTCTGGATAACTCCCGGAGACCAGTTTCTCAATAAACCCTTATCCCAAGTTGTGTTATGGGTAACCTACAGACATCTCGAGAGAAGGTAATGACCATAAATATGCTGTATAAAATAGTATTACATGTATATGTATTCCACTAATTAACAATCAATGGATTCATCACTAACCAAGTTAGCCAAGCTAAGACATGGTGTTACTTTGTGGACGAAAACATCATGCTGAATTATGTTTCTTGGGGAATATGGTGGTAATTATAATATTTAGAACTGGGTTATGGTAAGGTTGACTGTACAAAACAGCATTTCTATAGTAGGCCTAGGCCTTATAAATTTCCTGGATCAGTTTTGAGAAGGATCCTTCCGTAAAAAACATTAGAAAGCGCTATACTTATACAAAGACATTTGAATCTAAAAGACTACTTCAAAACAACTGCCATTTTTGGTTTATTATTTTTTCATAAGTGACGGACACCGCCGTGACAGACAACAGTTTGCAAACTAGTCCAAAGGGCATTCAATATCAAAATCCAAACGTCAGGGCCACTCGGAGCTACTTGCAAATTAGCTGAGAAAAATCAGCTATTTTGACCTATAGTTTCATTTCCAATACTCCTGCTGATATGTTTGCCTGTCGAATGTCCGAATTATTTTTGAAAAAGGCAAACATGTATTGTTAGTCCTATATACGGGCTAAGTGCAAAGCGGTGATTTTACGAATGGATTCAGTTCTGGATCGAAATCGATATAAACAAACATACAGTAAATCCACAAAAAAGGCACAGCCTGGCCATTTAAGTCACCACATTCATTTAGCAGATTTCACTCTTTTGACAATATTTTGTACCAAAATTAAATCACTATTTTATGTACGAATTTTTGTCATCTGCAACTTTGAGATGCATTAGCACCTCCATCATTGAAGAGCTCTCTGGTCTAAGGACAAGCTTCCGATTGGTCAATTTTGGCATATCATATTACTAATTTAACTTCTTTTATTAGCGAGAGGGGATTAACATTTTTTCTTTAGTTTGGTACATTTTATATGCAGTCACATTTTCAGAAATAACACGTTCCTTAAAAGTTTTTAAATAAATAATGTTTACATTTTTATCAGACTGTTTAGGGGCCTACATGTAGGCCTACACTGCATTTTTCAAGGTATATTGCTCGAAGTGCATGCAATAACGAGAAGACTCAACAGACGCAATAGAGCCTCCTTGTTTTTTATATTCAATTTTGATTGGATCGATCACAGTGGATTTTTTTGTCTATCCCACCTTAGAAAATGTAAAATACAACTCCCAGAAAACATTTCTAAAAAAATCAAGAACGAACTTCTAAAAAACGAGGCACCGTTAACTGGATCGCATTTAGTCCGAGAGGCTCAGACGATAGTTTTTTAGTTATTCTCTGATGCGAGCGGCTCAGACGATAGTTTTTTTTTGTTATTCTCTGATGTTGTTTTCGCTGTCAGGCATTATCAAAAACAAAACGCCAGGGCCACTCGGATCAGATCACATTGTGCTCGTAGCAATGGTACAAATTTGAAGTTTCGCACATCCATAGTTTTCTAGAAATACGCCATGGAAAATGTCAGGGTAAAACTGAAGTGCCGGAAATAGGCAAACATAGTTTCGCCAATTGCATATATGATCGAAGGGAAACTAAATGATTGGCTCAAATTTAAACTGTGTGATTGGAATTTCGAATTGTTTTTTTGTTGTATATATATAGCTTGAATACCTATAGCTTTTTATCCAAGTAATAAGAAAAAGGTTCATTTTTGAGTCCAAGTGGTCCAGCAAGACTTTAAACAAGACGGTACTCAAGATCATTGCACTCACATGGAGCTATTCCATGTTATTCCACCCAATGTTTAAAGGAAACAACCCTAGATGCAAACATAGACACCAAAGCAACAAAGGCAGGACAACCACACGACACAGAAAAACAAGGACGCGGCAATAGCATTGATATATATAAATGCGCTCATTGCGTATAAGTAAAAAAAGTCAATGGATCATTGAATGGACGAATGGACCATTTTACGAAGTCATGGAAGAACCGAAGATAACTAAGCTGCATTTAAAGAAGTTACGCATTTAATCTAATTCGTTTCACACTTACCATTTTTTATTTATTATACAATTTGATAATTCTTTCAGTTAACATCAGATTTTGGAAGTAGTTCACAGCATTGTGTTGTAGCAAATTAAATGCACACAACATGGAATATTGTAAAACTGAAGGACCATCTATACTGCTATACTGTCAGTAGAAATAGCAACAATGCCCTACGGATAAAATGTCTGAAGCAATTTTGGCAAGGTGGTTTAATCAAAGAAATTGTCTTTGGAGTTAAACTAGCGCCAACAGCTCCATGTCATCGAATATACTGTCACTAGTGGCCTTGTCATCGGAACAGTTGTTGTCGGAACTTTTTTTGTCGGAACAAGTTGACGTTCTGGAAGTCGTGGTTGGATCGCTTGGCGTTGGAGAAAATGTCAGAGAAACAGCAGCTCGAACAATTGTTTTCAGAGCAACTTAATACTGTGAAGGCCGGATTGATACACAGAAGTTGATTTGATTTTTTTATTCACCAAAAAGGACAATAATGAAAACTGTATTTATACATTTGACTTAAGATTAAACATATATTCTGTAAATATTCTTTGGGCTAATTATTAGTCTAGTTATCCTCAATATGTAGCAGGAAACTGGTCTATCTGCCAATTCTATCTGCCAATCCTATACTTTCGTTGCTTTGGTACAAATCTCGCACCCAACTCAAATTGTGATAGTTTTGCCTCTGTAACAGATTTTTCCCTCTTGATGTTGCGGATGAACTCGAAGTTCGTATGACACGTTCCGGCGATACAGTTGATCCAATGGTGCCATCCGTCTACGCTGTTGTTGGTTCTTGCCCCATCTGTGTGATGACGGTTCCAAATAATCCATCGCAGACACCTTCAATCCTGGACTTTGTAACATAGTCCATAACATTTGTACATTATTCAGACATAGAACTTCCGGACTGTTATTTGTTATTTATTGAAAGAAGTGGGCGTTGTTCTTCAACTAAATAATCTAGCCGTGATGTACTCAAGTGTTTGTCAATAATTGGTGGGTTAATCTGATCGCTTAATCCTCTCAATCTACCAGGGGTCCGCACCCCGTTTGAGTCAGTCCAATGCCACCCTGAGTGGGTGTAAGGTGGCGAAACGCGACTCTAAAAGGTGTTAAAGTTGGCGAAAGAAGACTAAACCATATAGGTTACCCATAACAACTCGAGATTAAGATCTATTTAGAAACATGTCTCTTGGAGCTTATCTAGAACATGAGCCGGATGATTCGCTAGTTTTAATTGACTAAAATCCCTGTACCAGTGTGATTACATTTTAGAAAAATAATATAATAGAAAATATTGATCAATAATTCCATTTGCATACACGGATTATCTTAAATTAATCAAATTTACCCCAAAATTGTTTACGAACCTGTTAACTCAGTGTATTGGGAAACTATTTCCGGTCTCACGTGAACAGCGCGAGGGTGAATTGAGCGCTTTTGAATTGTTGCTCTGGTGCTCTCAGGGCTAAGGAGCAACACGAGCGTGTTTACCTTGTCTTTTAAATCGTGTATTATTTTCCGAGTAACAGTCTTAAATCTGGCTTTGAAAAATATATGTTTATCCATTGACGCCGCGGGTGTTCCCTCAATCCATTGACCTGACAATACGCTATAGCTATGTGAGCGATAATCTAAAATATAGCGTAACAAAAACCCCAAAACAAAAAAACAAACAAACAAACAAACAAGAACAAAAATAAACAAAAAAACAATGAAAAACATGAAAATATATAAATAAATAAAACAAAAATAAATTTCTTCCTGGCCCTTGTATGTTTACCAACAATTTGACTGTCATACGAATACTTAGTTAAAGGAATTGGAATGCCCGATTCAACCGAGAGTTGAAGCAAACAAACTGTATGAAAGACTGGGGTAGAAGTAAACAGAAGGATTCTTGTTACAAACGTCGGTATTAAGTTAATATATTTCTAGTTCTTTGATATATAGCATCAGTAGTGGGGTAGAATTAACGACTAAACACAGGGCAGTGGCGCAAGTTGTTGAATGACAGACAGCTTAACGACATAGGCACGTGGCAATAACTGATGGCTGATAGGGAACCCTTCAAACCATATATAGAAACGTGCGTAGATCAGTAATTACTTAAGGCCCTGGAGTATACAACTGTCGGAAGGCGAGGAGTTTGCTGTCTGTGCCCCTGCCATAAAGATGAGAAGGATATCTTATAACCTTTTAGACATGCGTACCATGCATATGTACCGTTACAAGAGATAATCGTATACCATCCAACTGTGTACTATAAGGCATACCCCCATCCCGTATATCCTACTCCATCTCCAGTAGAGTGTATTATTTCATCGTTACATGGATATACACTCGGTTCAAATTCACGTGTAAATATCAATACATGATACTCCGGGCCACCACCCCGACCCCCCTCACCAAGCAACTCTCTCTTTAAAAAAAGTTCTGGGAAAACAATCACAAACTTATAAACTAAGGACTTTTCTTTATGATTAATAAAATGCTTTATAGGTAAAGATTCATATCGTTTGCCGCCATAGTCTTATTGGCGTAGTTTTTTTCCTCCTAATATAAAATTCTACGATAGTTGGATAATTTGAAACTTTATGTAAATGGAATTTGTTTAGTCTCTTGAAGATGCTTTGGCTGTCTGAGGTAAAAAAAGTTTGTGTTGTCAAAAAATAATATGTTTAATAGACCAGACTTTACATATTTAAAGTAGACATCAATGCCAATATAAGTGGTTGGACAGGCAGCGTTTTGAGGTATTTTCACCATTTCTACTTCGAAGGTATCTAGGCATAAACTTGGATGGGGGGCGGCCAAGTTACCACTTGAAGAGAAGCCGTGTCCGTGCTAAAAATAGAGACCAATGGGATTCGCTGGTTAAACGCTTCACCGACCGGCTGTATCAAATGAACATATATAACTGGTAAGTAAGGGGAAACTTTCACAGTTCAGCTTTTGTCCGTAAGTACAGGGTGTTATATCGTGTGCTGCATGTTTAGGAATTGGAATATCACAGTGGTAGGATTCAGCCGAAGTTGTATATTGGATTTATTTTCTATCAAGGATTTTGCCAAAGCGTTAATCCCTTGTTCCTTTTTCTTTCCATAATTTCTCTATTTATTTTTTCATTTTGCTCTTCCTACCTTTTTGTCGTGGAGGATTTTACATACGTCCTTCAGCGCATTAAGCGGAGTGTCTGAAAGTTAGTGAAAAAAAAAAGAAAAAAAAAAAAGAGAGAAAACGTTTCTGAATTAGGCTTATGCGACCAATAACCTACTGCCTGCGCCCAGCTGATGCCAGGAATCCGAAGCTGTTAATTGTGATGTTTTGTGCTGTATTCCATGATGATATTTTGGACGTGATTCTCTGTCGTCAATTTACGAACCAGATTATATTGTGTGTGTGCATGTTTTAAAATACCCTTTTGGGTACAATCTTTTACCGATCTTCCCTTGTTCCCTGTGTGATTTTAACTCCCCGATCTTCCCCTATTTTTTAACGTCATCCCTGAGTTTCTCTCTTTATGTTGGCTACAGGAGGGACCCTAGTTGTTCTGCGGGGGTTTGTCATCGAACAGTGCCGTGTCCACCTTCAGGAACCTTACATTTCGGTTCATTTTTTCGCTGATAAGCACAGGGTGTAACGTCCAACCGGCACAATGTTTGATCCAGAGGATCCAGATTTCCAGTACCTTGCGGTCGACCGCAAGAAGTTGATGAAAGAACAGACCCAGACCTTCGATGGTAAGAAAATGTGCTGGGTCCCTGATGAGAAGGAAGGTTATCTGGCTGCAGAAATCAGCAGCACCAAGGGAGAGGAAGTTACCGTTACGATTCTCAAGAACAATGACGTAAGTACACAAACATTTTTACTGATTTATATAGTCAAGACAATATGCATCCGTATTCTCGCGTGAGTTTCTATAATGGACGAGACTAAGACAACTCTCATACGCTATGCCAACCATCGCGCATTAATTTGCGCCATAATTTGAGGTGACGTATGCTACTGTCTAGCAAATAAAAGAAGTGCAAAGCAAGATGGCCCGGGTGTATCTTAGAGTCAATGCCTAGACAAAAAATAGAATGATATTTGCATTGTCCCCTATTTGCAATTCAAAAATATTCAAGATAACTAAAACATATTGAAGGTTTATTTACTGTCCTTCTTAATCTTGCTGTGAAAATTTCAATTTCGACATCTTGTCAGTAAATAAGTAAGCATTATTCAAACGCATTCAGTTAATACATTATCATTATTCACACACAAATGATTATTACCCACTATAGGCGTCTCTTTCTAAGGAATTACAGTTTTGCGATATAAAGACTTGTGAAATAAATCATTATTTGAACAGACTTCAATAATATACGATGTGGCGTAAAACCATTTTTCCAATCAATGAATCGATAAATCAATGAATCAATGAATGAATGGACGAATCTGTCAATTAATCAATCAGTCTCAGATCAACTTGAGGAACATATCTGTTGAGATCTTCTCTGGGTAATATTGTGTGAACAATGTATCATCTGTCCCCATACAGCACACACATTCCTCAGCCTGAATATTAATTGTCATTATTACCTATGGTCGGCGTGATGCAATGCTATATTTGAATCATGGTATAGCCCTGAAACAATTTGTTTCTATGAGCGGGATTCACTTTTAATACAAATGAAAACGTCAGATCAAGAAACTATATTTACAGTAAAAGGATAAACTTATTTACGTTTATTATGGTTATTTTGGAAAAAAGTTTTATGAAAATTTGCATGGTAGTCATAGGTTAAACCTACTCCCAACGAAACTATTCGTCCTTAAAAAGCTTATAGGATGCAATATCAATCAATTCAAAAGCTAGTCAAATTTGAATTTAAGATTTAACTGTATACAAATGCTAAGAGAATTCTTTAAAGAAGGCACATTTAGAGCAATGTTCAATTATTATATATCTATAAACGTAGTTAAAGAACAAAACTGCACGACTCCATACTGGCTGGAACCCCGGAACTCTACCGGAAAAAATACTATAAACGAACTTATTATATATATTCTTAAAAACCTATCATATTATTATATATACGTTTAATTAAATAATGGCTAATATACATTTCGTAATCATGATTATTTTATCTTATTTCAGACAAGAACTATGAAAAAGGATCTCGTTGAGCAGATGAACCCCCCAAAATACGAAAAGATCGAAGACATGGCCAGTTTGACCTACCTGAACGAAGCCAGTGTGTTGAACAACCTGAGGGCACGTTATGAGGCCGGTTACATTTACGTGAGTTCACTTTTTAATCAGTTTAGTTCCATCCACAAACGGCTTCATGCCATTGTTGAGCAGTGAGCAGTCAGAGACAAGTCTGGGATAAATCTTGGACAAAAAGACACAGGCCACGACTAGGTGTCACGTCCAGCCGTGGCCTGTGCCTATTGGTCCCCGCGTCCTGAAACACACATCAAAATAAAACTTGCTGTAAGTCAAAACATCAGCAAAACGTGAAGCATGGAAGGATCGACAGTGTAATATTTATCCTGTGCCATTTATAAGCACATCTAAAATTAGACACATGTTGCCAGAAGACGTCTACAACCTCCTAACGATGTTTGAGGCAGTCTTTAAACATATTGCGCGATACCTGAATATTGAGATATTTATTTTATCAACCAAAAACAGCACATCTCCCTAAAATTCAATGTTAATGTTCATTACCATATATTTGGAATGGAAACGAGGCTCACGTGGCCTTTATTGTCCCAAGAACCACTCGGCTAAGAAAGCGGTTGCTTACAAAAACCGGTTGAATACGAACAAACTTAATGAGAAATACGAAATTTTACAATTTTACACCAGATATACAAACACTATTTCGCCATGTTCATAATTGACTTGCAGAAACGGTTCTACAAAATGTCTTAAAACAAAACGTTCCAAATAAACCGACATAGTGTGAAACAAATTTGAACCAACTGCTTTAAAGAAAAAGGTTAAAATGACAATACAGCTGTATAAATAATATTTTCTTCAAATATGTTTTAAAAGTTAATGGAAATATTGGAATACATGATTGTCGATGGAAGGATATGTGTAGACATACATGATTTTGGTAATGCTAAATATATCCACAACTTGTATCGCTGCTAAGTAGCTATTTCTATTTTTGTGCTAGAGTTAGCCTGACACGGTCAGGAAACATTCGCGTTTCGCATAGGAATCAGTGCTGCGTAAATGAGAATACTGGTTCAAATAACACGACAAAATCAACATAGTTTTTTTTATAACTATATCTTAAATTTTTCCTCTAATCTAAAGAAAGTGAAGATTACGTTTTGTCTTAATCATAGCGCAATTAGATTAAAATCAAATTTGGCTTGGTCACAATCCATTCAGAAGTGTGACCTTATTTCCCTGCATTCGCAGACATTGACACACCAAAACAACCTAGAATTCTTCGTAGATATGACTTTAATATAATATTAATGATGGGGTCTGGTCCCTCCCGTCTCTCTGTTCTTCTTGCTAGGGTAAAAACATTACATAGAACTTTCGATCGGAGTATCAATTAAGAGGGTCAATTTTAAAATTTCGTTTTAAATTCATTCTTGGCCCGATTCGTGAAAGCATTCTTCAATATATCCCGCTATTTGATAACACCACGCGACATTGTGGGCATATAGGTAAATGTATATCCCTAGATTATCGATTTGTTTAGTTGTAAGAGATTTAGCCCGTTTTCAGAAACGGGCTCCTATTGTATAATTCTCCACAGTGTTATCTTTTATACATAATATAGAAATTTGCTTCAAAGTAAACGTGATAACAAGATGACCAAAGGTAATTCTCACCTAATGTTTTATTTTCTTCCTTATTACCTTACAGACTTACTCCGGTCTGTTTTGCGTCGCCATTAACCCTTACAGATGGTTGCCGATCTACACGAAGAGCATTGTAGAGAAATACAGAGGAAAGAGAAGGAGCGAGATGCCTCCCCATTTGTTTTCCATCTCTGACAACGCTTACCAATACATGTTGCAAGGTATATTCATATTTTGCTTTCAGACCCTCGTCAGTATAGCCTATAAAAGTAGTTTTATAGATTTTGTCTCCGAAATGAAACCATCACCCCCATAAGAAGTAAAACATTGTTTTGAAAACAACTGAAATTGATTTACAGGCATAATAATAAGATCATTAAATGAAAGTGTACGCCATAATGACACATTACATACTGGCACATAAACTTTGGTTTCCAGAGAAAAGAAGTTCTACACTGCAAGTTAAATAAATACGTTTTAATTCGCCAGAAGTATAATCCATATAGCTCATATCATCATCATGAAGTGATAAACTTTCGATGTATTCGTTCTATGTGATAGACATGTTTCATAATGGGAAACATTTCTGGTGGACGCGTATATATACAACTGGAACTTGGTAAAACACAAGCAAACAAACAACATAAAACGGACACGCAACGACTGCGTGTTTGACTCATGAGTGCATATTTTAGAACATAGTTATATGGCATGCGCGCCATTCTTCTGCAGTGTATATGAAGTTATTGATCTCAATTGTTACTGTTTATAGTTGGAAACAAAACATCGCAGTTAATCATAGACTTGTGTGTGTTTGATTCGGTCAACATGAGCAACAAATAATAACCTGGTCATTTGTTGAAAAATAAAAAAATAAAAATTGGTAAAATAACTCTATCTGGAGTTACACGTGAGTTACATTCATAAGCTGCAGCCGTCTTCCGGCAACTTGCCTTCAGCATCGCCTGGCGCACTGCCGCCTTCTTAAGAGTATCAAATTACACAGTCGGTCTATAAAAGGCCAGTGTCGGGGCGAACCTCGGCTATGATTACCGTAATTTTTTGTCGGTGATATTGTCTGTATATGTGGTCAGTTTTGAAGGTCAGATAAATTTATCTAGTGGTTAGTTCAAAACAAATGCCCAAGAGTGGTAATATGAATCGATGTTTGGGGGGAATATGCGAACCACACAAATATAACTTAGTTTTCAATACTTGAAAAAAAAAAAGAAGGTATATACAAGTGTTTAGTAGTTTCAAAGAATCGCATAGAATCGAAAATAATATCATTTAAAAGGATAAGAATTTTTGTTCTGATATGACCGTGAAATAGGCAGTAACCGTTAGCTACATGCTTCTGGTAACATATGCTTGGCTAGCTGCCAAGAACATGGTAACTCTGTCTTTACGCACCGGCCGGCTACAGAGAGGTATGCCCCGCACAACCATATAAGGCTGTTGCTCAGTCCAGAAGAAACTACCGCGATAAACATACAACTGTGTGTCAGTGATATATACAGACAGAAGGTACCACTGTAAACTATCAGCCTACATGCATTTAAAGTAAACACATGTATAGTAAAGCTATCCTACATTAATACGACAGCTAATACGGCCAGTTATAAGCCCAACATTCAACTGAAATTCGAATATGATTTAAGGAATAAACTGACAAACGAGTTACTAATTGAATTAATTAATAATCCAACCAATCAGTCAATCTATCAGAACACTCCAGGGGACGTTTAATAAATTAGTTCACAAACCTTACCATTTATTAACTAACAAATCAATTAATCAATGAATCCATGAATGAATGAATGAATCAATTAATTAATCAATCAACCAATCTAGCAAATTATTCATTAATTAACCAACAAATCAACCGATCAACCCACAAATCAATAAATCAATCAATTAATCAATCAATCAATGAATTAATTAATCAAACAATTCATTAATTAACCAATCAATCAATCAATCACCCCATCAATCAGTAAATCAATCCAGCAATTAGAAACTTCCAACAGGAAGTTATTTAACATGGCAACAAATGAATAAATCAGTTAAAACTCGTAACCACTGTATGGTTTATATAGAAAATAAAACAGATTTAGCTCATCACTATTTAATAATTAAGTGAATTGAAAAATCGATTTATTGATCGTCATTGAATTGGTCTTGTTTGTTTCTTTGTTTAGATCGTGAAAATCAGTCCATGTTGATCACGTGAGTAAAAAATGATCTTTTTGTTAATTATCTTACAGGAAACTGCTTTTAAATCTCAGCTTACATTTCACGAGCTTTCACAAGCATGTTTATCGGTACTTATTTGCAGCACATTATGTTTTATTTGTCCGTGAATATTTTCTCCCTGAAATACCTCAATTAAACGAAAAAGCTTTTTCTGTATGTATAGCATTTTATGATGGATTTCTGACTAATTTTAAAAACCCATCATCCTCTTAGAGTTATCTGAATTGTTATAAGAGAAATAAATGAATCCCGAAGAATGTAATACCATGTAGTAAACCTGACAATTGTTTGGATATGGCGTGCCACTTGTAAGCAAAACAAGACTCTCAGTCCAAAAGTGTGGTGGCGGAAAATTTTGGTGATGCATCATGTTCCTGTATACAACACTTCTTTTTTGTTAAAAATACGCTTGCCATGTTCTGTCTATACAACTATCATGTCGTCTTAATTTCTGATTTCCTACTCGCTGTGCTTCTACCGGCTAATTCGTGCTGAATCGTTTTCCTATCTGGTAAAAGCAAGTACACATTGTCGAAACTTTGATAAGTAGTTAAATGGACAGCAAGGATAGAACGAGTATTCAAAGTCAATAAATCTACGATTATTTAAATAAATGAAAAAAATAACATATGGTGGTATTTGCTTAACGTAAGTGTCATATCAACACAAACTCATTTTAACGATAGAGATGATAAGTTACCATTTCTCATAATGGTCAATTGGTCCAGTTTTGGAGAAGTACCCGAGCCTCCGTTGGGTCATCAAAACGAACTAAAGGCATTTCTTTGACATCATTTTGTGGGATGATGACCTTTTTCGAAGACGAATTTTAATATTAAGCGCTTTAGTTCTCGCCTTTTAATATTTAAACCTTTTCTTGGTTGCATTATTGACATTTAAGCTTTTTCTAGTCGTACTTAGATTCGTTAATACGCATTTTAGTATTTAAATTTGGCTAGATGTACTTAGCTTCTGAAATACGCATTTTTATGTTTCTAAGCTATCATTAGCCTTACTTGATTTCTGAGATACGCATTTAATATTTAAACTTTTCCTGGTGCTGCTTGGCTTATTTATTATGCGGAGGTAAACAATGGATAAACAAGATAAATAAATACTATCTTGATTGTTTATATCATGTAATAGTGGGGAATCTGGCGCTGGCAAAACCGAGAACACGAAGAAAGTCATCCAATACTTGGCACAAGTGGCTGGAACCAAAGAAAAACGTTCGGATGTCTCTCAGAAAGCTGTAAGTTTAGGTTCCATAGATTTTCACACAGACGTTTCTAAGCGCTATGCCGGGGTTTTGCGATCAAAAAACTGCGGTGTATTGAAGGACAGTGCGTTTTGTTTGTGCTGTGTTAAGCCTCACATACAAAATGAACTGTCTTCATCCGATACGCCTCAGGTGTTCATGGGACTGGTGTGTACGCTCAAACCTCCATGCTTCACTGGCGTAATGTCTATCTGAAAGGCTTGAAAATGATAATGTTAATCTTTCCTACTAAAACAGAGGTGAATCTGGAGCAGGTAAGACTGAAAACACGAAGAAAGTAATCCAGTATTTCGCCAGTGTAGCTGCGGGCTCTAGTGGAAAGAAAGGCGAGGAGGAAGAGGTCCCTAAAGAAGCGAGCAAGAAGGTACCGGATCTGCCCCCGTCTAGCATGCCCCTTTACCCCCCCAAATTATCTCCCTTACAGTGTGAACATCCTTTTCTATATTTTAATAAATTCTTCGTCTTTTTTTTTCGAATACTAGATTTATTTATATTAAAGAGTTCCACTTCTGATGGCAAAATATTTTACGATTTGGATGTCTGAAGACAGTTTCCTTAAAAAAATTAATCAGTTATTTTGGATCAGCAGAAAATCAGAAAAAGAATCCAATAAGGAAGGAGTCATGCGGAATAACATAGACTGTTTTGTTTAACCGGTTTGAACATCAATGCAAAATATTACAAAAGCTTTGGGACGAATTGTTAACCTCAAACCAATTTGACTGGCTTGATTTTCTTGAATTTAGTCCTGCTGTTTATACGAATTAAGTCTTTGTTCTATTGATATTCTTTTTGAAAAGGACCTTCCATCAGCGTGAACCATTGAATTACCCAATTTCTCTGTCTTCTTTACTATCACCAATATTTGATTGAACCCTTCCTAAAACCTAAACCTTCCCTCAACAGTTACCCCCCCTTTCCTTACCCTCTGTTGATACAGATTATACCGTCCACAGCTAATCCCTCTCTCTCTCCCTACGTTAATCGGGCGCAATCGACCTCGTTGTGACCTCAAACCCACCTCATCTCGTGTGTTTCTAACCTGTTTTTGAATTCACCTCAAATATTGATATTGGTATAAATACTTTGTACAATGTATTTTAGATTTATATTTAATGTTTAACGAATCAATTTTATATAAACTGTTTACATATTAAATGTTTTATAGTGTTAAAGTAAATCCATAAAATTGATCATTCATAGATTGATTCTTGTGTTGATGTATCAATATGACTTATAATTTCATGATTTATATTTCAATTTATCCAATGACATTGATTTATATTTATGGTTATTGTATGGTTATATACTGTTGTCTACGTTAATTATTTCAATCCTCTTATATCGACATGCTGGACATTTAAAAGTATCAGTTATGGCCAAAATAAATAACACAAAAATTCTGTTTCTTTCTTTTTTCTCTCCTCTATATTCTTAATCTACCTGAATCGCCCTTTCCAAAAAACATGAAAAAACCCACGATTTCCCTAAAAAAAAAACCCTTATTATTTATTCTCCATATCCCATCGCACATGCCCTTGCTATCCTTGAATTATTAAATTGAATTTAAACGAATGTTAATTTACTGTTTATTTATTAATCCTGTATATTTAAAAAAAAATATTATTATTCCACATTCCCAAATATTCCCATGACCTGAACAAATCCTACAAACCAACCCTTTCATAACGTTTAATACCCCACGTAAATTAGGTTCAAAAGGGTTCACTCGAGGATCAAATCGTTCAAGCAAACCCCGTTCTTGAGGCCTACGGTAATGCCAAAACTACCAGGAACAACAACTCTTCTAGATTCGTAAGTTGTCTCCCCTACGGGGCCCCAACCATATGTTGTACTGGTCCGCATACTGCCCGTCATCATCCCAATGCGGCCCCAGCACCCCAAATAATTATACCCTGCTCAAGAAACAAACATAATGTTGCCTCAAAATAAACCCACTGTAACTAACGAAACCACAGGCCCAATGCAACCTGTCTGCACGAACCGGAATCGAACAACGTTTACCTCTAATATATGTATCCAAAACCCATAATCCTCAAACACAGAAACAACCTCTTTATCCGAAAAATATCCTCACCTTTCCTCATTGCATAAAGCCCGAACAATTGATCCGAACAATACCGACCCCCCCCCCCCCCCCGTCCCCCCGTCCACAATAGGAGATAAGCATGAGGTTATGTCAATCGTAGACTTTGTTCCACCTGATTATGTTTGAATGCTACCATATATTGTGTGATAATTGACTAACAGGGTTCGCTGGAAGACCAAATTATCCAGGCCAACCCAGTACTAGAGGCTTACGGTAATGCTAAAACCACCAGAAACAACAACTCTTCTCGATTTGTAAGTAATGGTTGAACGGATAACAAGGCGGCATCCATGACAATCCAATCAGAATGCTGCCTCCACCGCGTGGTTGTCAAAATCCCCCAAAACCTCTGCCTTACCTATGAACCAACCAATAAACAAACCATCCAACGTTTCTCACCCACTCCTCCAAAACGCCTATAGACTGATACCCCTTGTCTACCTGTTTCTCCTTCAGACCATTTGTCTATATGACCAAGTAGCTCAACATCTAAAGTGACTCAGGCTCAGTTTAGAGATTGCAGCGCGCAACGGTCATGTAGTCATCTGTCACCAAACTGCTACCCCTAGAGTCCGTCCCCAAACACCCATAATCAGATCTTTGCCCGACAAATTCTACCTCCTCATAACCGATAAACCCCTCCCCCCTCGACTCAAGGTTTGCATGTTCCACTTAAGGTCGTAACTCACCATGTCTTTTCACCCTTGTTCTTGGTTGGTGTTACCCTATTTGTGTGTGTTACCCGACAGGGATCGCTTGAAGACCAGATTATCCAAGCTAATCCAGTTCTGGAGGCATATGGCAATGCTAAGACTATCAGAAATAACAACTCCTCACGTTTCGTAAGTACCAATGGCACATGGTGATAATCAATCGAATTTGATTAATGTTAATGAAATTTAAAAAAAACAACAACAAAAAAAACCTTAAAAAAAAATACAAAAAGCGGCTCCTTCCACAATATTGTCCACGTGTTCTTTCGTGTTGTGAAACCTTGTATGATGACATAACCAGCAATTCCATTTTCTAATGACGAACACAAACAATATAATGGAAGCTTAAAATATGTCTGTGAGTTGTGCTTCGGCCAGTTGATTGATGCATGCATGTTTCCTCCATTCCCTGACGTTGTCGTGCTGAAAATCTCGTTTACCAAATAGTATCCCTAATTAAGTTACCTGTATATATTTCTGTATGGCACAAATGTTGTAAATGTACTTTGTTTCAAGGGACCATGAACTTGAGTGTTCAGCTAAGTGGTGACCTATGCTCTAAATCGGCATAATGTGACATTCTTTGCGATGGCTCATGACATTATGGTAACAAGTGTGAATAACTGAATTGCATTTATTATCTGTAATTGTAAAGGACTGAAGTGCAATTATAACATGGCATTTGAAGACAAGTAAATAAGCTTATAAAATATATTACTCTTTATAAAGAAATCAACGTTTTATTAGTAATTATCTATGTATATATCTGATAAACTGTATTCGCATTTTCCTTAACAACAAAAAACTATGGAATTGCAATAAAATCCAGGTAGTTTTCAATTTGTCAACTTTCGTTTTCTTATAACTTCTAAAAACCGACAAACTCCTGTTTGAGTGATGATTTATCTCCCTTTACAGGGTAAATTCATCCGTATTCATTTTGGTACCCAAGGCAAGATTGCTGGTGCCGATATTGAAACATGTAAGTTATGTTTTTTTTACACTTGTGTTTTTTCATTATAAAATATATATATGTCTTAATTATTTGTTAAAGAAATTGTTGTAGTCTGTAAGTAAAGGTGTGCTTCGCTCCATACTGACTGTTATGAATATCGGATGCATCAAAATAAACCTTGGCACCTAATTAGTATATTTTCTCTCGGACAACCATAGATCAGCGATGACGGGAACTGTATGTCAAGCAAATTGTTTGAACTTTAATTCAGGTCCTCTTGTTAAATAAAGCATTAAGGATAAAGGTGCCGGTGCTTGAATACATCCCAATCTCCACCCATTTCTAATAGCTTTACCTGTTCTGCATTACGCATGGATCTATACCGCAGCGATTACTTAGACAAGTTTTCTTGTCAAGCAAAAGATTTACTTAAGGGAAATGCAAAATAAATCTATTCAATAAGCACTCTATCTTCAGATCTGTTGGAGAAGTCCCGTGTAACCTTCCAGCAGCCGGCCGAGAGAAATTACCATATCTTCTACCAAATGTTATCTAATGCTGTCGGCGGCGTTGTGGGTATGTGTTTTGTCGACCATTGTGTTGATTCTTCTGTATCAGAAGGCTACTTTTTCATCTGATTTGGTAACATAATGTTACCACCCTAAACAAAGACATCGTAGTTTGTCTTTCTTTATTTAAAATAAGCCGATGTGTAGGACATATCATTGCTACTGTATTTTTCCAGTGGTTACATCTTGAACCTAGTAATTTTTCTTGTGGATATACTGATTTCCGCTTGTAGTTTTTACCTCGAGATCAATCCTTTCTGTAGTTGTTCCTCGAATTTAATTAATTTGACTTCGAACTTAATCCTTTATGTTACATCTCTTGTTTTAAGCTTTGCTTATTGTACCTGACCTATAACGATTTTTTTCCTATTCCAACAGAGAAAACATTGCTTGCCGCAGACCCAGGTCTGTACTTTTTTATCAACCAGGGAAGCATCATTGTCGACAACATGGACGACAAAGAGGAAATGAAAACTACTGACGTAAGTACTCTATAAGATATAAATGCAATGAATAAATGCAATAAAATAAACAGTAGGGTTTTGCCAGCTATTTCTCAGCGTCTATTTTACTGGATTCCTCTATCATTTTGGTGTTCTTGCCAACCTCTTCCTGGCAGATCCAATTGATAAGACACCGATTGAACAGAAGTAAACAGGAATAGGCAGTACGGATGGACGACAAATTGAAAGGATACATAAACAGGTGACAAAGTTATCATGTGCGCAGCGTATGAATGCATCACCATGCTAATGTTGAATCGCTTTATCACTTGTACACCGATATAATGCTTAAGTAAACGATTGTCACTTTCGCTTCCAGAATGCTTTTGACGTGTTGGGATTTTCTGAGGTGGAGAAATATAGTATGTACAAATGTACTGGTGCCATCGTCCACTTTGGTGAAATGAAGTTCAAGCAGAGACCCCGTGAGGAACAGGCTGAAGCCGATGGAGCGGCTGGTAAGTGCCTTACCTCTCTAGATTCGGCACATATATTCGTCTTCTTTTGTATATCTGGATTTCTTAAAGAGTAAAACTCAAGCTTTCAAACATTATACTATCGGTTCCATTTGGTCCTTTAAACGACAGTATGACAACTCAACTAGCTTAAGAACAGTTTTTAAAGAATGAGGCAGCGCAGCGGGATATATGCTTCACAGATGTCATTGTATATAAATGTTAATCTACTTCGAATCATTCTTTTTTTGTTGGTAAACAGAGGCTGAGAAGGTCGCTTTCTTGATGGGCGTCAACGCCGGTGATTTGTTGAAGGGTCTTTTGAAACCAAAGATTAAGGTCGGTAACGAATACGTCACCCAGGGTCGTACCAAAGACCAGGTTGTGTACTCAGTGGCTGCTTTGGCCAAGGCCACCTACGACAGGATGTTCAAATGGCTGGTAATGAGAGTCAACAAAACCCTCGACACCAAGAACAAGAGACAGTTCTTCATTGGTGTCTTGGACATTGCCGGATTTGAGATCTTCGATGTGAGTATACAAGTTTTCATTTTTTCTGGAAACACAATTAAATTCTTATGCTCCGTCTCTCATATCACTCCAGTTAAAAAAAAAAAATGGTTAATAGTAAACGTTTAAAATGAAACTCCCATGAAACCATTCTTTGCATTATATTTCGGCCTAATTTACGATTATAATTGATCTACATCCCTGTGCCAGTTTGATTACTTTTAGAAATATACTTAGTTCATACCACTTAATCTTTGCAGTACAACAGCTTCGAACAGTTGTGTATTAACTACACCAATGAGAGACTTCAGCAGTTCTTCAACCATCACATGTTCATTCTGGAACAAGAAGAGTATAAACGAGAGGGAATCCAATGGACCTTCATTGATTTCGGTCTTGATTTACAGGCTTGTATTGATCTCATTGAAAAGGTAAGGAAACACCGTCAAAACACATATGCTATTGTAACTTAAAAAATAATATAATAGGTCGATATCAAGATTATGCAATCTTTACATGGCAATAAAAGGCTTGAGGAATGTTTTAATATTCCATTCTGCCAAACGAATGAAAGTAAAACAACATAATATAATTATACCTTAGGCATTCAAAGCGAAGCGAGTCTACATGGAGTCACGCTTGTCTTTTTTAAAATCTGACAATTAAACTTATATATGAACTTCTAGGAGCCAATCGCTTTTCTAAAACAAATCCTAGCATTTCGTGTAGTTTGAGTCAGTTTAAGTAGTTGGGGATATGAAATTATGTCCCAATGAATGCTAGTGACGATTTAATCTTTGATAAAACATCAACTGGGCAGTAATAAACGATTTCAATTGTTTTCAGCCTATGGGTATCTTGTCCATCCTGGAAGAGGAGTGCATGTTCCCCAAAGCCTCCGACTTGACGTTCAAGAACAAACTGTACGATAACCACATGGGCAAATCTCCCAACTTCGGTAAACCCAAACCAAGGAAAGGAAAGGCTGAGGCCCACTTCGAGCTTCACCATTACGCTGGATCTGTAAGTATAACCATCGATTTAGCAACAAATTATTTGCATGTCAGTTTTTGTAATAGGGGGTGCAAGTGTCGTTTTCTTTAACCTTACTTCCAAGTGCCTAGTTCAATATCTGTCGCTATGGTTTTAAATACTTTTCTTCCAGAACCACATTTTGTGTTTTCTGTTGGATGCTACAATTGTACGGGAAGTGAGAATTATCATCTTTAAAAGTGTCCATTTTTGCAATAAGAGGTCCGCAGAAGTGTGGTGAACACATGACGTGATTCACTTGCCCTATAGTCAAGTATTCAAATATATAACGCTGGTGGTATAAATCGAGTTATGTAAGATAATACATTTCTCTTGCATTAATATTTAAACGTCATTGTTGATGACAATATATTGACAGCATTTAAAGCATAGTCTAAAGGCAGCTGACAACGTACACTGATACTGTTCTTACAACGGCTCATTGCAGGGTAGTTTGTTTTGTATGCTCGTGTTCATCTCTTGACATATTTGTACCGTGTTTTAGGTGCCGTACAGCATCAACGGCTGGTTGGACAAGAACAAGGATCCCCTCAACGAGACTGTCATCGACATATTGGCTAACTCCAAGGAACACCTGGTGTCCCATCTGTTTTCACCACCCGATGGTAAGTGAATCTCTCCCTAGACAACGACTAATAATTGTCACAATTTGTGTTACGTTTTCTTTCTTGGGTTACCAATATGAGTGTTGAAAGAAAGCCAAGAATGTCCATTCAGTAAATGACTGCAAGACACTGAGAAACAGAATTGTTTTAACTTTGTAAAATGTCTGGGAATCCACGATATATCTGCTCATTCAAAATCTAAGGCGCAGTATATCCCTGGGAAGACTTTCACTATCTTTTAACAAATATTTCTTTATCGTAAATGAAGTCCATTTATGCGAGTTTATAATGAAACAACGTCATTTATGGTACGAATTTTTGCTTTCCCGTTTCATGAAAGAGAACACAGTAATATATTGTCGCTATTGTCGAAATAGGACATACTCAGCTTGTTTACGGCGTTTAATGACCTGAATTACAATTTATTAAATGTTAAATGAAATGCCAGATCAGATGACACGACATTGAACACAGATACTGGCGTGGCTTGTTGGACAAGAAAATGCATCGCCTAATAATGGGAATGCATCAGCTCCGTTAAGTTTATCATTTTGTCAGATTTGATCAGGGTTACGTTCAACAATAATGGAAAATCAGGAAGCTTATATTTATAAGATACCATTCGAATAGCCCCAAACTAGACTGGATAGTATAAACATTTTTATTATTGTCTTACCCAGATGTTCCCGGTGTGCCCGTGAAGAAGAAGAAGAGCAGTTCTTTCCAGACTATTTCTTCTACCCACAAGGTAAAACCGCCTTTAGATTTATTTCTAATGAATACTTGGTGATATCTGAATTCCGATCCTTGAACAATATCCTTGTTTTCACATGATAAAGGTATCTACTAGAAGCTTGTCAATATTACCATTAATTTGGTAGGCTCTTGTGAACATAAAACAATGGTATTAATGTTTGTCATTATCTGTGTTTTTTTTACCTCAAAGAAAATTTGATGTGTTAACAATTTAGTAGGCTCTTGTGAACATAAAACAATGGTGTTAATGTTCATTATTATCTGTGTTTTGTTTTTACTTCAAATAAAAATTTGATGTGTTAACATTTTTGCCCTAATCTCAGAACCAGTGGCAAGGATACTCTTTAAGAAAGAAAAAATGGGTGAATTTACATTATAACAATGACGATTCAGGTTTTTAATGGGATATTGGCATTTTTTGTTGGTATATGTCATTGAAAGAATTTGTGTTATTGTTTATTTGCTTTGGACTTGTGTGATTGTTTCTTTACATGTTTGTGTCAACAGGAATCTCTGAACAGACTTATGAAAAATCTGTACAGCACACATCCTCACTTTGTGCGTTGTATCATTCCTAACGAGTTCAAGACTCCAGGTAAAATTCACATAACATGAACCCGCCTGGTGTGAGAATATCCCGTGTGCCGCCCTGTAGATTCCTAGATTTGAATACCTCTACTATCGTCATTCACTTCTTTCCCATAGATATATTCATTTTCTGCCAGCATACTGAAAATCCAACCCGAGCTTTACCCATTCCTCAACCTGTAACCTGCATTATAAAATTCCGTTTAGTGCTACACCTTTAATCTAGGTCTATTTTCTTACCTTCAAAGTTTTGCTTTCACTTTAAACTCACCTCCAACCCTCGAATGCTCTATTTTATAGTGCACATTATCCCATCATATACTCCTCATATTCCTCTGAACCAACTGACACCAACATTGAGGTTGAAAAATATTTAACTGCACGTAAAGCTCTGTATCCATTATTACTCTATGCGTTTAAGAGAAAGAAAAGGAAACCCTTATTGCTCCAAACCACCTTCTGTCTGTTTCTGTTTTGGTGTGTTTTGTATGGCGTGTCCCTGTGTTATACATCTCTATTTCCTTGATTACTTTCCTGAGCATGTTATATCCACCCTCCAGGAATCTCTTAATAAATTGACGAAGACTCTCGGCATGACTACGCCCCATTTCATTCGCTGTATCAACCCCAATTATACAAAAACACCAGGTAAGAAACGTCCGGTTCTGATAATTTGAATGAAACTTTTTTGACCCTCATAAATCTTGTTTCCAGAACTTTCTGTATCTCATGGAGTTATGTAAAACAACAACCCAGCGAGTTTAGAAATTAATAGTTAAAACATTTAAGTAATATTATAAAAAAAACAATCTGCTTTCGCTCAACTGAAATACGTTTAAAGACATTTCCTTTTTTGTACAATATTGTGCATTTAACATAACACAATTCTATGGATTTCAACTTCTGTATTATTGTGGAGCAACGTTTCAGTGCAGATACTAGCACCTTTGTCAAGCTTAATGACAGGACAGAAGTTGAAATCCATAGAATTGTGTTATGTTACTGCTACAACTTCTAAATGCCACTAAAACAAGTTGCATTTAGTCTGGTACAACTTTTGGTTAATTCTGTTCTACATGTAATAATAGTGTCTTTTGTAACTTTGAGCCATATTTCTGCTTAACATTAGACCGTTTTTTCTAAAAATGTACAGGAAGCACAGGCAGTAATTTCATTTCTTCTCTGTCTATAGGTCAGATCGACGCCCACTTGGTGATGCACCAGCTCCGTTGTAACGGTGTATTGGAAGGTATCCGTATCTGTCGTAAAGGATTCCCCAATAGAATCATCTACTCTGAATTCAAACAGAGGTAACACTACTTTTACCATCGGACATTAGCTTTACCAAAGCTCCCAATTTATAAATAAACTTTAAAAGAACTTTAAAAGATTTTACTATGTGTATTTGGACAAATAAACCATTGGGCTAAAGTTTTTTTTCTTCTTCTACTATAACACATTGGCGTAATTCTGATTTTTAAATAAATACCTATTATGTCCATTTCCAGATACTCCATCTTGGCCCCCAACGCCATTCCTGAGGGATTCGTTGATGGCAAGGTAGTTACCGGCAAGATTCTGGAAGCTCTTCAATTAGACACCAATGAGTACCGTCTTGGTTTGACCAAGGTGTTCTTCAAGGCTGGTGTACTGGGTATGCTTGAGGATATGCGTGATGAACGTCTCGGAAAGATCATCTCGATGTTCCAGGCTCAAATCCGTGGTTACATCATGAGAAGAAACTACAAGAAACTTCAGGATCAGCGGTGAGATATTTGTGTGATTTCTATCTGATATACGCTTAATTATGTCATTTGTTTCCTTTTATTGGTGCTACCCAAACTAATGAAATGATGTTGGGCTGAATGTTATCAAAACTTAATATGAAAATATATTTATGTTTTAATATAGAATTTATTTTTATTTCATTGTTGTGGCTGTAATCCTTTTTCCATAATTATTGTTCAATATTAAAATATATATATGTTTAAATATAGTTATTCAGTGAATTAAATGGGGTTGCAATGGACCTGAAGTGAAGTCGAGTGATAACTGATTGAATCAAACGCCAGGGCTGTATAATGAATAATAGCAAAATATCAGGGTGTATCTCACGTTTACTCTATAGAGACCGCCAGGGATGATTATTGTTGTATTTAAGTATTATATGTATATATATTTTTTTTTTATACAGAGTTGGTCTTTCAATCATCCAGAGGAATATTAGGAAATGGCTCCAACTTCGTAACTGGCTTTGGTGGAGGCTGTACACAAAGGTAACCATGGTTCTTGGGGATACAGTTTTCCCTTTAACAAGGTGGACGGACTGAGGATAATATACTTTCTTCCACCGTCCCTCCACATAAACAATCCTTTCAATCTCTATCGACTTGGTCTCAATCAATACTAATCAACTTATACATTAAGCTGAAAAAAATTTGGGTTCAATTTGGTAAGATGATATTGGTTCAAATTTTGGTATCCATAAGCTAGCCTATAAACTATATTCTGCTGTAGTTATTTTTTAAAACTTTTTAGTTTGTTAATCGTATTATGTTAAACTTCTTTCGGAATAGTGCCAGCAGATATATTACTGATGCATTATATCACAACACTTTTTTAATGGCGTATATTCCTGATTTATAGGTTAAGCCTTTGTTGAACATCGCTCGTGCTGAAGATGAGATGAAAAAGAAGGAAGAGGAAATGGCCAAGCTCAAAGAAGAGTTTGACAAATCCGAGAAGATGAAGAAAGAATTGGAAGAACAAAACGTCACCTTGCTCTCACAGAAGAACGACCTGTTCCTTCAGCTCCAGGCTGAGTTAGACAACTTGGCTGATCACGAAGAAAAGATTGAAAAACTGATCAAGCAGAAGGCCGATTTTGAGCAGCAGATGAAGGATATGGAGGAACGGCTAATGGACGAGGAAGACGCGTCTGCTGAACTAGAAGCCTTAAAAAAGAAGATGGAAAATGAAAACTCAGAGCTTAAGAAAGATGTAGAAGACTTAGAAACTTCTTTAGCCAAGGTGAGAATAATTTGTTAGCTAAAATTATTGAGTTTTGTTAAGCTTACCACCCGTTAGATAACGGTGGTCTGTTTCTGGCATATTTGTAACGCTTTAGCAAGATTCATTTTCAAACAGAATAAACATTTCACGTTTTATGGTTGTGATTGTGGGTTTACTGTTTAAATACATCCCATCCTTTGAGTGGAATATACCCTTCACCATTGCGCTAAACTGCAACAATCAATCAATCAGTTAGTCAGTGAGTCAGACTACAAATTCCATGACATACCACAGCTGTAAGGTCACACCTTTTACCTCATAGTTTTAACATGGCTTGTTTCAGAAAATACTTATTACATTGGGTACACTTTACAGCTTCTAGTGCATTCAGCCACCACAGTGCCGTTTTATATTTGAGGCTTCTTATATCAGTTACTTGATTTTTTGTACAGGCCGAAACTGAGAAGAACACAAAAGACAACCAGATAAAAACTCTCCAGGATGAGATGGCTCAACAAGATGACCAGATCGGAAAACTCTCCAAGGATAAAAAGTCCCTTGAGGAGGCCCAGAAAAAGACCCTAGAAGATCTCCAGGCTGAAGAAGACAAAGTCAACCATTTGAACAAACTCAAGAACAAATTAGAACAAACTCTTGACGAGGTACAATGAACTTTCAGTATATTTGTCTATTTGTTTAGTTTAGAAAGTGAAAAAAAAAACCCAAACAATTAAAGATAAAATAAAAAAGTTCCGTTTTGTTTCTGAGAAATAGTTACGTTTATACATGCTTTATTCTTTGGTAAAATTTATCTGAAGTTTGTAAAGCTTTCGATTTCATTTTGTATCTCCTGATATTGTTAAAGAAACTTTAGTCTCCCAATGTTTAAATACTGGTAACATATAAAGTCCCTTCCGTTCTATTAAAATTTACTATATCTTGTTGTAGCTCGAGGATAACTTGGAGCGAGAGAAGAAGGTCCGAGCTGACGTTGAAAAAGCCAAACGAAAACTTGAACAAGATCTTAAAGCAACTCAGGAAAATGTAGAAGATTTAGAAAGATCAAAGCGGGAGCTCGAGGAAGCCAACAGAAGGTACGAGTTTTCGTCCATGTCTTAATCGGCCTTAAAGCATATAGGGATAGATCTTTCATTTTAAAAAGTGGAGACATGTTTCGATTCCTATTTAATAAAATCAAACTACATGACGACTATATAAGCTACAAATGATTTTTTGTTTCCAGGAAGGGAATTGAAGTCAACGGTCTCCAGGCTAAGTTGGAAGACGAACAAAACTTAGTGGCACAGCTCCAGAGGAAGATCAAAGAACTCCAGGTAAGATCAGTCGAAACATTGTGATCTTTATTTAGGATTTCTTAGGAAACATAAAGGTAAATTAATTGAATAATTCATATTTTTGTCAAACAAACGAAGAAAGTCTAATTAACATTGTATGGAATGAAAGTAATGTAGAACGAAAGCGAATGTTGTATCAGGAAGCATGGTAGGTTGTATATAAGGGTTTTGAAAGCTATATGAAATGAACCATACATCTAGCAAGAGCCAACTGTATCCTTGTCCAAATGTTGATGACGTCATGCTTGGCTGAACACAAGATATTTGACATGGTGAATTGGAGAGGCTAACCCTTCTTTTTTGAAAGACACGTTGAGTGCATACTCAGCGATTAAAACTGCAAGACAATGAAGGAAATAAAAAGCCATGACAACGGAAATAGGTGACTGTTTAATCAATGGAGTTGCTGTCGGACGCTGTTGTCATGTTGGGTCCAGCGAGCTTTAAAGCCGTGAAACGTCAGAGGAATAACTTTCACTTTCCAGGTAAAAAACCAAACAAGATTGCGGTGAATAAAGAATACTATTTATTAATGTGTGTTTGTTTTTCCTACCCTTTCTCTTTCTTTTCCCAGTAACAGAGCATATCCCATAACCAGGCATCTTTTCTTATAGATTATAGATCTCTGAATCCCATATCTTTGTTTTTCCTTATCTCTTTCCTACAATACGTTTACAATACTTCTTTTAGTTTTAACACTTGTTTGTTGATAAAAATCTGTCAGGAATATCAAAAGGAGTTATCTGGGTTTTTACGAAAGATTTGTTGTGATGGACTGCCTTAAATCAATCATTTTAACGTAAAAATCGAGGTGAATCCAACTGTATCTTTTATTTTATGTTTAAGGTATTTTACATATTCCGCAGTATATTCAAAATAATTTTCCGACGAATTTTAATGGTCTTCGTACATTATTTAATTTAATTGGACATTTGTCTGTCCTAAGACATATTACAATTGTGAGGGATCTTATTTGAGGTTTACGGTCTGAATCATGTTGCTGTAATACTGTATTACCCACCATAACTTGATAAAAGCAAATGATATAAAACATTTAAAATAGATTCAAATTTAAATAAACATAACCCACAGTAAATACAAATTTTCGACTAATTTTCATCTCATTCATACGTTGTTCAATTTAATGGGACATTAGCCACTTATAGCAGGAATACAAATCTGACGTATAAATTTAAGGTTTTAGGACTAAATTACGGTGTTGTAATACTGTATTCTACACCATGCATAACATGATAAAGGCAACTGATATAAAGTAATTCAAAAACATATAGATCGAAATGGAAATGAACATAAATGACAGTAAAGCTAAAAACAAAATCATACGCTATTTAATTCAATTTGTCAATCTTTATACAAATCTATAGAATACATTTGCAGGTTTGGCGGTTGAATTACGGCGCTGTATACCTATTATTTTCATATGATAGAGGCAAAGCTATAAAACAAATTAAATAGATCAAAATTGAAATGAAGGTTGAACAAAGTGTAACTACTGGAAGAAATCTAATTGGAAACCTCAAACACTTTAGACAAAATAATGTTTATACAGCTCAACGGAATAATATTTACTTTTTTCAAGACGAATTACTTTGTATAGCTGTTTGTTTAGTTTTACATTGTTTATGAATATAGGTGTCAGGTACAAATTTTGCGCAAAAGACAAAAGATTACATTTGACAGATTTGCATGCGATATTATAAGATTTGTGCTCGGTTGTTAACGATCCCGCATCCCAGATCCAGTAAAATATTGGACAACAGAGCAGTACACCGATTTAAATTAAACGAGACAAAAGTTCTGGACCAAATATTTCGTTCCGAAGAGATGTGCAAGGCATACGACAAACTGTTTGGTTTTAACCCCAATGTCAATCATGTGTGAATGCAGTCTACCCTCCAAAACCTTATCTTTAACCAAAATTGATGTGTTTACAAAGTTATGGCTGGAATTCTAAGATAACCATGGCAGATTCACCCACATCGAAAACACATAATTCTGCTGCAGATAAATCGTTTTGAATCCGTCTGTTTATCTCATATTTTAAGATATAGCTGCAGAGATATCTTGTGAATACGTGTGTTTCTCTCATATCGGTAGATATTACTTTCGTCACGAGATCCGTTTGACTCATCAGCACCGTAATATGCTTTCTGGTTTTAAACTTGTTCTTCTTAACGATGTGCTGTTGCCTTAATGATTGAAGTTACAGACAAGAGTTTGTGCCTAGGCCAATGCTTGCGATGTTTCTGTAAAAATAGAGTTTTGAACAAAGAGTGTCTGTTTAGAAGATGTCCAGGCGTTCCCAAACTAGAACTACAGGAAACTGTTTTGATCTAAAATTATCTCATCCATCGCTAAAAATGAAACAGCCAATTAGAATGTAGAATTGGATAAGTTTAGTGGGTATTCCGTGACGTAACGTTTAAAGTTGAGGATAAGCTTTCTGGTAGGGTTTAACCTGTGCGTCATTTTGACCATGCTTCCGTTGGGATTAGCGTTAGAAGACTTTAATTTTCGAAGAAAACTTAGCAGCTAACGAAGGATCAAACTCAAAATGTCTCAGGAAAGATTATTGGTAAGGAGTTGTTATTCTATTTGTCACCATTCGTTGTTTTGCAAAGTTATTTGCTTTACACAAAATTGTTGGTCTTAAAGTTCAACCAATGAAGATTGAGTTTCAATGCTATAACTAAATGGTTCAGCTTAATTTTGTTTCTGGCGCTCATTTAACTAGTACATTTAACTGCCAGTGGAGAGTTCATTTGGATAGCACACTTATTTTCTCATTTTACTTTGTGATTTTGTTGATAAACTGGTGATACTCCGAGTAGTTTATTAGTGGAGGAGGCTAACGAAGAACTGTTGATGATTAAGTGTAGGGCATTCAATTTGCCAAACTGCTTACTTTGAATAGATTGGCCAGATAGGAACATTTTTATTTTGGAAATAACATATAAATCAAAGGAGTAGAAATAATCACGACACCTTGGTCGTTTCTTACGAATATGAGATCACAAAATGTTCCGAATGGATCAGTTTATTGTTGTTAGTTTTCTGGAAGGTTCCATTCGGATGGCGATGTGTGAATACACACGTTCTGTAGATATTAGATAGCTGGTTGGGACACAGTCGTATTGTGCATGGTTTTCTTTGTTACCGTGTGAAAGTTTTTGTTTGGAATATTTCGCATTTACCGGGAAGGCTATACTCGTCCATGACCCGAATATTCTCACTTCTGGCTAAATGGCAATCCCTCGAAATGCTCAGACAGCTGCAGTAAAGAACGGTTTCTACATAGACTTACTCTCCGCTACAGAGGCTGGTGTCAAGTTTCAGCCTTCACTAAATTTGGCAAACTCTCCGCTATCGTCTGTCTGAATTTAGCCGGCTCGAAGAATCTAGGCATTGAGTCACTAATGCATCTGTTGTTTCAAACTAAATACATAACACTTTCATAATATCGGCATATGGCTAGCTATTTCGTCTGACCTTTTCAACATTTCTTAATATATTGTATTATCCTAACGTTATGATTCCAGTCCAAAGTTCGAGTCCAAGATAAGCCTGGAAGTACTAGTACCGTAAGAAATACTTTGATAACACTACAAGAAAGCAATACCGTACTAAAAAAATCTTCCATTCTTCTGTTGTAAAATGGAAATCTATACATTCTATCTTTGTGTGCCTAGTAAAATCCAGCTGGTCACCTTCAGACCATAAACTTTGATTCCATATTCAGTGATCCACAGCACATGGCCAACAACACTATGGATACTTATTGTCTGCTCGTCCAAATAAAAGTGCCGAACTAAAACCGATGGATAGAAAGTCATGCTGTGTATCTAAATATAACGAACCTCTTCAGCTCTCGAACCAACATATTTGCCCTTCAAGAAGAGTAAAAAATAGGAGCCTTGAAGCGATTTATCATTTAAATAGTGTGGAAGAGAAAGCATGGGAAGGGATGGTGTTGAATGTCAGCCAGTTGACTCAGCCTATTTCTTGGCAGAACTAAAGATATGGTTGGCTCAGAGATAAGTTGTAGTAGATCATTAGCATACCGTTTGAGAAACTCGCTCACTGCAGACAAGGAAAACTTTTCGAGTTAAGACTGTGCTTTTAAAAGGCAAACCCTCATCCCCGGATGCCAGTTCCTTTTCGTCAGCCTCGACAAAGCGGAGGGGTCGTACTAAGTTTTACTATTCGGACATACTTGGTAGACACTCCTCCTCTATAAAGCCTAGCTGGTCTGGGCTTCAAGTCATTTGGAACTTCACCTTACTTGTTTCACTTCCTGGATTTTACAACTTGGGAGCTGGGCTCACTGTGCCATATTTTTTTCGTATCAAGGTTTTATATTTTATTAATTGATACGGTGTAGCCATGGCAACGGAAGAGGCAACATACCCAAGCCAGGAGCCAACCCCAGCCCCTCCTCCAGTGGTGACAATAACGTCGAACATTAGTTCGACTCCACGAGCGGAACCCCCAACCGTTTCGGCCCCGGCTCCTGCGGAACAAGTGACGCAAGTTAAATCCACAGTTACTGTGAAGAAAGAGTCAAAGAAAGAACCTAGCAAGTCTTCAACATCTTCAACAAAGAAATCGGATTCAACATCTTCAACAAAGAAATCAGATTCTAAGTCATCCAAGACTTCATCCTCTTCTAAATCTAGTAGTAGCAAATCTTCTAAAAGCTCAACTAAAACATCCAGCAGCAGGCCCGCGGATGGTTCTTATTCCAGAAGTAGTTATAAGGATTACCTATCGGATCCATATTTCAGCGATGACAGGACACCGCGGGGACGAAGCCCTGTTGTCGAGGGAATTTTATCACATCCACTATTGTTTAGCCAAAAATATCAACCCACGAAATTCAGTAATGTGATCAGTGCAAAAAGCAGGAAAGTTATAAGAGAATCCCAGGATATGTCATCTTCGTCAGCCGGATTACGAGCTTTGCTAGAAGTATGATTCATTTCTTTTTGATGAGTTTCCCGTGAAAATGGTTGAGTAAATGTGTGTGTGGCAGCAGTATGTCTTTCTGAAATTTGATTTGAAAAAAAGTTGGAAATTTTATCCCCAAATGTTTACAAATTAAGTGGCAGCGAAGATCGGTATAAGCATAATTAAATTTTGTTTTTCATAGGCCCGTATTGAAGAACTTGAAGAGGAATTGGAGGCAGAGCGAGCAGCCAGGTCTAAGGTAAGGGTATCTCAAGTTTTATTCGGTTACTTTTCTCCTTTTTTACGGAATGGAAATTAAGATGTATTAACTAAAAAATACAGCATGACTGTGTAGGCCTATGTTGTTGTTGTTGTATAGGTGGAGTCCGTATAAATTCTTTGAAGGATTATATTATTTGAACAAATAAAGTACGAGGCCGGTAAATTTTTATATAGTCGACGTCATCTTTTTTATGAAAAGTATGGTTTGCTACGAAAGGTAAGCCAGGAAAAGTACTTGGCATCGGAATTTTTTGGCTCAAGTGCATCAGTTGCAGCGACTGTGAAAGGCATGCTCCTAAAGTATTTAACGAGCCTCGTGAAAGATATCGTATTACACAGTCCTGAAATAGCCTGTATACAAATACTCCACATAGCGCCAACAGCTAGAGGTTAACAAACTATGGTAACGATAATATAATTGAACGCTAAGAAGAATATAATACCAATAATATGATCATACAATTAAAAATTTTCAGTGTGAGTAATCTTTGTAAATATAAATTGATCGAAATCAGGGACATCAGTGTACCTGTGTTCTTTCTTGAAAGTGAATTTACTTAAGAATGTCCTACTATAACAATAGCAGTGACTTTATAAAGAAGCGCACGTAGTAACTCATCTTGTCTTATCCCCTAGATTCCATCCTGTTTACATGCAATTGTTCGGTAACCTTACCCCAAAACTACACGTATAATTGGAAAAAGAGAAAGGTTTTTGTAACCAAAATAATATAAATGCCAGATGTGACTTGTGTAAAAAAACATATGCCATGTGTTATCTCACCGCCGCCATTTTGGGAAATATAGTAGTCTACTTTTAGAAGTTGCCCGTAATTACCCCCACATTGAGTGATGACATAAATTATCTTCAAGCAAACCAAAGATAGGACATTTTTGTCAGTATGAGAGAAAGATGAATAAACTACTCAGGTCAAAATAGTATATATACAACTTAAGTAAAAGTAATAAACATTGTTTCCATCGTCATGCTCATTCCAAGTTATATTTATTATTTTAAACAATCCAGTTTACGCTTTTGCGATAATTATTACTTTAAAAACACCTCATTATGAAAGATTTATTGTCATACTAAAATCCATTTAGATTAATTATCCTCATTGAAAAAATATACTTAGATTAGATATCCCCCTTACATTAAGTACATTTAACTTCCAATTCAACTGGTTTTAACAAATCTATTTAAATTAAACTGTATAATACTGAACATAAAATAATTTATTCAAATCGTGAATATAATCAAAACTATGAATTTATGTTTTGTGAATAGGTTGAAAAACAACGTGGTGAAGCTACCCGTGAACTGGAAGAGCTCAGTGAACGCTTGGATGAAGCTGGAGGTGCTACAGCCGCTCAGGTATTAACATTCCCCGTTTAGATTAACTTCCAGACTTTATTTAAAAATAAAATATAGAAATCCATATTTATATCTTTTAAAACAGGTACAAGATATAAAAAAAGACCTTATTGATATATATGGTCCTCAATAAAAAAATTCGCAAAATATAAGAAGTATACTGATCTGCCTAATCGCTCTTTTTCATTTCTGTGCTATAATAATTAACCTACAGTAAATAATCAGGGTTATTGATGAGCCTGTAACTGTGCTAACGGAGCCATTGCACAATCTTTACAGATGGACTTGAATAAGAAACGTGAACAAGAATTGTTGAAACTCCGACGTGACTTGGAAGAGTCAACTCTACAACACGAGGCCCAGGTGGCTGCCCTTCGTAAGAAACAGACCGATGCCCAGAACGAGATGGCTGATCAAATTGATCAACTCCAGAAGGTCAAATCCAGGTAGGTCACAGTGCATTGTCTAGGAAGTAAGTCATGTTGCCTTCTAACAGTTGACAACTATATTTACATTAAAATGTGACAAGGAGTGGCTTGAATGACTATCCTTAAAATAATATCTGAATTTTTACATGAACTTTATTGACAACGATTGACAAATCGTTACTTTCATATCTTAGTTCGTCTCACTTAATATGCATACGTATGACTTTATTAGATACACTGTACAGGTAGTTTAAGATTCGTAATGCTTATGCTGGTTTGGATGTCGATAAGTCAGTTTCATATAAAGGACATTCTTGGATATTCGGATAAATCCTTGATTTCCACTGATAAGCATAGCTCAAGAGTAATGTCTAGCAGAAGAACGAGACTTTCGTTACATTAGGTGTATACATGAGCATTTAAGAGATTTCCAAATTCTTTAAGAACGTTATTAGATGTATTAAAAGCTCATATAGATTTTAACAAGGATTGGATTAATATTATATCCAGGTTGGAGAAGGAGAAAACTCAACTGAAGGCCGAGGTTGATGATCTCCACGCCCAGGTGGAACATGTCTCAAAGAACAGGGTACAAACAATTATACATCATTTAGTGACCTTCAGTGTGTTGTGGTTTTCAGTTGTGTTTTATCGTTTTGTCATTTTAATATTATTTCTTTAATTTGTTTACTGAGATTCTGCTTGCAAAGTTAAAAGACAACATTTTTTACAAACTAGAGAATTGACTGGAGTACAGCCGGATTTTTATTTTCCATTTTTTGGAGTGTATTTTATTTTATTTCATATTAATTCCTTTTTTGTTATTTCCTATTTTAAACTGTTGTTGCTTGCAGTGGATATGTGATTTATATTTCAGTAATAGAGAAGTCAAACACCAGTATGTTAACTTTTTCATAGGTTGAAATGAATAGTTATTTTGTGTGTTGGAACATGGCAAATATATAATTTCTCTTTGATTTGGCGCCATACTTAATTAAAATAGACACAATAAGCTTAACAGCTGCATGCGTTGTATATTTATAATTATGTTTATTTTGTATTTAACTAGACGCATGGGTTGGTTCAAATGATTTTTAAATTGATGTTATAACTTTATTTAAATAAAAACACATATCACAAAAGTCATTGAAATAATACATGGATTCTATTATAAAGAACGAGTAAATTAAGCATCCCACAGAATACAAATATTTTGGTCAATTTATGGGATTCAAATTCGTGATACCATTAAATATGTAACAACAAATTTTGTCTTAAAATTGCTAATAAACTGAAAAAAAAAAATTCTTGATTAAGGTAGGAAATCGGATTTCGATAACGTGATGTACATTATGCAATTATCGTGATAATGATATTGTTTTTCATCAAAATATTTTAGGGTATGTCTGAGAAGATGAGCAAGCAGGTTGAGAGTCAGATGTCTGAGTTGAACGCCAAGATTGAGGAACAACAGCGTGTGATCAGTGATTTAAACAACCAGAAAGCTAAGCTTCAGAACGAGGCTGCCGACCTGTCCCGCCAACTGGAGGAGGCTGAACACCAGATCGGACAACTTCAAAAGCAGAAACAACAACTCCAAAATCAACTGGATGAAGCTAAACGTAACCTTGAGGAGGAAACAAGAGTGAGTTTGATGTGGACAATTTGATGTAATAAATTTGACTGATCAATTATATTTAATATGGCATTCAGTTCGTTTTATGGAAGCAATGTGAAATGAAACATACAAGTCAAAGAAGACTGTATTTCATTAGTTGGGACCATATGATTAAACTCATGATAAAATCGTCTTATGTATATAAAAAAAAAAGCAAAATAAAACTTGCAATTCTACAAAAACAAGAATATGATTTTCATAAAGTACGATTGATGGTTTGATTACAGGCACGAAGCAAGGCCCAGAGCGAGATCCGAAACCTCAACTCTGACCTCGATTCTCTCCGTGAACAACTTGAAGAAGAACAAGAAGGTAAATCTGACATTCTCCGCCAACTGTCCAAGGCAAACAGTGAAGTTCAAATCTGGAGGACCAAGTTCGAGGGAGAGGGTACCGCCAGAGCAGAGGAGCTTGAGGAATCTAAGTACGTTTTGAAATTAGCTAACATGTATATCAATTAGATAATGTTATTCATTATTTTGTAAATGTGGTGAATTGTAAAAGAAATATAAATTGCTTATATAACCAAAATAAAATGTATGTTTCATTGTTTATGTTTTAGGCGCAAACTGCAGGCTCGTGTCAGTGAGATGGAACAAGCTGTTGAGGCCGCTAATTCGAAGGTCAGCAGCTTAGAGAAGGCCAAGTCTCGTCTGCAGGGTGAGCTTGAAGATGCTTCCATTGATGTGGAGAGAGCCAATGCTAACGCCAACGCTCTTGAAAAGAAACAACGCGCTTTCGACAAGACGATCGCGGAGTGGCAATCCAAGGTCAGCGACTTGCAGAGTGAACTTGAAAACGCACAGAAGGAAGCCCGAAGCTACTCCGCTGAACTCTTCAGAATGAAGGGTCAGTTCGACGAGTCTCATGACACCATTGAGGCTCTGAGGAGAGAGAACAAGAACCTCTCTGAGGAAATCCACGATCTCACTGAACAGCTCAGCGAGGGTGGTCGCAGCGTTCATGAAGTGGAGAAGGCTCGCAAACGTCTTGAGTTGGAGAAGGAGGAACTTCAGTCCGCCCTGGAGGAGGCTGAAGCTGCTCTGGAACAGGAAGAAGCTAAGGTGATGCGATCTCAACTTGAAATCTCTCAAATCCGATCTGACATTGACAGGAGGATTCAGGAGAAAGAAGAAGAGTTCGAAAACACTCGGTAAATAAATTCAAAGTTTCTAAATTCACAACATTTTGCTTAGCATGATGTAATTGGTTTAACTATAGCTTTGTTACTGATAACATTGTCAAAGAGAATTGAACGATTTGATTTTCATCTACAGAATAATACCATTGATTGTTTTAGTCGTAATCACCAGCGTGCCCTGGAGTCTATGCAGGCCAGTTTGGAAGCCGAGACCAAGGGTAAGGCTGATGCCATGAAGGTGAAGAAGAAGTTGGAACAGGATATCAATGAGCTGGAAATTGCTCTTGACGCCGCCAATAGAGGCAGAGCTGAACTTGATAAGAACATCAAGAAATTCCAGCAACAAGTCAGGGTATGTACAGCTTTTGCAGATGAAAACGATTCGGAATTATACAGTTTAGATTGGATCATAGGATAAAAATCTAATCAATTTCTTAAACACAAAACATCAGCAACAACAAAATATAAATCCAGTGACATTGACTTTTACAGGCAGAAATCGTGGACCGAAATGATAACCTTCACGGACGATTTATTTCACATATGAATATTATCCTTGTTGAATAATAAATTGAATTTAAATTTTAGGAACAACAATCTCAAATCGAAGATGAACAACGCCAGCGTGATGATGCTCGTGAACAATACAACATGGCTGAGAGACGTTGTAACATGATTGCTGGTGAGATAGAGGAGTTGAGAACTCAACTGGAGTCTGCTGATAGAGCCCGTAAAGGTGCAGAGATGGAATCCTCAGAAGCCAACGATAGAGTTAACGAACTGCAGGCACAGGTCACGTCTCTGTCTGGCCAGAAGAGGAAATTGGAGGGAGATGTTACTGCCATGCAGGTGAGATATTTTCTGTCATAGATTCATTCCCGTTTATTCAAAGGAGATTTGCAAGGCATATATCAAAATATTATTGGCAAGAACGTATCAAATCAAGTCAAATCATCCTGTTGATTTTTTGGATCTTCAGAAGCGAAACACACTAATTAGGATACACAGGCAGTTTTATTCCAAATGAAGACGTTAAATAAGAAAGGGCAAACGCACATAAATTACTTACAGCTGAACTAATGAACAACACTTAATATTTTTAGTCTGATCTTGATGAATTATCTAACGAAGCTAGAGATGCTGATGACCGCTCCAAGAAAGCTATGGCTGATGCTGCTCGTCTTGCTGATGAACTTCGCCAAGAACAAGACCATGCTCTTTCAATCGAGAAGATGCGCAAGGGTCTAGAAGGACAGGTTAAAGAACTCCAGATCAGATTGGACGAGGCTGAGGCACAAGCTCTGAAGGGAGGCGCCAAGATCATTTCCAAACTGGAACAGAGGGTAAGCAAGAATTCAAGAGAGTTTGTGACTGCATCATGATAATGACGGTATAAGCGGATGAACTTGTAATCAGTGTTTCACTGAAATAAATAAGACAATGAACTTAACATAAATTTGAAAAATATGAACTGCAAACAGTGAGAAATGTTTGTGTAAGTGGTAATTTACAGGGTACATAAATCGGTTTCAATTGATAATTTGATATTTTTTGACAGTTTCACTTTTATTAGACTTGGCAAAACATGTTTGTCTAAGACAACGAATTTTTTAATCACTATTGGGACGCGTATCTAAGATATAGAATGTGACCTATTTTATGTAGGTACGTGAATTGGAGTCTGAATTGGACTCTGAACAACGTCGTCATGGTGAAGCCCAGAAGAACATGCGTAAGGCTGACCGCCGTCTTAAAGAACTCGCCTTCCAAGCCGATGAAGATAGAAAGAACCAAGAGAGAACTCAAGACCTCATTGAAAAGCTCCAACAGAAAATCAAAACATACAAACGCCAAGTTGAAGAAGCTGTGAGTACAGTTTATATTTTCGAAATCTATTTTTGTTTAACATAACAAACACACTTTCGACGCTGCTCAAGAGAAATATTCCTAAGTACCGTTGGTTTAAATATAACTGTTAAGCCATTTCCAGAAATGCTGAAATCAATTAAATTCTCTTTTCCTGAATCTGTATTGCTATTTTTTCTTCGTTTTACAGGAGGAAATTGCTGCCGTTAACCTGGCCAAATTCCGTAAAGTACAACACGAACTGGAGGATGCCGAGGAACGCGCAGATCAAGCGGAGAGCTCTCTCATGAAACTCCGTGCCAAAAACCGAAGCTCTGTCTCTAGTGCTCGTATTTCAAGTGCCAGTCCCGCTGTAAGTAATGAGTGTGGTTGTAAGAATATATATTAGTTATACAATCCTACCCAATTTTAGAGGCCATAGAAATGACATAAAGTGATAATAAAATTAGCACTAGCAATCTGGTGACTCAGATCCTCTGAAGGCGTTTTTCAGGCATTAAATATCAATACAAAATCTGCCAGAAAAAATTGTCTTCAGTAATCACGTTTTTACCATGTTTGCTAGCTACATTTTATTCTGAGACCTGTTATGTTGGTAATTCTATTCTAATTCAGTAGCTAACAGTTAATTATGAGGCCGATAGAAATATTGAGTGTTTACTATTACATGTCAACAGTCTGCTGTACCACGGGCGAGCCGTGAACGGGCCAGCTCTCAACAAGCTTCTTAGACACGGAGGTAACGGGACAATCACGTCCAGAGTTACTGCTGTGGTTCTGTAGACTAATGATAGGATGCCCTGCTTGTTGTGTCTAGTACCACTAGTCCCTTTCTACTCGTATCTTTCAACCTGATCCACCTCACGATCCTCAAATAAGTTTGTGAGACATAGATCTCAAATATTTTGGACACAATTTCCCAGATGCAAACTTTTACTATAGTTTTCTACCCTGTTATAAATTTGCAACTCATTTTCTAGTCTTAGATCTTAGTTGCCTTCATTAGGGGAAGGTAGTGCCTTCCTGTAGTTTTATATGTTATTTTAGTTATCTGCACATATATTAGTCCGGAGCTTCTTTTCTTTGATCTTCCCATTCACCATTACTTTCCTGTCCCAATTTCTAGCCTACTGGATATCAAACACGTGTAAGAGTATCGGAAACTTACTCTGAAATGACCACGGAAGATTAGAATGTGTAAGTCACCCACTGCATGGCTCCTGGAATGGCTTTTTCTCCCACCTCAGACCATTCATTATCCACTACTCCTAATACGGGTTTTCTGATTTTTGGTTATTTCATTTGATTTTTTTTTCAAAGGTCGGTTGTGCAATTGTGACAAATGTAACTCCACGACGTCAAATAATTTGATTCACAACATCATTTGAAACAACCCAACACAGCGCCCTAAAGCAGATTCAGATTATACTAAATATTAAATTCCAAAACAAAAATACCCTTTTAGCCCATATTCCACTACGAGATGCCTTACAGTACAAATACTGGATTATTTCACGTCGTTCAAAAAGTCACTATTAAGCAACCGACTCTGAGTAAACCACAACTGTGTTCTTGCTTGTTAACTGTTGGATAATATGTTTTCAGCTCATCTTGTATTTGTTTGTTCAACATGTAAATCCTCTAAACACATTTTAATATACAGTGCTCGACACTTTTGGTACGAGAGGAATCGTTACTATACTGCGGAGATTAACAAACTCGTGTGCCTAATACGTGTGCTTACATAACAGAAAAGTCACATGCTGTATGAGATGGTACCGTCATATTCATCCCAAAAAGTGCAGTTAAAAAAAACAACAAAAAACAGCTTGTGTTTAATTGTTTTTAACTTCTAACATTACTCTTTGTCAAGCATAACATCGTGAAAAGTGTATCCACATCATCATGTCATTTGATAAAAACGTCACGGCCATATTTATCATCATCGTAATTTAACCCTGACTGGTACATGTGATTAACCCATACATGAATCCGGTACATGTTATTTGGCATTTCATTCCAAACAGTAACCTTCCTGGTATCAATGCACACAATTAACATGGAGAGCCTTTTCTTGGCTTTCGTAAATTAAAGGATCACACTGGTTTGAATTAATTTTAAATATAATTTCTTTTAAAAAATCTCAACAAATTCTGAAGAATTCTTGCACGAGAAATACTGGCAACGTGTAATGTAAAGAAATCGATTCTCCTAAAATATGAATATAAAAGAGTGCACAGATATGCATATTTGTAACCATTTATAAAATAAAGATATAAATACTTTTGGCATTGGTAACAAATGCTTTTTACAATTGTATTGGAAGTTTAATAATCCTTTGTTTTGTTGCTTTTGCGTTTTCAGGAGCGATCGTTCCAACGCGCCGGAAGTTATCAGGCTTATACATATGGCTCAGGATCTGGCTTAAATTCCTCTTACCGCTCGTCCAATGGGGGAGACGAGGAATATTAACCTCAGTACGCGGGTGCTGTGACGTTTGTACTTCTAGCTTCTTAGGCTCCTATCCTTTTGTTTAGGAAAATCCAAGATGGCAGACTATTTCAGTGTTTACTGTTGTTTCTTCAAATGTTTATAAACTGAGAAAAAAATCGAACATTTTCAAGGAATTGTCTCCCCCTGATTATGCTCTTTCATATTAAATTATTAAAGCGTCGCAAAATAACAGAGAAAGTGTAACAATGTTTGTGATTTATTTATTGATGATCGTTTTCGAGTGGTATGTGATTCAGCGTTGTTTATGACGTCATGGCAATTGGGAACCAATCAGAACAGCTTTCTCGCTATATTTTTTCTATACGAGAAAGGACAGAACATTGCCAAAAAGCGGAACCATAATTCACTATTGGCGTTTTCTGATGCAAAATATATAACTTATATGTGCCAAAATGATCATGGTTTTCGTCAGCTTGTGTTACATATCAAGAGACGTAGATTGTTACATTGTGAACCGTATTTTATTTGAGTATTCCTTTTTTTATTGCCCCTTTTGGGTGGCATGTTTTTATTTATGTAACGGACAAGTCATGTAGCTAGCTGATCCCTCATTGGAGAGCGCAGTGGCGACTCTCCCTGTCACATGACTTCTGTCACAGGATTGTCTCTGCTGTGCTATAAACTCCAAAACGCCATTTGTATGAAAGATCAGTCAGGAATAAAAGAAGCCGAGTCTATGCAACATGAATTCAACCCTGTCTCAAATGTCTTCGTCTTTCATAATCAGTTTGGTTTGTTTGGAGTTTTGTCATTTTACTCAGCTTTATTTCGCTTATATAACGAAGGGGTCGGTACATGTAAGTGTATGGCGGAGGTAACAGCTTGAGGCGAAATGTCTATAGTTGCCCGAAATACTGTAAGTAGCTTAAACCATATTCATTCGCTAACAGTGGCTAAAATATAGACATTTATCACGACTACTTAAGGATTAAATTCAATAGCGATTTGAGCCACTGATCCCTGGAAAATTATTCAGACCCTCTCTGGCCACAGGCATCGAACAAAGCGTTACAGGCAACACAATATTGGCCATCTGGGATATCTGAATCGATCTATAAGGGAGCCAGTCAAAATATAAGTGTTGGTTGGCTGCAATCTTGTAAAGTAATGATCAACGCTGGAACGCTGGAAGTTCTGGAGAAGCATATGTACCGTATTGGAGCAACTATTTAAATTGAAGCAATACGCACTGATGGAATATAATCTGACGCTCGATGTTAAATTGGTTACGATTGATTGATCAGTGGCGTGCGATGTCGTATGTTATGTATTTTTATTGCTTTTGTTTGTTTGATTGGGGTTCAACGTCATACTCAATGGTATGTCACTACTATATGACGACAGATTGCCAACTTCACACTTTTTCTTGCCTTATTACGGCGGAAAACCGGAAGCAAAAACCTCTTACAAACCACCTACAACCCCAGTCTAATTAAAATCAGAACTCAAAAACGCTCCCCTTGTTTTTATTTTGTCGCTATATTGGTCAATTTAGGAAACCAATCGACATTGTAGGAGGCGTGATTGCGTTAGATCTCAATATAGCGACAAACAAAACTCGGGAAGCATTTTTTAGCTCTGATTTTAATAAGATTGTAGACAACCCCATCAGGGAAACACAAAACGGTTTCAATTCCCCACACACCTGCGCACTACAGCATTGGGGAGTGTGTTTGATTGAGGTGTAACGTCGTATTCAATGGTTTTTTTAGCATTGCGCTGTTATGACTACAGATTGTCTACCTTTCATATAGGCTTTATTTAAATACAGTGGAAAACATCTAATAGTTAAAACCATGACTTCACCCTGCCGACCTCCTGTATACGAGGGCGTCATACGACGTGGCGCCAAAAATGACGTTGGTGGTTACATCACGCTTTTCCACCGTATATAATTTCAAAGTCTCTCTACAATACCAAATTTATATCTTCATTGGATTGGTATTTAATGCACTGCTCAAAGTTATTTTCACCGAAAGACGAGAAGTAGGCCTATACTATGGCTATGGCCCATCATTGGCTTTCTGTTTCATAGGTGTCTTGTAGAACTCAATCTGACTTTAATATCCGCTTATATTTAATGGAACTTAAAAACGTCAAGACAGGCTTACAACTTAACCGCGGGTCACAGAATTGCCAAGTAAAATATGACCCAAATCAGCACGAAAAATTTAGAAGATGATGCCGCTTATTTGTGGAAAGGCAGCAACCCCCACTACCCCTTCTCCCTAAAATGAAAATAATTCCTCCGTCTTAGCCTATCTCAACCCATGGTGAAAGTTGATCCGCCGTTATCGCCGGCCTCTCAAAACACATTTTATTTTTCTCTATTTTTTTTATATACACTGAAAACAATGCCTAGTATTTTACCTACTTGCAATATTTCTTTTCTGACTGTTTTCAACCTCATTATTGGGTGTAACGTCATATTCAAGTGTGTCTCAGAATGAAAAGTGAACAATCCATCATCATATTTACTGAGACACACTAGAATATGGTGTTTTAACGTGAAGGAAATATCTAGAAAAAACCGGCCTCTCAAAACATATATTTTATTTTTCTTTGGTTTTTTTCCTACTTGCAATATTTCTTTTCTGACGGGTTTCAACCTTATTATTGCAAAGGGAGATAACTTAAACGTGTCCCCTCGGGCGAGAAACTCAAATAAAACTTAATTTAAACGTCAGGAAAGAAACAAGAAGTTAAATTATTGTGACTTTTGTATCCAAAGAAAAAAATCCGAGAAAAATCCGATAGGCCTATACGTTTTGACTGGCCGGCGGTAGCGGCGTGTCAATTTCCAACCTTCACCATAGGTTGAGATAGCCAAAGACAGAGGAATTAACCATATTCCCTGTGCTAGAGCGATCTGGGCTATTTTGAGCTTACCATGCCTTAAAATTCATTGGAATGGTCCCAATTTATGCAAGTTCAATCGATTTTTCACCTTCCACAGTGAATCTATCTAGATAAGGCTACATGATATGATAGACGATCAGAGATACAGAACTCTGCATCTACAGTGAATCTAGACTGACGTAGACCGAGGTATCGTCAATGCTGTCTTACACTCTATTGACACCCAGAAGCAACTGAACGTAGTATATTAGAAACTCCGTTTTGTAATGCTCCATTCAGCTTGCCGACGCAGACTCCAACGTTGAGTTTAACCCGCCCCATAATTCTATACTAAATAAGTCCCGCGGCGAAGCGCCACTATTAGCCATTGTTTAATACGGAGAAATCGAGCTCCGCTAAGAACGTGTACATTTCTTTTGTGCGTCAAAATATAATGGTACAAATTTTTGGTTTAAGAACAGTTAAATTTGTTAGTAGCTTTTAAAACAGGATTGCTTTGATTTGCAACTGTTCGACATCATTTCATAACCCAGGTGTCTTTACAAAGTTGTAATTTACCGGATGACGATGGCATAATTTAGTGTAATTAACTGTCAGTATTGCATACGCTATATAATGAAGGTACCTAGAACTACAATTCACAGGATACTACTACAAAACACTTTTATGGTTTATGACCAAGCCCTATATACCATAGGCGGTATGGAAAAGCTAGATGGACTATAGTACCGGATGGTAACAGAATGATATAGCGACTTTCGTTGGTGGAAAACACACAAAATCTCCTAAAGTTGCAATCAGCGTAAGCCGTTGGAAAGCTAGTTGGTACTTGTGATGTGACGCCACATAGTTTGTTGGAGACAGATGGGATTTGTTAACGACTTTCAAGCGACCGTTTCACAAAATGATCAACGCAAATAAAGACCTGTCTACCCTGTCTGTAAATACCATGGCAACCAGTGCTGAAAAGTATGTGTTGCCATGGCAGTTACGTTAAACAGATTGTTTGTTTGTTTGATTGGGGTTTAACGTCGTACTCAAGGGTATTTCACTTATATGACGACGTGCCAGCCCAA
>JARFOD010000012.1:557047-568138 GCA_031763545.1 Mopalia muscosa | reverse complement strand
ATTTTTGTCCGTCATCATATAAGCGAAATACCCTTGAGTACGACGTTAAACACCAATCAAACAAACAAACAAACAAACTAATCTTTTGTTTCCAGACTTGAAGAGATCGGAGCTTCTGCAGCTAAAGAATACTCTCTGGAGAAAGCCCTGGAGAAGATGAAGGTTGAGTGGCAACCCATGACCTTTGAGATGATTCCTTACAGAGAAACCGTGAGTTCAACCTAAAAATAAAGTATTTTTATGGACCATTGGTATATGGCTTTCCTGAGTTACTGACAGGAAGATTAAGTATACATGATTGAAGCCACAGTGTTAACTCCTAGCAGATTGAACACCCAATTAAGTCTTGTAGTGACCTTAAATAGTAGTGTTAAAATAAAAGTTTATTTTACTGCAAATTCAGATTTTTTTATATATTTTATTATTATTTTTTTTTTTTTGGTGATTTAGACAACGCTTTGACATTTAATTAAGTGCAACCGCCTCTAATACTCCGGCTGTCCTTTCAGTAGTTTTGCAAAATGTTATTTCCTCCCATAAGTCATATCTTTTTTTTTTTTCTCAGGGTGTAGCTATCTTGTCATCTATTGATGAGATCCAACTCTTACTGGATGATCACATTGTGAAGGCACAGACCATGAGAGGGTCACCGTTTATCAAGCCATTTGAAACTGAGATGAAAGAATGGGAAGAAAAACTACTCCTCATGCAGGATATTTTGGATGCTTGGCTCAAGGTATTATTTTTATGTTTTGACATTTTTTTTTTTTCATGGTTTTGTTTGATTATACACAGTTTCATAAAATGGAGCTGAACTGTCGTCAAAAATAAAAGTAAGACATTGTTTGGTTTTTACCAGGAGCTTATAGGCTAGTGGTGACTTCCCCCTTGAAATAACTCACCCAAGGGAGATAATGCTAATCACACTAAGGGCGGTAACTCAGATATAGATTTTTTGTAACTAATGGCTTTGTGCTGTAGAAGACTCTAGTTATTTATTTTTTAAGATTTAGACAGAACTGTAACAATTTTTTAGCTTTACTTTCTATTTGTTTGGGGTTTGGATTTTTTGTTTTTTCTTTTGTATTTTCATTTTAGAATTTTTTATTTTTTTTAGTGTCAAGCAACTTGGTTGTATTTGGAGCCTATCTTCAGTTCAGAGGACATAATGATGCAGATGCCTGAAGAGGGCAAGAAGTTTGGTATTGTTGACAGTTACTGGAGAGATATCATGACTGAAGCAATAAAAGACACCAACTGTTTAGTGGCTACATCTCAGAATAACATGATAGGTCGACTGAATGAAGCTAATGTCCTCCTTGATGAAATCCAAAAGGGACTGAACGCTTATCTGGAAAAGAAACGACTTTACTTCCCAAGGTATGACCAGAAAACCTTTAATTTACCTTTAATGTACTAAACTATTAAACTTAAAATTAAATGAGTGATATGAACAGAATCAAAAGGACTTAATGTTTTATCATTGGAAATTATGTTATTGCTTTTATTGTATTTGAGCTTGAAGATACTGTTTTTTACTTTTTTTTCTAATTTTAAAAGGTAGATTGAACAGAACAGTTTACCAACATGGCTTCCAATCTGCCTTATGAAGGTTTAAAATGTATGGTTTTTACGAGGTTTCTTCTTGCTTTTCCACCATAATTAGGCAAGGAACAGTGTAAAGTGGACAATCCGTCGTCATATAAGTTAAATACTCTTGAGTACAACATTGAACCCCAATATAACAAACAACAATCCATTTATTTTACTTAAACATATTTGAAACTATTCTGTGGTGAATAAATATTTTAAACTGTTCCTGATTTAAAAAAAAACTATTTATTATTCTGTGAATTAACTAACTTATATGGTATGTTTGATTATTTTCTTTAGGTTTTTCTTCTTGTCCAATGATGAATTGTTAGAGATCTTATCCGAGACAAAAGACCCAATGAGAGTACAGCCACATCTGAAGAAGTGTTTTGAAGGAATTAGTAAACTTGAGTTTACAGATCAGCAAGAGATTGTTGGAATGGTCTCAGCTGAAAATGAAACTGTCCCATTCAATAATAAGATCTTTCCAGCCAAAGCAAAAGTTAGTGCATAACTTTTCAATTTGGCTTACATACCTTCTACAGCAGAAATATTTTTTTTATACTTAAGAAAAGCACAATGCACCATATAAAATATTTTTGTTGAAAATATCATCAGTAATTCTTACCTAATATATATATTTGTTTTTTGAGAGTAACGCTGAATGTGGCGGAAAGCATTAATCAGTTTTCCAAAGCATTTCACAATTTATGGCGGTTTTATTGTTACTTTTAATGATAAAGTAGATCACAGCTCTATAAGCGAAATACATGTACACTCGTCTCGAGCACAGCATTTAAGTCCAATAAATCAATTGTGCATACATAATAAGATGTTTAAATATAAGAAAGGATATTAAATTCCATCAACACAATAACTTGACATTGGCTTGTGCAGACACCTCTTCAGCGGTAATTCTGTTTTAACAAATTTTCACCCCATTAACTAAAAAAAATCACGTATTTATTATTTATTTTTATGTTTACCTGGTGAATTTGAATATATCCTTAAATGTAGCATAATACACTAATTAATCGTTAAACCATCCTCTACTTGACAGGGTATGGTTGAGAAGTGGCTGCTGCAGGTTGAAGACACAATGTTGAGTAGTTTGAGGAAGGTTATCTATGACTCTATCCAGGCCTACAGTGTGACTCCCAGGAAGAAATGGGTATTAGATTGGCCTGGTCAGGTTGTCTTATGTGTCAGTCAAATCTTCTGGACAATAGAGGGCACAGAGGCAATGAAAGACCCTCAGGGGATGAAGGTACACTCTTTTATTTTTATATTAAATTAAAGTGTCGCAAGTGGTTGGGGGGAGCTTTATATTGCTTTGGTGCTCTCAGAGCTAAAGGGGAACATTTTTTCATATATTTTTCGGCTTGTTTTTTGTTGCCAGCGGTGTGGAGGGTGATTTCTTTCACCCATTGTGCTGGCTCTTCGTCATATAAGTGAAATACCCTTTTGTACGACGTTAAAAGCAAATTAAACAAACAAACAAACATTAAAGTGTATTTTTTATAAATTATATGACTTTATCATCATAATGGTCTTTTTGACATAGAAGTTTTTCACACTTTTTCTGTAACACATTAAACATTAAACTGAAAGTTTACTAAGTGCCAATTTTTGTGCGCCCTCTGGCTCAGTTCAGTTTGTTTGAAGAGCAGCAATGCTGTCTTTACTAAGCACTGGAGGAAAATTAAGTTTCCAACATTATGGAAACACTTCATATCTTGGTTGTGCTAGTGTCAATTATTATTGAAATACACTGCCATATAAGTGAAATACCCATAAGCATGGTATAAAACGTTAATCAATCCAAATTTTGTGCTGTTTTGTAAAAGAGTTTGTAAACCTATAGCTACTCTGAAATATAAAAACTATGTACTAGATACAAGTATAGGTTTGCATTGAAACAATAAGATTACTGTTATAAAAATGTATAGAGAAAGGAACCAGGTGTTGCTTGTTTAGTTTGTGGGTTTTAGCATCCAGCATTTAGTCAAATCATGTGTTCCTCTATGTATTTCTGTAGATGATTATGCATAAAAAAAATAATCTTTGATAACTTTTTTTTACCTGTTTATTTATTTTGTGAACAGAATTTCCTGGCCAAGAATAAGAACCAGATTGATGAGATTGTAATGCTGGTGAGAAGTAAACTTGACAGTGGACATAGAATCACACTTGGAGCCCTCACTGTCATTGATGTACATGGTTCGTAATATTCACTGTTCCTTGGTTTTTATTGTTAGTACAAAATTGGACAAGGACCATTCTTGTATTATAAAAGATCTTCCGATCCTCATTCTATTTACCCCTCATAGGTTTGAGCCCCCTAAAGATAACAGGGTCACATGAAGCGGTGCCAACAAACCTAGGTCATGGTTTCCTCACATTTTATTAAAGTAAGACAGGATAACTTAGAGTTGGATACTTCATTGTTATACAGCTGAAATAGTCTTAAATTCACGTTTGAAAAAGGACAAATTGGTACACTTTATAATTCAATGTTTCAATATCTATTTTCAAACTACTGTTTAAAAGGTATAAAATTGTTTATTTATTACAGCTCGAGATGTCGTGGTTGCATTAGAACAGAAAAATGTTGATAGTCCCACAGACTTTGAGTGGTTATCACAGCTCCGTTACTATTGGGAAGATGATGTGATAGTACGCATGATTACCACAGACTGTAACTATGGTTACGAGTACCTTGGTAACACACCACGACTCGTCATTACACCTCTTACTGATAGGTGTTACAGGTATATCTTAACAGTACAGTTTTACTTAGATTCTAATTTCAGGATCTGAAAGTTTGTGTCAATAATGAATAAGTCAATCACACTTTTAATTTGTTTGCTATTTTAGCTTGGGACAACAAAAAGAAGCCATTAATCAGTACAAAATTAAATATTGGAAAAATTATTGTCTGTAAACCAGTTTGTTATTATTCAAGAAAAATTCATTATTTTTAAAAGATTTAAATTTATTTAATTAAGAATCCATTTTGATTCTGTGAAACTGTTAGAATCTAAAACGCACAGATTTTTTGACAAAATCTGTCAATGTGCCCAATGTATCCTTGCATAAATAAATATTAAATCTCTATTTAATTTGTAGAACCCTCATGGGGGCATTGAAATTAAACCTTGGAGGTGCCCCGGAAGGTCCAGCTGGAACTGGTAAAACAGAAACCTGTAAAGATTTGGCCAAAGCAGTCGCAAAACAGGTATACAAATATGATCAAATGAGTATTTGAATAATTTTACATTAAACTTTTAGTTTAATTTAGCTATTTTCAATTTTATTCAGAAATAAGAATTGTTAATTTTTTTTTTTTTCTTAAGCAGGTATTTTTTTATATTTTTTTGTTGATATGTAACACATAAATTTGTAGTATATGTTTCTGTACTGGTTTATTTTTCTTTAACCAACAGTGTGTTGTGTTCAACTGTTCAGACGGCCTGGATTACAAAGCTATGGGGAAATTCTTCAAAGGTTTGGCACAGGCTGGAGCATGGGCCTGTTTTGATGAGTTTAATCGTATAGAATTGGAAGTACTGTCAGTGGTAGCCCAACAAATCCAGGTTATTCAGAAAGCTATTGCGGCTCACCTTAAGAAGTTCATGTTTGAGGGTACTGAGCTGTCTTTGAACCCAAGCTGTACTATGTTCATCACAATGAACCCCGGCTATGCTGGTAGACAAGAACTACCAGACAATCTCAAGGTAAGTGCACAACATCATGGCAGCAATCAGTTTCATGTAATGTCCAAGATTATGGCTGAAAAAAAACTATCCACTCATTCCATAAACAGTCTTTCTATAATTTGTCTTGAAAAGAATGTTGTACAGAAATATAATACAGCATTTAGTTTTTATGTTAAATGAACCATTTATATAGTTATTTTGTTATGGTTTTGTATCACATATGTGTGTGATGTAAATGCTTTTAAGGAACAGTTTTTTTTGTAATTTTTATTATGACACCTATAATTAATTTTCCAATCATAATTGATGTGTATTAATTAATTTACAACACTCTTGAAGCCATGTTTACCTTTGCACATGACCTTGTCCTTGGCATTTGAACAAGATAGTCAGTATGTTGGATTGACTTTTTTTTTTTCTTTTTCGGTAACAACCATGTATAATTTATTCTGTAGGTCCTATTCCGGACAGTGGCTATGATGGTCCCTGATTATGCCATGATAGGAGAGATTGTTCTCTACTCAATGGGATTTAGTGACTCAAAGAGGTATTAATTCAGTCTTTTAGCTATTTTCAGATTTTTATTTATTATTTTTTTTTTATCTAACATTTTGTATTTTAATGCAGTATTTGATATCTCATTTGGAAAATTTCTGAAACCATTGTAAAATCTTTGTCAATTGTTATCTTTCGTCGCAGCTATTTGTTGATGTGTTTTGTTAACTTTTGCAGTAATATGGAAATCGGACCCACTTATCTCAATAGTTTGAAGACATATTATTACAATAAACTTCCGAAAACTTAAAACCCATAAAATGTATAAAATAACCTCAGTAAATTGATTGTTTTGCTGTAGACAACAAAAATTTTCATGAAATATGTTTTCTTGATTTCAGTTTGGCCGGTAAAATTGTAGCTACGTACAAGTTGTGTTCAGAGCAGTTATCTTCTCAGCACCATTATGATTACGGTATGAGAGCTGTGAAATCCGTGCTCACTGCCGCAGGAAATCTCAAACTGAAATACATGGAGGAAGATGAAGCTGTGCTTCTACTAAAAGCCATCAATGATGTCAACTTACCTAAGTTCTTATCACAGGTGACTCTTATTTCTTTATACATGTTCTTTATATATCTAACTGCTATGCTTTTAATATTTATTTATATCTTATAGTGGAGCAACATGACTAAATCTGAATAACAGACTATTAGCAGGCATTATTGCTACACAAAAACTGGAAAACCCACAACTTATTGCTTGGTAATGGTGTACCAACCCACACACAGTCCCACACCACAGATGTAAGAGGGGTGGGGTTAACTCATGCATACATTCTCTAAAATGTGCACTATTATCCACCCTATCATAGAAGAGATTATTTAATAAATTTAATAATTTTCACTTTAGAATTTACTAGATAACAAGTTATTTAAAATTATGCTGGACATCGCTGGAGACGAAAAAATCTTTTGTGAAATGATGTGTCCTAAATCAAGTGGGTATATAATTAGAGTATATTCATGGTCAATATACTCAAGTTTCTAGTATATTCATGGTCAATACACTCAAGTTTCTATTATATTCATGCTCAATATACTCAAGTTTCTAGTATATTCTTGATCAATATTCTCATGTGTCTGGTATATTCATGCTCAATATACTCAAATTTCTTGTATTTTCACGTTCAATATACTTATGTTTCATGTATATTCAGGTTTAATTTACTCATATTTCAGGTATATTCAGGGTCTTTCTAGTATATTCAATATTTATGTTTCTGACATACATGTATAAAGGTTTATATCCAGGGATTAATTTACCCAATTCAAAGTGTATTTTTATCATATTTGTGTTGCAGGATGTACCATTATTTGGAGGTATTATCTCTGATCTTTTCCCTGGAATTGAACTTCCCAAACCTGACTATGATGTCTTCTTAGATGCTCTGAAAGATAACATCGCTAAAAAGAAACTACAGCCAGTTCCATTTTTCATTGAAAAAATCATACAGGTAGGTAATGCAGCCAAAAGTTTCAAAAAGGTAGATAACACTTACACACAAAATACCTGAAAAATAAATATAAAACTGTTATACTTCAGAACATTTCAAATTTAAGATTTTTTAATCATTCTCAGACCAAATAATGCTAATGATAGATATATTCTAAGACCGATTTTAAACATAGACATTAGGGAATTATTATTGTTCAGTTTTTTTAATAAACTATTATGTTGTTTGTTATTGAGCATTATAAATGGTACATATTTTCAATTAAAAAAAAAGGTTTTTACTTTCAATCCAGCTGTATTTAAGCCGTTTACTTCTTAATTTGCAGCCTTTGGGCAGTATGTTTGTAGAATAGCAATGCTGCCCTTACTTAGCACTGGAGGGAGATAAACTTTCCAATATTATGAAAACACTTCACATCTTGGTTATTCTTCACACCACCGTCATATAAGTTAAATACCCTTAAGCACGATGTAAAACACCAATCAATCAATCAATCAATCATTTTATTTGTCATATATTCAATGGTGTTGTACTGTAAATTGCAGGTGTATGAGATGATCTTGGTCCGCCATGGTTTGATGATAGTGGGAGAACCTCTAGGGGGTAAAACCATGTCCTGGCAGTGCCTGGCTGATGCTTTAGGAGATCTCCACACAGCAGGCTTAATGGATGAGTTCAGAGTTATCCATAGAATCATCAACCCTAAGTCTATCACCATGGGGCAGCTCTATGGATGTTTTGATCCGGTTTCTCATGAATGGACGGATGGTGAGTCTAGACCACCTTACTTCTTATATAATCATTGTTCAATAGGGTTGGCTAGTGGTTAAAAAGGGACACTTCCTGTTATATAAGTAACTGATTTATCTCCCTTTGTAGGAGCTGGCCAACCTCATTATTAATCTTTATTCAATTAACGAGTCAACTGAAAAGTAATTTCACGCATTATAACTGGAGTAGACTGATGGTTAACATCACCCACCTCACATTAACTTTATTTACTCTAATTATTACAAAAAGACAAATTGATCATCATATAAACATGCATAATTACAACACAGAACCTATACTTATATATGTATGGTGTTTTCATTACCGTTTTATATATAACATTGATAGGAATAATTTTTGTGTCTTTTAGAAAGTGAAGATTAACAGTTATTTTGAGATAACACTTTCTTAGTTTGAACAGATTCTTGTTCAGAAAATTGAACCTACATGCCTAAAACATTGACATCAATTTCTCAACATCTAAAATATTTGATACATACAGCCACTGTATCAGGCTAGGCATTTATACATTGTTGACCTGTTTTCCTTCACATAAATATTATTTGAATCCAATATTCTATGAAATGCAATTTTATCTTACTGTGTATTGAGAAATTTTAAATGTTTTTTTACAAATATTTACAAAATATTTGACTTGTATTTTCTTCTGATATCAGGTGTACTGGCTAACACATTCAGAGAGTATGCCAGTAACCCCAGTATTGACAGGAAGTGGATTCTATTTGACGGACCAGTGGATGCTGTGTGGATTGAAAACATGAACACCGTGCTGGATGATAATAAAAAGGTGAGTAACTCTTATCTTGTATAAAAATTTGATCAATATTTATAAGAAAAGTGGAAGAGCAAGCATTTGACTGTCTTATCTAGTCACAAGATTCTGTACATTGCAACCTAGGACAGACTGAGTTGTTATAACGGGAATGTAGAGGTATGCCCATGATTGGGGTTAGCACAGTTTCCTCTCAGTTTTCTACGTATTTAGGCAAGGAACAGTGTGAAGTAGATAATCTGTCATCATGTAAGTGCAATACTCTTGTGTACGATTTTAAACTCCAATCAAACAAACAAATAAACCAGTGTTAAGTAAAGAACTGCTTGCTACATAACAAGCAATGCTCATTGGTCATACATTAGTGAAACGCTTTCGAGTGTGATTTTAAACATGATCAAATAACTACATACATTTTTTCTTTGTAGTTGTGTCTGATGAGTGGTGAAATTATTCAGATGAGCAATAAAATGAACTTGATATTTGAACCAGCTGATTTGGAACAAGCTTCTCCGGCTACTGTCAGTCGCTGCGGTATGATCTACCTGGAACCTAGTCAAATGGGATGGAAACCTATGAAACAGTCCTACATGCAGCATGAGCTCCCTCCAAATCTTACCCAGGAACATAGAGAATTGGTGGATGATTTGTTTGAATGGTTGGTTGAGCCATGCCTAGAGTTCATCACCCATAACTGCCGCATGTTCATCCATACCTCTCCCATGCACCTGGTTTACATGTTACAGAGAATGTATACCTGCCTCATGGATGAGATCATTGCTGACGGAGCTAAAAGTCACGACCCTGATGACCCTGATAGGGGAGAAATACTCACCAGCTCTCATGTAAGAACAAAAATCTCTCTGACTGTCTGTCAAAATTCGACATAAAGTTAACTGTTATGTGAACATTTTCTCTTCATCACAAATTATTCAAATGAGTTCCATATCTGGGTTTGTTACTACAATGTAGGTATATATTTTGTCTTAATGTGTCTAATAAATATTTTCTTATTTCTTGTAATTTCCTTGAATAATTTTGAATTAACTGGCATGTGGCTATACAAGCGAGAAGAAAAATAAGAACAGGTTTACTTTAGTTCTGCTTTTATAACGATTATTATTATTTATTTATTTTATGAGTTCTTTTTTTGTTCTGTAAAGTAACCATTTTCCTGACACATATTGTAACAGTTCATGCTAGGGAAAATATAACTTAGTGTGATTATTTTAACACCTTATCTTACATTTTCTCTGTTTTCAGATTATGTTATGGCTGCAAGGTTTGTTCTTGTTCTCTGTCGTGTGGACATTGGGGGGTTCCCTACAGGGAGACAGCAGGAAGAAATTTGATACATTCTTCAGAAATCTCATCAGTGGAACGAACAATGACCATCCAAAGCCAAAGAGTATCAAAATAACCAAGGTATGCTATACTTATAATATTCAACTAATGTCATTAATAAAATCATCAAAGAATTTTTGTTTATAATATACATGAACACCCAATGTTATTGATTAAATCATCAAGGTATTTATACGTATGATGGGCTATTATTGTCCTTCATAAAATCACAAAAGTATTAATGCTTTTACTATACAATTAATTCCACTCATATACCAAAGAGTTGAAAATCAACAATGTAATTCTGCTAATATCATGCAAATAATGTCATTTATGAAAATCACCAAGATATTTATACAAAAATTATTTAATTTTGTCCCCCTAACTTCAATTCAAATATCTGTGCAATTATGTGAAAAAAATATTTCAAAGTCACTGAGGTATTAGTACACTAATCGAGGCAATATTTCATGTCCTTAATATGATTTTACTGTTTTATTACTGTAGACAGACTCATCTATCTCTATTTTGTGATTAGAAAATGAAACTTTTTTTGCAGAGTAACTCAATCCCTGAAAGAGGCAGTATCTATGACTTCTGTTTTGAGAAGAAGGGAAGTGGAAACTGGATTGATTGGATGACTACAGTTGACAAATCTGCTCAAGTTATCTCCCCTACAGCCAAGGTTTGTCCTATTTATGGAACTTGACACTGCTCTGCGGGGTAACAAACCATATAAGCTCAAAAATCTTTACACTGTGCAAAAGTTTCAGGTTTCAGAAACCTAAACTGTTATTACCTTGTACCTCAAGAATCATGACCTTTTAAATTTTTCTTTTTAAATGAAATTATTTTACAAA
>JARFOD010000012.1:508459-539920 GCA_031763545.1 Mopalia muscosa | reverse complement strand
CATTAACCCTGCCAATTGATCGAGCCCAAGATGCTAAACGGTTGGGTAAATGCCGGTTTGCAGATAAGCGACAGGCTTCAGCGCTCGCCATTTAACTGTCGTCCGATGCGCTGAAGATAGCGCCTTGGCTCCGCGGCAACAAAACGGAACCGCGCTTGTTCTGTGAATAATATACGGATGTCAATGCATGGAAGATCGTCTATCATGAAACACTATTGATGACTTGGCTATCAATTTAACAATGTCGACTCTTACAAATTAGCCTTATTTTTCATCTCCCTGTCACAGGCCTTTACAGCTTTTATATGGTCATTCAGATTGTCCTCTCCACAATGACAGATGTATCACGCGCTCATAATCACAAATGAACGCAGGAAAAACTGAAAAATCGGCATTACAAAGACGGCTTATTTCCATTTTCCGCATCGAACCCCATTATTACTGTGGCTTAATAAATACCTACAGAAAACATATCATAAACGATAAAAGTCTGTTGACATTTAATTGAGATTATCTCAATATTTCTTATTTTATATATAAACAACAGTAACTATACATAAACATTATAAAATATTGAGCTTTCAAAAAAGCTTAATGCAGATATTAAATTAAGTTTTGTTTAAATTCATCTCCTTTTTCGTTGTTGGTGTTGACAATTTAATCGTTTTTTTTAATGTATGATATTTTAACAAATTAAAAGGAATACTGATACTTGAATTGATGATTAAAATTAAAAATTAATTCTTAATATTCTCCCGCTTTGTGCCCAATTTGAAGCGAAATTTCAAACATCTCAAAAGAAAATTCCTGTAGGGATTTAATTGTATGTCACAAATTATTTAACTCATTGTCGATGATAATTATTGTATAGAATTATAATTTATTTTAAAGAAAGTTTAGAAGTCAAAAAACCATTGAGTAATCCCTTGGTGTAAAGTGCAAATACGACTGTAATGTATATACAGGCGAAATGAAAATATCCCCTGTTATTTTTCCACAAAAAGCAATTGTGACATTCGTTTTAGCAGCTTTATTAAAGTGAAAAATACTTTGATGCCAGCACGCGCATACATTGATTAAATGAAAGAGAACGTGGTCACGCGCTTGTTGGTCGGGTATTAACAGCGCTTGCAATAGTGCTTCTAGAATTTGATTTTTACACAGGAATATTGTTCATGGACTGTTTGGATCTACCCGGGGAAATATTTAACACAGCGGGCAGTGGGAGTTTTATGCCCTTCTCATAATACTAAGTGAAAGGGATACGTATTGGCAGGCACACGTACGGTCAACATGAGGGGTTAATACAGCGCTAGGACTCAGTCCCCCGGGGGAGAGCGTCCGGACCCGTCGATACATACATAATAATTAGAGCCGGGCCCTTCCTTCCTCACACACAACCTGGTTGAATTTACATAATGCTATAGAGAGTTGTCCTTAAATATCACGATTCTAGTGGCTGTATCGAAAGACAAACACTTCCGAACCTAAAGTGACATTCTTGTTTTAATATCACCAGACTATAACTCTTTATTGACTTTTCGCCACGATGAAATTCGAGTATTAATAATTAAAGAGGGCTGTGTCTCGTGTAGGCAATAGCCAAATCCAAGTGTCGGAGAGTTATATACGGGAGGTGACAGGGTGAGCGATGGAGCCAAGCCCAGGTAACCATTTTATATTCGTCACTACCATTTTGATGGGATAAATTTGTCAGACAAACATTGTAGTCGTTTATGAATATCATATATAAGCTATGATAGATATACCAAAAAGGAATGTCTATTCCTTTTACACAGTGCTGCTTTATCATTCATCCACAGGCAAGAATGAAACGATTTCTGAGCAATAACATACATGTGGAAATGGCGAGAGTTTTGCAATTTTTTTTATCTAATTCATCATGTTGAGGGATTTCGTCTGTGAATTCAGCAGTATTGCCACTGATTAGGCTGGTTTATGTTATATACCTTATACTGATATTTTCTTCTTTCTTGCTGTATTTCATTTGTACTTAATTTGTGTCCATCCTATTTGTTATTTTGCTGTGAATGGATATTCCTTGCTCTTCGTTTATTTAGAATACAAATCCGCCAAACATCTGTTTGAAGTCAGATTGCACGTATTTCTAGAAAAATGGCAATTTAATTGTGCAACATTGTTTGTGAGATAACGTAATTTATCATTAGGATTTGTTTAGTTAAGAAACATTCTCAGGGAAGAATCCATTAACCAGAATAAAATTCAAACCTCTTGGCTTTGGTGGAAAATAAAAACAATGAAATTATGTGAAATTCTGAATCAACCACTTTTCGTTCTTCAAGTTCCAATCATGGTTAACCAAATCTCTTTACGCTTGGTTGCACGTGCGATAATACCTAACCAAATTGCGGTAATAGTGGATCAACTTCAATCAGAAACGCTGCGTGTTAATCTGTGCCCTGTCTTTTCATTTTGTGCTTGAAATAGGTGAATTTTAATGGACAAGGCTCTAATTCAGTATGTTATATTAGATTTAGCGATTAACATTGGAGGGCGTCTTACGCTTGACCGGATAACTTTATTCCGTGCGCTAAGTTTTTGCAGCCTGAATTCTGCTTAACAAACTGTTAACACATTTAGAAAGACTGTCGTTAAAATGAGCACACGATAGCCTGACCCCGTGCCCTTTGTATTATAGCGAGTGTTAATTTCTCACAATTTTACGCCCCTTCAACTCTAGACTCTCATCAATCTGGCTAAACTGGAAAACGGTGAGACTGATTTGTAAACGATACACTGATTGGACCTGAGGGAGTGACGGACCAACTTCCTTCTTGCACGCGGTGTTGTTTGAAGCTAGAACTTTTCAGTCTTTGTAGATTTCAAATTCCAGTCTTTTTTATTGAATTGACGGACTATCCCAACTCCATATAATCTAAAATCTTATTAAAAATACATTTAAAAAAAATATATTACTGATTTATTTTCAAGAAATAATTTATATCAATTCTGCAAGATTCATGAATAATGAAATGACAAGTAAACCGTTATCTCTATTATAACCAAGTAACGAAAATTGTTTCTATACAGTATACCAAGTCTTGTATTGCCGTGTGTTAAATGGCGCTATATGAAGTTAAACCGCATTTAAATCACTATATATATATTTGAATCCAGATAGATTCTTCCGAAAAATAAATTATTAAATAATCTTGTTAGTAAATAACTTTGGTACTTTTCGTAAAACTGCATTTTAATACTATTTTGAACTCCTGGTTTCCAATACACAGATAAGGATAATGTGAGGTATCGAAGAAATTGGACAATGAAATTTTAAATGTATTCACTTCAAGAACATTGACGGGTTCAACACTGTCGTAATCCATCAATCAATCAATATTTGACTGAAATAAACATACTTTCTGAAAAGCTATGCATCAATAATCATCTATTAAGGATTTTTACTTTGTGAAAATCAGCATTAGGACTAGTGATATTTTAACGGCTCTTTAATTCGACATTAAACTATAAGATCAAGCTAACAAATCTGTGTTTAATATTATTAAACAAACTCATACAGTTTAATATATTTGGATACACAAATGTTTTTGGATTTGCATGCCGCGCTTACTAAATAAAAGGCTTTACACCCAATTTATAATGAAAATTATATAAACAATTAGAAGGAACGTATAGAAAACTACGTAAGCTTAAAACAACGAAGTTAAATATTGGAATTTTTTCTTAATATTAGGAACAACTGATGTTTGTTTCACAAGTGTACTTCATTTGATTGTTTTTATTGATTTTTTGAGTATAAATATATAAAAAAGATGTCCCATTACATTCTATAAAACAAAACTATAGTTGTGAATGTTTGGGTCAAAATGGATTTTTGATAACTATGGACAATTGACAGATTGTCTGTTGGAAAATAAATGTTCCTCCATAGCTGGTAGCAAAAATATGCTTCAACTATACGGTCCTTTGCCAGAGGGCCTCGACAATTGGTGTTTGGCTGATAAATGTGCATGGCCTGTATGTAATGTGCTATGTCGTGCGCCAATGGTTATTGTCCAATTATGGATAGGTATAAATATTCTGTAAGTGCTTAGATCAAATTATATAACTTATACAGTTGTATAGTCAGAACCCGACGCTTATGGATAGGTAAAATATTCTGTAAGTTCTAAGGTCAAATGATATACCTTACACAGATTTATAGTCCGGACCCGACGCCAAGTTAATCGGTGTAGTGATCTATAGTTGTTGAAGGATGCGGCTGTCATAAGCGTGTGTATTCATCAGTCATTCTGTCCAGCCAAGGTGCTAATGCAGGGGATTAACTACAACATGGCTAGAAAATAAGCATGGCATATTGGAAATTTTTACGTATAATTTAACTCGGTCTGAGGCTATTTATCACGTTGTCACTATAAACGTACGGGTCAGTTGACGGGAGGTTTCTGTGAGAAAGGTACGAGTGTGGTAAGCATATCATTTTATGAAGAGTGCAAAGTTTTTAACTAGTTGACTTTAATTCTCCAACAACAGTTTAATTGTAAATGTAAAATTCAAATCTGCTGGCAATTGACTTTGTTGAACGTTTCAATTAACACTACGGTGTCCATGCAAATAAAGCTCTGATTATCAAACAATACCAATAGCCATAAACACTAACATCAAGGCCAATCTCGAGCCGAACTGATATTAAAACATAACCAGAAAATATCTAAAACAGTTTGTCACGTGTTATGTTTAGATGATATTATTTTTAATCTAAGCACCAATGAAAGACAGAAAAAGTATTTAGTACGCCAAATTGACATGGTCGAGACTGGGTGTCAAGTTTCATATTATAAAATCTTGTGTGTTTATCGAATTTTTCTATAAGAAAGGTACGAGTGTAAAAATTATGGTCATTAATCCAACCGGACACAGTTAGGTGGGACTTATAACAGTGGGTAGTCAAGTGTATAATGAGGAGTATGGCAGAAGCAGACGAGAGTAGGTGTTTGGAGAGACAAATACGTGCGCCCTTTGGCCTCTGATTTTACAAACAATCCCAACCCGCCATTTCTCAAGAGACCGGCTCCTCGCTTTCCTTTCCCTTCATTAATTATGATTTATGTATCTTTTATGCCGCCCCTAACAGGGGGTTGCTTTAAGCGCTTCTGGTTCCCGCCGCGGGCAGCTTGAACACCACCAAGGGACTAACATTTGGAAATGTTTCATTTGCTGTGTCTGTTTTAACAAATTACACAACTTGTGATAGCAATCACAGGGTCGATGTGTCAATTAGACCCTAAATTGGTCACCCAAGCTTAATTCTACCAATTTCTGGACACTTGGCATGGCGAGAGTATTTGTTGTCCCGTGTGCCTTTTGATTTAAAACCTGCACTTAAACGAAAGGCGAATCGACAGGGCTGTTAATAAACTTCACTCTGATAACCGTATTGGAGACATTTATTTCAGCAAATATACAATTAACAAATTCGTCAACGTAAAGACTCTTCATTACGCAAAAGAAAGAAATCGTTTTATTGCTTTGCCTCAAGTGTATAAAACGTCCTCAAATAAATCAATCCCACACAGAGAAGTATCTGTGACGAAAGATTTACAAAAGGGTCAAAGGCTAAGTATCAAACACCCGCGTCTACTGGACGTTTCCAGAGTATAATCTCCAAAAAATTATGACAAAAAAAACGTGAACTTTAATTTAGAACATGGCCGTCGGATATATACAAAGTTAAATTTGATTATATAAACTCATGCAGAAAGATAGAAGTTTATTGGATTTAGACACTTCAAACATTGAATCCATTTAGGTTCAAATTGGAACTACACTCTTAGACAAATAAGGCTCTACTGGAACCCTTTAAATTTTCTTCCGTCATGGCTCTGGTGGAACCCTTTATGGTTCTGTATGTAACCCAGCAACTGTTCCAAGTATTTCTCCCTTTCTTCTTATGCCAAAGAACCTTTTTTTCTAAAGAAACCTCAAAGAGTCTTTTTTCTAAGAGTGCAGGTGAAGTCTGAAATGAGAACATAATTCCATTTCTCTTCTGAGATAAACTACTCGGCACAGGATTTACTCGTCTCTTTTCCTGGAACAAGTACCTTGAATATCTAAACCACTATCACAAGGATGAATTGAACGAATATATACAAAACAAGAACGGTAGAACGTAATACGGTTCAGTTTTCCGTTCAGTATCGGGTAACTCATAATTATATTTTTGTCCTTAGCTCATACACCAATTTGTTAGTTTCTAGTTCTTAGTAATACTTGTTGGGTTGGATTTATTCATATTTTATGAACCACATATATTCTTCTGATATTTTATCTGGAGTAAAAGGTGATTCATAGTTCTGATTCAGTCTTTTAATCGCTAAATCTCTGCCAGTGTGACTAATTTTATTAAATACATATGAGAAGATCTGCGATTTCTAATTCAAGTGTTATTCGACACTAATGGTGTGATATGTTTTATGCAATTACCCATTGATCTAAGTATCTTTGAAAACTTCTTCATTTGAGGGATGTTAAAGCTGGACCCACGTTTTGTAACAATGATCCACGGGGTACTCTGTGGGTAATATATTAGTAAGTCAGTGTGTAGACGATGGAGCCCTCTGGCTGGGGGCAGTATACTGTTTGAAAGTACATATTCATCATATAAGTGAAATACCCTTAAATTGAACACGGCGTCAAACACTAATCAATGTGGATAATGGAATATTGTATACAATGGAAACCAAGGCTTTTAATCTATGCAACATTTAATGTTGTATAAAACCTTTACCGTCTGGCTATACGACTACATTTCCTGTATATTTCATTATTTTGGGATAACACTTTCTTAGTTCTAAGTGGGCGGCATTTACTGCTGGGGATTCGGTGCTAACTGTGAGGGTCGTGGTTCGATTCGCGGAGGGGTTCTACCTGCTAAATTTTCTGAACAAGAGTTTGTTGGAACTAAGAAAGTGTTATCCAAAAATAAGGAAAAATGCTGATAAAAAATGTAATCATTTTTCACTTTCTCGTTCTGCTCCTTACTCGATCTCTCTGTGTTAAAACATATGCAGTATGCTTAATTAAACATGTATATATTCATGTATATGTCAATTACTATGTTAATGTATGTTGTGGCGATTATATGTGTATATTTATGTATGCTTTGGTGATATACAAATGTTATGTATATGTCAATTGCTATGTTTATATATGTTATGGTGATTATATGTGATTATTTATGTATGCTCTGGTGATATACAAATGTTATGTATATGTCAATTACTATGTAAATGTATGTTATGGTGATTATACATGTATGTCAATTACTATGTTTATGTATGCTCTGGTGATTATATACAAATGTTATGTATATGTCAATTACTATATCAATGTATGTTGGGGTGATTATATGTGTATATTTATGTATGCTCTGGTGATTATATACAAACGTTCATGTATATTTGTTATATTTGTCTGTGCGTTCCATATCGAGAAGAAGGATCAAAGAGCTGCCGTTGTTTGATCAACCACCGTTTGCCAATAGTGTTATTTCTTCAGAATCAACCTGGACACGAACCCCAGTTATTTCCTTTAATATGAGGATAGAAGTTAAAATCATGTAGAGGGTTTGGCTCGAGTAAGCAGACTGTTGACTCGCGGCGTTTTAAGCACGAGTATAGCCGGACAGCGAGCCTTGATCAAAACTGTAAAACACCGGCCCTAACCGATCGATTTGCTGGAGGCTTTCAAACAACCAGGAGAATAAACAAACAATAAACAGTTTGGGGCTGTCGCAAGTCTGTAAATGAGTGTATACATACTTTGCTTTCAACTCGAAGATTGTACAAATTCTCCGGAAAGCAAAATTTCAAAGAAATACAAATTAATCGAAATGCAAAAGTAGATGGGGTTCTTTTTATCTCACGGGTCACATGGTAACATTGGAATATTCCGCATACTGCGCTTCGATTGATGGCTTCATTCATTTGCTCGGACAAATACTTCTATCACCCTGATCAACCTTAAAGCTCTTTTAATTGCATTTAACTAAGTTTAAATGTCCGAATTCTTTAAGAAACTTTTCAAGTTTTGTCACTTAGCCGATTCATTATTTTGGTGATATACAAAAATTGGCAATTATATATATATATATTTTGTCTTTTATTTACAAAAAAAAGGAAACTGTGACAATTATATCATATAATACCACGATATAATATTTTTAATTATAGAATATTTGTGAACAATAATCCATTAAATATTTAATGAGAGATTCCACTCGATTTGTAGCGTCAATATGTGACACATTGTTAGCGACGGATTCTGAACTAGTGGACTACCATGATGATATAATCCCAGAATAAAGCAATATTAAAGCTAGAATTACATTAGCGTTTGATTGACCCGTAATGGGAATCTCCTTAACTTACTTAATTGTATTTGTATTTTTTTACATTATTTCTAAACACTGCCCTGTGCTAATGTACCCATATGTACATTAATTCTAAACACTGCCCTGTGCTAATGTACTGATATGTACATTATTTCTAAACACTGCCCTGTGCTAATGTACCCATATGTACATTAATTCTAAACACAGCCCTGTGCTAATGTACTGATATGTACATTATTTTTAAACACTGCCCTGTGCTAATGTACCCATATGTACAGTAATTCTAAACACTGCTCTGTGCTAATGCACTGGTATGTACATTAATTCTAAACACTACTATGTGCTAATGTACTGATATGACCTGTCTTTATGTATTGTAATGTGCATTAATTCCAAACACTACTCTGTGCTGAGGAACTGATATGTACATTAATTCTAAACACTGCCCTGTGATAATGTACTGATATGTACATTAATTATACACACTCTGTGCTAATGTATTGATGTGTACATTAATTCTGAACACTGCCCTGTGCTAATGTACCGATATGTACATTAATTCTAAACACTGCTCTGTGCTTATGTACCGATATGTACATTAATTCTGAATACTGAACTGTGTTTATGTACTATATACTGACCCCCTTAAGCACCCGAGAATAAACAAAACTATAATGGACCTACTGGTTATGCCGAAGGAATCTGGATAAGACAAATTGTAAATCGCATTCTTTTTGTCGTGTGTATTCATTGGTCAAATTATATTTATTTGAAAAACCAGTTTACAGGTTAATTTATATTTACCCTTACCAAATATATTCTTTGATACATAATAATCACATACTTTAAATACCATGTACATGGCCATTATCTTTTCTGGGGGTGTTTGTAGGTTACCCAGGGGTTACATAAACACAGTTCAGTGTTTAGAATTAATGTACATATTAGTACATTAGCACAGCAGTGTTCAAAATTATTGTATATTATAAATAATGCATATATTAGTACATTAACACACAACAGTGTTTATAATTAATTTACACACAGCAGTGTTTATAATTAATTTACATATCAGTACATTAGCACACAGCAGTGTTTAGAATTAATGTAAGCATACAAATAAGTAGGTTATGGAGATTTACATTCTAAACATCTCGAGAAAATGTAAGGCCAGGACGACTCGAGATTAAGATATATCTAGAATATTGTATCTGGGAGATGATTCCTCAGTTTTAATCAATCTACATCCCTGTGCCAGTGTGATTAATTTTTTAGACAAATATAAACATTACTTCTTAACACTATTCAGTGCAAATTTACGTATATGTGCATCAATTGTAAACAGAACTGTGCAGAACTTGTACTTATATAGATTTATTAGAAACGTCGAACTGTACTGAAGAATATGTGCATTATATGCATAGTAGTTTATCTAGAGCATTAGATAATTCACCTATTTATATTAATCGACATCCCAGTGTGATTACTGAGCTGTGCTTCAGTATTTATATGTTTATTAATTATGAACACTTAAGTGTGTTTAAGTACTTATATGTACATTAATTATGGACACTTACCATTGAGCTGTGTTAAAGTACTTTTATGTACATTAATTGTGGATAATGAACTGTGCTAAAGTACTTATATGTATATTAATTGTGGACAGTGAACGGTTCTAAAGTTGTCATATGTACGTTAATTATGAACCTCGATCTGTACATATCCCTTGCTCCATTCAGTATTTTTGATTCCATCACTTTAGAATAAACTCTATCCAATGTCATATATTTCTATATATTCTTATCCATTGCATAAGCGTTACAGGATGTATATGATAGAGCAAAGAATCCACACTACTCAATTGTCTTGAAGTAATTTATTATAAACTGTCATCAATTTGGGATACAATATCAATTGCAGAATTATAGAAATAAATGCTAACATAATGTCTCTATATTCATCAGTGTGTATATTTAGTCGGGTTAATGCTCAGAGATTTGGGAGTCGTTTGAGCGTAAAACACACACATTGTAACAACAAACATGGCTACACCGTATAGTAATAGAGATCTAATTAATAGTGCTTCAAACAGATAGTTTGGGTTAGGGTATTCGGATGCACCGTCACGATACCATCTGGGGGCGGTGAGAGGGCTAGGGACGGGAGAAACCGAGAGCAGATGGCCTCAGGCCCTGGGGAGACTTGGACCAGACAATAGCCAGAGTCCCTTACCACCAGACTCGAGCCCCTTCTCTTGAATATCGAATAGAGAATAGAACTGATATCATTGAAGACCTATTATTCTTCAACCAGAGGTAATTGTAAAATCTGCTATCCATGTAAATTGAGAATAAATCACGGGCGAGCCGCGGACGCGTGCCTCTTGTTGTCCCGCCGTCTTGAGTTGAGTGGACAGGCTAAAACTGTCACAGCAGAAACCGTTATAATATGAAGAAAGGGCAACGACGATGTTCTTTTTTCCTCCAGATTTTGTGTCCCGTTCTTTGACGATGTTATGAGAATTAAATTTGTAGGATTTGATGTTTGGTTACAAGAATGGCACCATGTCTCAGCACGTGCTTGGTCACGTGACGGCACCACCTCTATTAATTGTTATTGCCTCGCGATGGGGTTGGTGGACAAACTTTATTAAGTAATTGACAGTGGCGAAGATTGTTATGTTATCCCCCACTTGTCACATCGTCAGTCCACACACAATTCTAGACATTTTATTGATAGTGAAACGCAAAAGCCTTCTTGTGCCTAATGCAGCATCGACTCATATCGAATCTTATTACCTCCCCTTATTTATATAAGGGTTTGAATTAAATGTCACAATTTAAATATACTTTAAGAACTGAAGTGTAGACATTTTGTAAAATAAGCCTCGCATTGGAATCGAACCTAGAGAAATCGAAAGTTGCTGAAAATATTCCATATATGAGTTTTTTCAAACTTTATAATATTCAGTTACATTGTAATCAGTGGAAACAGTTTGATTACACCGTCAACAATTTGTTCAATATTGAGATAAGCAAAACAGCTTTTATAATATTTTTCTTTTAAATTTGCATATAAGATAATAATTTATTTTATCCCTTGAATATCTATTAAGGTCTTGCTGCCTTTTTTGCCCTTTTTTCTTAAAGTTAAACATTCAAATTTTATGGTATTGAAAAAAATGCTTAGTGATTGGTAAGGTGTGGGAATTATTTAGATTATATCAACCGACAAGGCTCCCCACTGTGGAGCGTTTTGGCACATGTTGAGATTTAGTTCCAATAAAAATTAAGTAACATATTTAACATGCATGGACAATTCAGTTCTTGTATATCTTGGTGCATGATACGCCATTTTCGTGAAATGCATTTCACTTGAAATAAGGACTGTAATAATAAGAAAAAGAACACTGTTGATTTTTGATAAATTTGTCCATTTATGTATTTTTTTAAATGGCCTTAAATAACATACATGCACTTATCCCTTTCTCTCATCGCAGACACAAAAAGGCGGCCATTTGTTAGACTGGAAAAGTCATTAAATATAAATCAAATATTCTACCACATCGGACCGTTACTTTGAATTCAATTGTTGTTTGTTGTTTTTTTGTTGTTTTTTTTGCAATTATTTTGTAACTATTCGAAGTGATTAATCCAAAAAGCCTTTAAAGTGTGAAGTTATGAACTAATTCCTTCCGACCTATAGTCCATGTTACATGGATCGTTACAGCACTACTAATAGCCAAACAACGGTTCTTAAAAAGAAAAGAGCCTATGAATGAAGCCCTATACAAAAATGTGGCGTTTTGTAAGGAAAATTATGAAATTTATATTACACAGACATGAAATGATGCGGAAAAGGGAATTAATAAAGAGTGCGCAGCTTCAGAAAAGAAAGGCTGTATAAATGTAATATCATTAAGTCGTTAGGCGCACAGTAATCCTAGTCTCGTTCACACGAGAACGAGTTTGGCCTCGATTTGATCCCATAAAGATGCCGAGTTTACTTCCGGTCATAGGCGAATTAACCCGTCTTAGCCAATCCAATGGCTTTATAAAGTTCCCTTCATCAATTATTTACTTTTGGGTGAATACAAAATATAGTTTTTTGTGATTAGCGCGGAATATTTATCATGTGGGCCTAATTGAACCCCTAGTCAAGGAAAACAGGTTTGGTTGGAAATTTCGAATTATCCCTGGCTATTGGGAAAGCGAGCGTACAGTCCAATGTGAAATGTAATTAGCGGAGAAGTTGTGGGCTTACGCGCCAAACCTGGGGATTAAGAGGATTATCCCCACCGCCAGATAAAACCGATCATTATTTCGAATTTCCATGATTTGATTCTCAAAACAGAATAACAGCTCTGGCTTCTTCAATTCTGTGAATATTGGAAGAAGAAAACTCCATGTGTGAAAATGTAGGTTTATATATAGTATTGCTCTCAGGGTGACAAGCTCTATTCGGCGAATACTTCTAGTTTGTTAACGGTATAACATCTCTATACAGTGTTGAGATTTGGGAAAATTTCATTTCCTGGTTGTAGTTAGGCAACATGGTCTGTTTTCCCACCAATCCCTGGAAGACATTTATCATTAACTATTGCAGGGATTAAGTACACACGACAAGTCACATAGTTTGCCACACGAGTCATTGCCGTCTGAAATTGTATACAAATAAGGGATTATGCTGGACCGAGCGAGACGCTCGCCACTGTGACACACGTCAAGAAAATAACACTAAATTTACGGCAACTGACAGAAATCATTTTGACTGAATTTTGTGGAATTCCATTTAAACATTGACAAGTCTGATATTAGTGTCTGCTGAGGCGATGCTCTAACTATGAACTGATTTGACGTGATTTGACAATAAGCATATTAAACAGATTCTGTTCTATAGGCGATTGCACTGGGGATGATTGCTATTGGCGTCACCCCACAGAAACGCATCATTAACTTTGAAAAGGCGATAACAGATTCCAGCTCAATGAGGCGAGGAGATCAATCTGGTGGCCAAAATTTAAACAACTTAACGGAAAATTCATCCGTAAACTTATCAAAGAATCCCCACTGAATTATTCGCAATGAAACTTTTTATTTCTAAAACTATTTGTAACGGTTCACCAGAAGTCTGAGGTTCTCTGATTGTAGTGAGAACTGAATAGGGAATAGAAATTCCGAATTGTGTTCGCTTAGTTAACTAGTTAAATGAGCTCTGTCGGATACAATAAAAACCAAAAGATTAAACAATAGAATAAATATATAATTATAATCAAACAAAAACCCCACCAAACCCAAAGCAAACTCGACAAGCGGCAAACACACTACAAAGATAGATAAGAGGGTAGCCGATCAGTTGTTTTCAGTAAATGGGACATGTTTATACTGATCAACTTGGATGTGTGCGATCAGTCTGTATACTTGTTTTTCGGTGTGGTAGATGTTACATTTTTTTAGAAATAAAAATGAGCGAATAGGCCTATGTACGGATATGCCATATAATCCAGACAACCACTTACATCATTATGCTATATATGTGCGCTTCTTGCTATATAGAGTAGGGAATGTATACCAGCTATTAGAAACCTTCGCTCTTAAAAAGGTCGGATAAAGAAAACAATTGCGACAATTGTTCATCTTGGGATTTTTTATGGGTTGATTCAACTGTATCTAATTGAATTTTGTACATTGTCATCGTTGAAGTTACCCGAGTATTGGGTCTTTTGTAGAAAATGTATGTAAAAATGATTTCCTTTTGTAGATTCTAGCGCTAAATTAATATATTGAACACACTAGATGTTTTCACTTGCACGGGAACATAATGTCTATTCCATATCATTCCGGGATAACTTTGGGGATGTTTATGTTGTATTTGAGGGGAGATTTTATTTCTACAATGCATAATTTCTGGGAAGCCGGATTGGCTTCTTGTGTTTAGAAAAGCATTCTTAAAATAATTGATAACGATAGTTTTTCAATGGCTGTTCAACTGTCCGTTGTTGCGGGACGAGGTACGAGGTGGAGGTCTAATCCCGTGGAATTGGCCTAGCGTCATGTCTTAGGGTCAACCTATTCCGGTCAAATGCACAAACCAAGACCATATCAAAACGAACAGAAAGTCGCGCCGCCTGCTCACTATTTTCAAAAGACGCGGGAAGAAGGGAGGCAGTTTTCAGAGAGCACGTCTAGTCCCCCGGGAGAAAGCGAGCATGGCTCAAGGTCCAGTCCACAGCCATTTGATTACCAAAAATCCATGGGCCAGTGGCACGCAATTCCATCTCGATTACGTTTAGCTGGGATGAGCAAAGTAGAAGAGCAGTCTTTTCTCCATTTTTCATTACATTAGTAAATTAATCTCTTTGTGTTAGATGATAATCTTGAATTATTTCACCACTGAAAGCCTCTTCAAGCAGCACTCTTGTCCATGGCTGTAGCAGAGATGAACGGAGATTCCCAATTCAACCTTTCTTTTAGGAATTGTTAAAACACGTCGCTTGTTATTGTTCGCCACTGCTAAGAAAGTGAATGAATGAGCTTGGCGAGACTTTATAGGTCTTACTCCCGCCTTAAATCACCCTATAGACCGAGTCATCGAAAACTTGTATACTGGAGTCCGTGGTTTGCTTCTAAGCCATGTCCCAGCTTAACGGGTTTATACTCCATATAAGTCCTATAGCTGTTGATAAATAACTGACAAAACGAAATAGTCATACCAGTCACTATGTCCACGGTATAATATATGTCACCAAAGCCGTAACTTAAGTTCATATTGAGCTTAAATCTCAGTTAACGCGTTGTGGTACTCCCTTCGACCTTCACTGTCCTAGTAGGTTATTATCAATTAGTACGATCTTCATCCCACAACCAACTCATTTAACGTCTGATCTTCCGTGATTTGGCAGCAGCCCAATCTCTGTCGTCCAGGTAACCGTCCCGTCAACACCATTCTCTTCATCTGTTCGTCTCTTCCCGATCGGAGAGTTTCTCTTTTCATGTTGTTAAGCTTTCTCCTACAGACCACAGTTCAATAGGAGTCTCTGCAGGATGCGGCCAGTCTTTCTTCAGCTTTCTCAATAACTTCATATTTATTTGTCTCTCTCTGTAAATTTGTTTTGTGAGCACTCACCTGTGATTAAGGCAGATTTTTTGGGAGGCTGAAGCCCTTTGATGTTCGCCGAAAACTGTTTACACATGCTGCTTCTTTGAACTCTAAAACCTTTTTGTTTGAGTTATTTCTTGATTGTATGGAGTGTTTTTTATTCTCTGTTAGCCCAACACCAGAGCAAATACTGGTGTCTTGTTGCCGACTTACTCGCCAGGCTGGCCTTGTTACACATGTATCTATTTCAAAGCCTTCTACCCACTTTGAGTTAAACCCAGGTGTTATTACAGTTTTAATCTTGAGATGTAAACTTCCAGTGGTCGACGCTCTACCAATCATTCACTCCCACACTATTAGGCTTTGTCTACCTTCTTCTCTTCCACTTTCTATTTGCTCTTTACCGATTTGCCGTATTCACTAGGCACGAACTAATTTCGCACTTAGGGACGTACCTTCTTGCTGGTGTCAGATTTTTATTTGACAATCAAACCTTTTGGACGACAGGCGAATCTTTTATTGAAACTTTCCAATTTTACTTTCTCTTTTGATTATCTAAACAGTCGTAGCCCGATGGCAGATTCGTGACCTTGTGACGACCACGTGACATCTCTTTTATCGTTATATCAAAACGAAACGAGCTTCAAAGTCACTTTATTTTGGAAGAACTTGTATTTCAAAAGCGTTCCAGAGAACAGAATGCCTTTGTTGAGCGGGGATTAGAAATGTATTGATATTTTTCTTTTGTGGCCTCTAGGACTCTTAAATATCCTCGTTTGATTCTTTTCATTTCTGCACGTGACCTATCATTTATAAATAATCTATGTTTAATAATGTGTTGATGAAGTCGTGTAAAATGGTGGTAAATTAAGTTGTGTTTTTTGGCATTATTGTCTGGTGATACAAAGACACACACTAAACTTATGAATTCGAAACGAAGATATTGATGTTTATTTGATGATGTTAACCGTACCATAGTCAGGAAATGGATCGCCATAGTTCTACAAGAGCTGACCACTTGGTCGCGTGCACATTTCTAGACAACCAATCAATGGGTCTCTATTATTATAAATCATTCTCATAATTCATCGCAGAAATTAGAGGATATCGCAGCCTTCACCAGATCAATTGCAGAATCAAGACTATTATTATACGATTTTATTATTTCATTTGTTCCTAATTTGATTTTTAGTGATTCTTAAAGGAAACTGTTTTTTGGATGAAGTGGCTAAATATGAATTCGCCTTCTTCTTATCAAGACTCCAACAGTTGAAGTTTCAGAAACTGTTTAATTTGAAATTAGAATTAAATTAAGGATCAAGTGCATGAATTGTTGACGAGATCATTCCCAAACTTTCCATTTCGACACGGGCCAAAATTCACCAGAGTACGGTTTAGGGTTAGCTTTAAAAACACTGTCTGTTGGTAATATGACCAATTCCACCAATTACAAGCAAGGTGAGTTTGTCAAGGGAAATAAGTTAAACAAACTTGCATATTTTTTCGACCATCAATTAAAAATTCCTTTTAGAAAAAACGAAAGAAACAAATACAAATTAGTTACAAACAATTTGACAACTCTAAGGTGTGCGTTTGAAAATGACAATAAAAAGTTCAAGAAAATATTTTTATTGAAAGTCTTTTTCAAAAATCGTAAATCTTATTTATTTTATGATTTTATTTCCAAACTTTTTTTTCGCAACGTTTATATAGTTCCATATAAAAAGCTTATTGATATCAGTCATACTAGCGGTTTTCTTTTTACATAACATGAAGGGGGCATAAAACCGGGGTGGTATGCCTTTGTTTTTTCGTTTATTTAAATATCTATTCATAAATTCTAATGATTGTAAACTACAAAGGAGTTCTGAATTATAGGTCCTCCATTAATTTCAATATATATTTGATAATGCAGCTGAGCTAGTGGGTTTCATTCAAATTTAAATATGAATCAAGTATTGCCTTTTGAAATGCATGTATTTTTTTAAAATTAGACAAACATTTTTCAAAATTATAACATTTAGTAGTTATTTGTTATGTGGTGGACGGTAGCATTGGTGAACAAATTCCCCTCTGTTAAATTCAAAAAGGTTACTCTGAATCACAAAATAGCGACCTGGTGTCAGGTCATTAAAAATCTTTGACAACAAAACGTGTGGGATTTTTTTCTAAAATAAATGTTAATTTTAACCGAAAAAATATAGAATGCTAAATATATATATCCAAAAAATGTTTAGTTAAAAAAACTTTGGACCCTTCTTTGTCATTAAAACAACTGATATTCACTGAAGTGTCCATTTTGGAAATATTTGAATTGTGCTTGCTTTATTTCACAAGCTTTTGCTGATCATTTTTTTTAGAATCGTTGGTTGACACGAACTCAGACCAACATTTATGAAAATAATAGACTAATTCAGGTATACACTGTTTCCGAAAATATAATCTCTTTAAGAAGCTTAAATCCATCCATCTTCTGGGATTTTAGAGGATTATTAATAATATAAATTACCTCAGCTCAGACTTAGCGGTATTATTAATTTTCATAATACTACAAAAACAGAATGCTGCCTTGTATATACCAAAATTACAATTCTGTCGTCTATGAACTCGCTTGCGTCGTTCAGCACCATTTAAAAAATTGTATTTATAATATGTTTCCAGTTACAAAAAATGGCTATACGATAAAGTCCTTTTAACGCAAAATCTCTAACATTAATAGAAAGAACAAAACACAATCCTGAGTTATTGACCTGGGCAAATGTCAAAAACTCTTTGCGATATACTTAGTTTTTTTCTAAATACATATATATAAAACGCTCAGTCGGTGTTGGGCCTGTAATCTAATGGCCCTAGGTTCGAATCTTGGTGGAGGCAGTTTTCTATTTAATTTATTCAAAGCATATATAGAGAGCTCCCATCGGAAGAGTGTTGGGCCTGTAACCTGAAGGTCTTGCGTTCGAATCTCGGTGGAGGCTAGAAAAGTTTTCTCTCTTTGTTTATTCAAAATATATATATAACGGAATATAATTCATGGAAATTTAAAAACATTTGTTGTGGAAAGCAGAGCCCTGTTCTAGCATATTTATTTATATTTTGTCCTTTAAACTAATTGACAAGTTACAGTTTTTAGTATGTTTTGAGTTGTCTATTAATAACTGTAAGAAATAAACCAATATAATCAACTGGTACTTTATATAGTTATTTTAAAACAGTTCACAGTATGTACTCGTTTTCAAACACAGTTGCTCGACCAATGGCGCCCGTTTACGATATCAGTTTTTTTCTATAAAAGTGTGAAATGACGAGAAACATATGGAGAAATCTGTCTGACATATTACGATAAATCAATACCAAAAATTAATACAATTCAGCCGTAAATACGCATTTTTGTTCAATTATTTTATAATACTTAAATTCAAATTTGATTTGTTGATAACATGTCTTACGATGATTTTGAAGGTGTGGCAAATGAAAATGAAATTAAATGTAGCAAATAAAACGTACTCTTAGGTTTGTGTGTTGTTCTTACCCATTGAGCTGAAGAAGTTCTGCAAGTAGTTGTGAGCTTGTAATGTTTAATAATTAATAAGTTGAATAAATTCAGAGCAGATTTAAAAATTCTAAATTTCAACGATAATCATTTATCGCTTTAGTTCTCACAACATCTTTGGCAAGACAGACATTGGACTTTCAAATCTCCTTTCATTGTGAGATAAATAATGCAATTTATCTAATGGATAATTAGGATAAAACTTTATGTAGGCCTACAATTTTAAGTTCATCCAGATTTTAAATGATATTTTCATTTTAAATTATTTCAAAATATCGACAAATGATTACCGATCATTGCAAAATTGAGATTATTGTTAATTTGTTAAGATTATAAGAAGCACTTTGTCCACGTTTTATATTTATATTGCAGTATTAACTGCCCATCAAAGTATAATATATATACATATACATTTGTACATATGCTATATTGCAATTAACTTTGATTTGTTATCACTTAAATTTTCAAACCGATTATGACAAAAGAATAAACATCTAAAGTTTTTAAAAAAAATTTTCGTTATACTATATATTTTTTCAAAAATTTCTAATATGTCAACAAATGAGTAAATGTATAGAATTTTATGCAATTAAATTCCCGTTAAAATTTTAAATGTACTGTTATCATATTTAAATTGAATTGTATCTTTAAAGAATATATTTTTACAGTGTGTACATGAACATGAGGTAGTCAGCATTTTGTATTTAACGTATATATTAAAGCATTTGATATAACTCTATTGCTTACTTATGTAATTAAAAAATTTTGATTTCATTTAAATCAATTTCGTTATAAGGTAATATTACAATAATGATAAAATTCAAACCAACATATTAAAAAAAGTTATAAAAATCTTCAATAATCGCGGAGGTTTTTTATACAAAACATGAAGAAAGACCACACCATATTACAGGATTATTTCGTCAATTTTTACTTGACATTGCTTTATTTTTTATTTAATTTTATCAAAATTCATCCTTTTCAACAAATTAATTAATATATCAATCAATCAACCGATCAATAAAGTATAAATCACGTTGTAACTGATATACTGCCTGGTGGCCTGAAAGTTGTCGTACAGTTGTATTGAGTTTAGACAAAGGATCGATGTGTTTTACTCTCCTCTACCTCCCGTAACATCAAAGGCATCGCTTTATTTGTTACTGTGGTTTTACTCGCTTACATCCAAACCACATTTTTCCCTTGTCAAACAATGAGCCCATAGTACAACAGGGAATCGTTTTCTTCTTATTGCGGAGTTACACTGTAGTCGCAAAGGCCAAAAGCACACGTTGAAAAGCATGCTAATAACCTTATAACACCTTTAGGAAGCCTTGGCCATTCCTGTGAACAACACGATATACACAAAGACTCTTATGTATATAAAAGCTTTACATAGATACAGACTTAACAGGCTATAGCGGTACTGTTACTTTACACTTTGGATTTTGTCGGTAACAAGAAATTACGACATAATGGCCGGGCAAATATCTGGGAGTTATCTAGAACATAAGATGATTTTTCGATTTTAATTGATCTACATCCCTGTGCTAGTGTGATTGCTTTTAGAAATATATAATGAGATATATTGACTTTCACCTTACATAGACAACATGTGAAATTGACTATTTTGCGAGTGGAATTAATTGTGAACAAACAATTTTAATCCAAATGTGTGACGGATGTAATCAACATGGAACATACTATACAATTAAAACCAAGATGGCCTCTCATTTAGGTGTGGCTATAGTTAAACAATGTCAAATGCAAACACGCCTTGTGTTTGGTGCCATATCAAGACATTGTTCAAACTTATTCCCCATATTGGTGTCATTTGTTTTTCTCTTTTTAATATACTAAAAATAAATGGACAATAATGTCCTTGGTACGCAAGATGGCGTCTGACTGACGTTTGTGGAACCATTCCGTAGGTTAATTAAGCTGTAAGAAGATGTATTCTTGTTTTTATGTACTGTTGCGAATGTAAGATGTTTAGTGTTCAGAGTTGGTAATGAAGACTGTTTGAGATGGGAGAGTGGCGGGTCTTTCTACCTGCTAGAGGTGTCAACATTACCCCGGTGTTATTTACCTTGATTAGGTAATGTCACCCAGGTAGTGTTTGGTATAGTTAAACGTGACATCTCTTTCTGCTCTTGTTAGTGTGTTCTAACTGTGTCTACCTGTGATTCGGGCCGTGCAGGTGTGTTTCGGCGAACCACAGGTGTGATTATCTCATCATAGCGTCGAGAAGCAGTCCAAGATGGCTGGCATTCCATCCATACGCCATGTCTCAAACTTCAAACACAAAGCATGGACGCTTTTACTTCAGGCAACAAATGCTTTCTTTCGGTTCCTCTCGAAATCTTTTGAAGATTCGGTAAACTTTGGCTACCTTTAACTGTCGATTTGCATACCGGATGTGGCGATGTCTGAGCTGACCTATATTCCCCAGCCTGTTTCTTCCACTGTAACACTCCGCGTCTCGAGACACCTGGGCTTCTTACAACACTCCGCAAATAACATCACTTTGTGACCGGATATGTGGAAATTTGTGAATGAATGCTCCGTTGCTTCATCCCTAAAAAGGCCATTGGAACATCAGCACTTTAAAATGCTTTAGCACATTACAAAAGGGTGTATAACAGTCTTTAACTTTGGATTTTGATTGCTCAATTTCACCATATTCTATGGACCTTTAAACAATATAGAGATTAATCGTAATTAATCAGAAGATAAAAAAAAAGTACATATGTCGAGTAGGAAACGAAAATATTGCATTAATTGTTGGCCACCACAATCAGCTTTTGTTTTACCTCATGTTTAGGGTAAACAGCCAGATACCAGCCATGGTATTGCTTTTTCCCCATTAATTTCTTTTTCTGCACCTGGGAATCTATTCCAGTCACATTAATTTTGATAAACGTGTTTTTTCTTGATGGTGTATTTGTTCTCTAGACGCAAGATATTTGCAATAATATTCATTGATTAATTAGAGCTTAATAAAGCCTATATACAGTACTATATAATTAACCTTTACGGCTGGCGGGTTATTCTTATGCGGATCGAAGAAGGGGAGATGTGAGGAAATTGCTTCAGTAAGACACAAAGGCACTCTTATGAGAGAGAAGAAGGCTGATTTCAAAGTTAACATATTACACGACCACACCTGGCTCATTGAATATGGCTTTCTAGAATAGGACGTGTTTGCTCTCTAACTGTACTTAAGGTGAAAAGCTTGTCCATTATGACTAGGCTTTGGACTAATATCGGCCCGTTTCAGGGCAAATCCGTTATATTAATTGTTAGAGACGTAGATATGAATAAATAGGCACGAGAGGCGTGCGCGAATCTATCAAGAGATTTTAAAAGAAAGCCATTCCATAACGGTTCCGAGAAGAATATGTGAAATCAAAAATCCCCCATTTCGGATTGAGTCAACAAGGGGAAATCAGACCCATACATAAATGTACAGGCTACTTTTTGAGTGAAGTGCACGGTCTGAGAAGGCAGGCCGAGAACGACTTTCTTTAGTCAATATTTGCTAGAGCACGAAGATGTGAATGAAAGATACAGACTGGGCTCAAAATTAGGCTTCTCTGATATTTGTTTTGAGGAATTACTTTAGCAGCCTTTGTTTGACAACTTCCCTTTTTCCAGATTAAATTCTTGAGGTTCTATTGTTCAAACACACGTTTTGTAATTAAAAGTAGTGTTAGGCAGGGTGATCGTAGCGGCACATTTGGGGATAGTACATCAGGGTTGCATAGAGCCAGCACGCGCCCCAACTGCCACATTTTAAAAGCTACATTCACGGGAACCTTGAAAAATCTTTTAGCCTCCCTAAGGCTGGATGGTTAGCTTTTGTGGCCGAGAAATCATTTTTAATTACTTTTATCTCCACTGCAGCTGTTTTTTTGATATCGTCCCTTATGTGACTATTACAAGACGACAAGATGTTGTAAATATTAGGAAACAAAGCCAATGTATGGAGATCGTAAAAACTCTTCTACGTCATATTGTCAGTGTCGGAATGGGCCCCGTCGGATAAATGGTGTCCAGGAACCAGCAAGCATTAGCTGACAAATACTCTGTCGATATAACGCGGGCAAAAAATGAATTGAGTAATGTATGGCTTCGAAAGAAAAACTCCTCGTCAAATAGAGTGTAAAATTGATATGTGACTTAAGGCCAGCTAAAGCAGTGGACAGGTTTTCCATGTAAGGCACACGCTCACGATCTCTGACAATCACACTTTATTTTCAACAAAGTTATTTTTTATTGTTAATAAATGTGAAATATATTGACCTGAAATCAACCTCGAGTAACTTCTAGCCGTAAGCTCACAGCCTGTATTCGGAAGCATTCGGCGTTAGAGAAACAAACGTCAACGTGACGAATGTCAGTAGTTGAACAAATGTATGTTAAATTGTTTATCCGGATGCTAGAAGTCAAGGGTTCTGTCTGCCTTTATAAACGGATATTTAATTTTCAATATCTATCCCATCTTTATAGCATAAATCCAGTGCTACTGAAAGGATTTTTTAATACACTAAAGTGTATAAAAAAGTATTATAAGTATACATTGATATTTAGATGACTTTTCTTCAATATAAATCTATATAGACCCAAATCTAATAAGCGTTTCAATCAGAAGATATTTTGGCTTTCTTATCCCTGATAGTTGTCGGATTCATTTAAATCCCGTAACTTATTCCCAACTCAGGGATATTCCTTGTTTACATCCTTTTTTGGATTCATTTGTCTTAAACATTTATTTAGTACAGTGGTGTGACAAACTGTAATAATGTGTGCGGAATTACACCTTTTGCACACTTTTCAAGACAAAAAAAGATTAATATTACCGCTTTGAGTTGTTGTATTCTTGCAGTCAAGTGACTCAAGTCTCTAAATACAACTGGAAAGAAAGGTAACCGCTGGGAGATAATGTCGTTTCGTATATTCTGATATTATAGAGTAAACCAAGATGTTTGCATATAGTAATTAACGTCATACAGTTATATCATTCGAATGAAACACATGGGCACATAAGCACCGAATTTGGTGTTATAGAGAATATTGTTTTTTACTATAAAAAATATCAATATCGGGAAATTGGGCGATGTTTTTTGTTTTTTTCATGGACAGTGTCTCCCAATCTTTAGCCACAATAATCCAACGATATTCTTTGGATTATCTAAAAATATCTAAAAATGACACTCAAATACTATGTTATATATCAAATTAATGATTTGGTTGATTGATAATTCAACCAAGGACAGTTTGGAATGACCACTGCCACAAATATACTCTGTATTATTGCAGCAAACTGTTTCAATTTGGACTGCGTTTGAGATCAAGTCTGTTAAGGCATTATTCCTAATGCAGGGCTATTGTATCAAAGTTGACTTTATTTGGTGCGGTAATTTTGATCAGTTATTGGATCACCCTACTTGTACCAAACATTTTGTTTTTACAAATGACCTTGCTTCATTTCGAGAAGTTGCTAGTTTATCTAATTAAGTTGATCCCTAAGATGTATATTGGGATATTGCCGACATTCCTGGAGTACAAGCCCTTGGCCGGCTCTCTGTTTACCATTAGAGAAGGGACAACACTACAGGCGGGTTGAGCACCGCACTACAAAAGGAAGGCTGGTTGATACAGAGCTTTGCGGCCAAGTTCAAAGTTAGAAAATCCTCCCGTTCAAATAGTGGCGGAATCGAGAAGCGAATGTGACAACATAGTTCTCTCTCTTCTTTGCTATTTCCTGTTCTTCGCTCAACAGCCTCGCTTTGAACTCGTGCCAGATCTCGACTCATAAAACGTGTCCATTTCCAGCCCTTTATGCGAAAAAAAAAAAGCCTCTGCTCGCTGGAAGGCTTTATAAATAATCTATGATGTTTCCACGCGCTCTGATGTAATTGTTTTCAACCATTCTTAAGCCCACGAGCTAATGGTTTCTTTGGTTTCAACAAATTAGCCATATTTTTGGTCTGAAACATATGGAACATATATTACATGGTCAGTAATCAGTAATCGACTAGATACATTGCATGTACTATGAAAACTAAATGGTATCAGGCCAATCCTTTGTGCTAAGTCAAGATAACACTTCCATGTTCATGTTTATCTCTTTTGATTTTAGTCTGTGTTGTTTTAAATGTCTTGGCAAGAAAAAACACTCAAAAACAAAAACAGACAATTACAACATTGACGTTTTACATTTATTGTTTATAGTTGTCTTTTTTAATATTCATCAGCTAACTTCGCTCCTTTGAAAAGAATTTTTATTACTGAGAAGACTTGATGTTAAATACAGCATAAAAATATGTTATCACTGTAACCTGCTGTCATTTCTCATGTTTGACTCCTATATTTATCCGTGAATAACGAATTGAAAGGTACTAACTGAATAATATATTACGTGTATTAAGTTAGCATACATATTAAAACCAACAATGAGATATGCGGACAGCAGGAAACGTAAGCAGTATACACTTGAACCTTTTGAGCTCAAACTTTAGGAGATAGATTTCTGTGATTGATTCAAACATAGCTGACTGTCTTTTTGGCATATAAAGGACCTAGATTTCGATATCACAATTTACCGTGTGACCACCTGATGAATTTTAGCCAATACGTGATTAGAAAATTGGATATCCTGATTTGTTAAGTATATTCAATTTTCTTGTCACATATTGGGCTTAAATTCATCAGGTGGTCAGAACAAATCAGAACATACAATTTTCTAATCACGTATTGGCTAAAATTCATCACCTGGTCACAGGTAAATTGTGGTATCGAAATATATGTCCTACATAATAATGCCATTATTGACAGCCAGCTATCACGCAACTGAAACTTTATGTACCGACTCAGCTGGAAATATATTGATAACATACAACGCAATATAAACATATATTATTATTTTAGTAGATTTCGATTATTATCTAAGTAAATATTTCATTTTCCTTCTTTTTTTTATTATGCTTTTAGCAAGCAATTTTGATAACGCTAACTTTGAATAGCTATGCATTTAGGGCCTGTAATGGAACGGATTACGGACTAAACAAATGATACCTCGTTTGGAATAAAAGTTTCGACATGAATCTATCCGAATCACTGACCCCAATCATCCGCCGGGTCACCCTCTCGTTCGCTCGAATAGTAATTGCTGAAATTCTTCGCAAAACATTGCTATCGATCCGATCAAAATGTATCGTAAAATTATGGAAATGTCCATTCCATGGAAAGTTTTTGTGAATTTTTGTTTGTTTTAGTTCATTTACTGATGATAATAAAAAAAATAGTAATAAAGGCCCACTATAAATGTTGCTTTACATTTTGTTTTATCAAGGCTGGTAATAACATGTCCATAGATTGCAGTATAAACGATGACGGAATATACGTTATAGGGTTTTAATTTTATTCCCGTTAACATTTGGCGTGTTATAAATGTTTGACGCAAATAAATCATATGTCCTGGACCGGATTCCACAAAGCAGTTTTATACTTGTCAAAATTTTTAAAGGTTCACAATTTTTTTTTTTTTTTAATTTTAACTTTTTATTTTATTTTAGCATAATTATTATAACGTAGGTAAGTCACAGTTACAGGTATTATTTTAAAAGTAAGGGAAGGCAGGTGGCAAAAATATCAAATTTAGTATTCTGACTTAAGTCTGAAAATGCTTTGTAAAACCGGCCCCAGATATTAAATCTAATTTTATATTTTCTTCAGTTAAAAGGAAACGTATTCATCAGAATATTAGCATTATAATTTAAATGTATTTGTTCCTCTGAAAATAATAAATATATGCATTTGTCTTTTTCAATGTTTTAATTGACAAAAATCTGACATATATAGATATATGCTATTCTGATAATGGTCAAGCTAATTTTGTTGATATGCGGATTATTTAATATTACTGAGAATTATTGTACTGTTTAGTTCTTTCTATTATAAATAAAAAATTATATCGATGACATCGCGGCTAGGGTTTTAAAATGTCAAAAGTTTTTTATACTTTTATTGTACTTTCAATATTTAATTTATTTTTTCCCACTTTCTATACCAAAACTCTCATTTTCACACTCTTTTTTTAAATTCGAAAACGAAATCGTTTGGAAAATGAGTATTATCTACGTGTTCAACAACTGTAAGTGCCTCTTTTCACAAAACAACTGTTTCGAATAACATTTTTGTTTGGGTTTCGGTATCAGCCCGGAAAATGTATAATAAACGTTGGAAAAAGCCAACTTAACCTATCCGTTTTGAGAGTTACACCAAATATCCACATAAGTAGTTATTTTTACAGTATTTAGCCTTTGTGTGCAAGAAATGTCCCGTTTTCAATAATGGTCTGTATTGCCTTTTCATAGGTTTAATCGTTTGTATTTTGGGGCCACGGTTAACGATAGTGTTAAATATTTGAATGAAGTCATTTCTCAATGGGCCAATCTTGTTATTTTTTCTATTAACTTTCTGGTACAAGTTAGAGTCGTGTCAATGGCTAATAAAACGTGAAGACGCAGTGATAGTTGTGATTAAACCGTGTCTTTATTTAGTCAGATTGTACTAAGGGACAATGGGTTGAGAGCTATTCTTAACGATTCATTTTACGCCTCCAGACCCGATGCTTGGAAGGCCAGACTGCTACTGTATCCTTCTGTACAAACACTGTGAAATGCACCCCGATTTAAAGCCACAAGACAATCCATCTAGTTATTTGTGTCCTTTAGGTTCTGTCCATTTAACGTTTCTTCCCTTTTCACTCTATCATGATTTCATCTGACCGGAGCAATTGAGGGGACATTCGAGCCGCTGTGGAGTTGACTCCAGAAGTGATGATGAAGAGTTTTTGTAAAGGAAAATCGCTTTCTTTTTCCGCCGATAGATGGTTTCCTTTGGCCTCGCTTTATTAACCTGGTATTAGAGCTGGTAATAATTTTATAACTGCATCCTTTTGTTGAAGTGTTGTGTTGGCCGGGTTAGATTTGACACCTCATTACCTTTAGATGCGATCACCCTGTCATTCCATTTCTACAGTTAATCCTCTTTGCCTCATCATGCACCCTAGCCCTCGCTTCAACTGCCAGACGGCCACATTTCTCTACGTTAATTCGATGGGTTGCCAGGAAATGTAGAGAGGCTGGTAGACATCTAATGCTGGTCCGTGACAGTCTGGTTAATCAAGTGGTATCAATCATTGCACGAGAAGGCCATCTCATCACGCGGGATTCCAGAACCAAAACACTTCCAACCGATTCCTGCCTGGTCAATTTGCCGGCAATAAATGCCACTTTATTTTACCACAAGCGGAAAGCAGTTTAGTTGTTCTACAACCTTGCTTGTTGGTTATTGTAGGCCGATATTACACTTTCTAGAATCAGGACATCGACATATTTTGTTTGAGCCTCTCTTGTTTCTTTGTAAACCATGTAAGTGTCGATGTCCTGTATTCAAAGGCTGGTAGTTCTGGTATAGTATATGTTGTGTAATGGAGACATGTTGCTTTGAATAAACGTTAGTCTGAGAACCCAATTCGCCTACGTTCTTTCAAAGACATTTGTATTTATCTCACACCTATGTGTCAGTGTATAGATAGCTGGATCCTTCTGGAAAAGCTAGGTATTAGGGCGTGGCTGGAAAGAAACCAGAAGACCTCGTGAATATGGGTCAGCCCAAGTCACAATAGTAGAGTATGTTCTCGCATAATATCAAGCTGTTTCTCTATTGACTTAGCTCGCCGGATCTCTATTAGGAACCTTTTTTCCAAATATTCTCTGGTTACAGACCATCAAAGATCAACTAAACACACCGCAGGAATGCGTGGTTTACATAAAATATCAACCATCCAGTCTTACCCACCTTTGTTTCCTTTCTCAGTATCTATTCTCGTTATATATAGAGCTTGCTTAAAATAACTTACAATTAAATCACGTGTCAACTTTCTCTGAATACAATAATTGTTATGTTAACAAGTAAAGTTGAAATAGGAATTCGGTACAGTTTTCACACGACAATTATATTTTAAATCATTTAAATAAACGTATTTTGTTGATACTTTTTATTCTTTAATTTGAATAGTCTGAATACTGCACACTTCATGCAAATATAAATAGATAACTGTTTGAAGTTAAGCGACTTATTTTCTATAAAATATTATATTTGACAAGATTGAATTTTAAACTTCTTGAACAGCGTTTTCGAGTATACAGTACTTCCGTTTCTAACCTGAAAGATCATGCTTATACATCTATATCCGAAGAAAAGTTGATCAGTAATATAAACCAAATTGCTAAAATTCATGCCTTGTTATATTCCTGGTACAGCGTCCAGGTGCTACTAAAATAAGTTATATATTGTTTTGCTTAGAAAAGATACAGAACTATTTTAGTATTGTTACAAAAGGTATTCAGTCCCACAGATGTTACTCTCCAACAATATATAATATTATATTGTCAAGGTGTAAGTAAGCATATATCATATATTGACAAAAAGTAAACAGAAAGAGGCAAGTAAAGTTTCTGAGAAGATCTTAAACTTAAGTTGTTATGGTTAACCAACATATTATATTTACCTACACTTCCATTCAATTTGTTTTCAATATTTTTGTTTCCTATTCAATCCATGAACACATTATGTTGCGTTTAGTTACTGCATTGTTATGATAGAAACCACACTGATGTCATATAAGTGAAATACCCTTGAGCGCGGCGTTGAACTCCAATCAATCAACCAATCAAACAGATAAAGGATTAGCGATAATCCGAGCTTCAATAAAGCACGAATGCCTATAGCTACAACTGCCAGCAATCTAGCTGAACTAGTCAACCATAACTGCCCTCTTTGATATTATTACAATTTCAGTTAATTGATTGAACCAACACAAGGGCCAAAAGTTTGAGAAAGTACTCTTTTTGTAATATGCTCCATCTGAGATATTTGAATCCCTGCAGAATTGCGGCTGTGTCATCAATTGGGTTCTTATAATATTTACCCCATGAAGGCGCAACACCATTTATATAAGCACTGTAAACCACGTTTCTCTTTGTACTACAAAAGTGATCAAAATTGAAACGGAAGAAAAATAAGTATAGTTGTGCTATCTTCAAGACAATACATGAATTAATCATTAAAATCATATTTCTTTTACAATTATTTGCTAACAGCAGATTCTTTTTTGTTTTAGATTTTATTGCAGCCATTTTGAATATACTAAATCCCACAACGACACAGAATCAACAATTGTGATCTGGTCTGCTACATGTGCCATCCACCGGTTGGACGCATCTTGCCTATATCAAAACCTTTCAAAAACCTTCTCTAGCATTCTTAACTAAACCTGAAATTACAAAACCATCAAAACAATTATTGTAAATATTGAAAATTATAATTATGCCGTTTTCTCTGAAAGTGTATTATATTTAAACTGATGAACAATATGAATATTTGAAACGTTTTTCTGCTAACTTTGAATTGAATGATTGGTTTTTAACGTCTACTTATACAGCCATTTCAGTTATATACATACCAATATTTCCAATGAGTGAACAGCAACACAGTCATTATAGTGTGTTATATACAAATGTTATGTTGGGAAATTAAAGTTCCCTCACAGCTGATGCTAAGTTTGATTCCTTGCAGACAATGCATGCTGAATTTAATAATATTGGCACCGAAATACGCATCTTAATTCTGTACTTTTTTTTTTTTTACAACTTTTTCCACATCCGTGTTGGCAGTTTTATTAGACTTTCTCAACACCCTTACCTACTTTACAGTATTATCGATGTTTGTAATCTGGGCGTATTCGGTATACACACTCGGTATACAGAAGCAGCCACAAAATGTATGTAATACGATTGTATCAAACTAGAAATCGATTTATGGCAACTGACGATTTCAATATTTATTCAAAACATAACAATCATGTGAAACTATTTCGTATGTTAAAATAAAACAGAATAACGACCAAAATACCTAGTGAGTTTTAAACTAAAGGCATTTGTCAATAATTTTCTTCTTGAATTTTTGAAAACCTTCGAGAATGCTGTTTTAGAATCGTATTGGTTTCTGTGATTTAATTATGGATTTTTTTTTCTCTCGCAAATTCTCATACCTTCAAGACAATTCCCGATGATGATGTTGGCTTTCCACCATCACATCACTGGCCTGTTGTTTTCTGTATGTTTTATTCTGCATATGTCTAGATTATAAATATTGGTTATACCAGTTAATAATTTTAGAACAATTGACGTGCCTTATTTTTGTTTGTCAGTGTGGTTACAATGGAGAACATTTCTATTTGTCCCGTGTCTGTAATTAAAAGTGAGTTATCAATTTACCCAAGATATTGTCGAATATAGTTGATACATTTATTTTTTTTTCGGGGGGGGGGGGGGGGGGGGGGGTT
>JARFOD010000012.1:452354-508449 GCA_031763545.1 Mopalia muscosa | reverse complement strand
AAACTTGTCTTCTGGATAATACAATGATATATATATATACGATATTTATATAGTTAAACTTATTTATACATAAACACCTTTTTTGTCTTTTAATTAAAGTGTTTGGTTTCAACGAATCACAGCGATATTTGCTACCATTCATATTTTAATTAAATTCCATCAATTTCTTTTGAACTAATATTGCATAGAAACGATCGTGTCTGTCTGTCATTTCCTTTATTTCTTTTCGACTTTAAATTAAGGCATTGGTTTTTATGAACGAAAGTACATTGGTTTTCCATAGATCAAAATAGTTTGGTCATTTAATACTGGATTTCTTGATGCTTCTAACAGCTTAGCAAACAGAAGGCCCTTAGCAAAGAAGCAATTTTTACCCCACAAATATTCCAGACGACTTAATTGTTATTAGACTGACCGGCTTCGGTTTTAGATTACTCCAGACTACTATGTAAATATAGAATGATTATTGATAAGACCACGTGAAGACAAGGGTCAATTCATTAAGTTCATATTTACTCTTCATATATGATTGTATTATAGCTACAACCAGACAGTGCAGCAATCAATGATTTTTGTGTCTCCAGACTACCTACATTTAGCCGTTTGAATACCAGTTTTGAAACTCAAAATATTCCAGTGTAGTTTCAATTGAACTGGAACTCACAATCCGAATTGTTCATTCTTTTACGGATTGTTGAACCCATATTTAATTACAGACAAGACACTAAAAAGCCCAGGTAAGGTTGTCCATTTCTTTATATTAAAAACAATTTTTTATATTGTTTTAACCTTTGTAATTTAATGCAACAATATTATAATTTTCGCAGTTACCTGTATAATGAAATATGTTCTTGGTAAAATGAACGGTTTTTGCATCTTTTTTTAGAAAGTGAGTATTAATAGTAGAAGACCGGGTGGCTCAGTGGTCTGAGTTGCCGGCTACTACTACTTTCGATTCGGTGCCTAACCCTGAGAGGCGTGGGTTCGATTTCCGGACGAGTTTCATCCTGTTAACTTTTTTGAGCTAAAATCTGTTCAAACTGAGAAAGTGTTATCCCAATATAACGAAAATACTATTCTTGGAAAGAGTTCACAGAATATGTCGACTTTCTTGAGGGTCTAGGAATGAATTGAACAAGTTTTTTTCGATGAATAATATTTTGTTTCTCTAAGCATTTCCCACTTACCTTGTGTCAGATCTGTTTGTTGCCACCAGGTGTCCGTGTGTGGTGTCACCTGGAATTCTAACTAAATATATTTACCATCTCTTAACGTTACATATTTAGAGAATCGCACTGGTGCTCGTTCTGGAAAATATAATTTTCTTTGAGAAACATCTGCGTGTCCTGGCCAATATAGATTGAGACACAATTATACGATTTTTCGCCTCACGTCATTTGGTGAAAGGCAGCATGTTTCAAGCGTATTGGCGTAATAGGAACATTCATTTTCTAAAAGAGTAAAGCATTTGACATTTGAGGCTTGTGTTGCAGTGTGGGTATTTATTGGTGAAGTACATCGCCGTGATATGAGTGAAATAGACTACTCTTTACCACGTCTATTCATTTGGACTTATATGCTGTATTGTGATTCATCTGGTCCTATATTTCTTTCTTTGTTTTCTTCTTCAGAGTAATAATATTATACACAAATAATGTAATTTGGAAATAAATAACCTTATTCGACTCGTATTAAAGCAATTATTGTAGCAGGAGATGTTGATAATTGCATCTGAAATATCAAAGTAAAGTAATCCTTCTCGGAATAATAATCTATTTGGACGGGTTTATATCAATCAGGGAGTCATTATTTGTTGTTCAACTTTCAAATAAATAACCACTTTAGAATGTTAGATTGAGTAAATAGTGAGCCACTTTGGAGATGAATTTTAAAGAATTACACTCTGAGAGTGATCGGTCTATCGTATGGTCATAATGACTGGACAATTTTTAATTTGATAGAGAATTTTCACTAAAGTAATTTTTTTTATTTCGATCCTTTACTTTCCGTTCTGATCTAAATTTCGCCAAGTGCAAATGTATTGTACTGTTAATAGCTTTTCGCCTGTTTTACGCAATAGACCGCCAGGTGTAAAGTGGATATATTTATGTTTAAACAATGTTTTAGTTAAGAACTACTTTATTACATTATATTGTTTTCTGTATACATCAAACTGTATGTTGTCATCACAAATGTTGATTACAGTTTGGATATTTTCAAGGAAAACTTTAAGTGGACCACGAAGCTCTTTTAAGTCTTAACCATTTGTTGAGTTGATGTCTGGCTTTTCCCCTGTTTTACGTAATAGACCGCCAAGTGTAACATGTAAATATATTATATTTAACCATCTGTTTTAGCTAAGAAGTACTTACTTTATATAGTGAGATGCCGTTTTTAAGTCTTGAAGTGTTCAAAATAACCAGCTGGTGAGCTGATGTCTAAATCGATAGTATTTATTGATTTGACTCTTGTACGGACATCAATGCAGATTTACCTGAACAATAAACAATAAATAAGGGCACTATTGCAGATTTGGATATCTATAGCTGTGTAAAACAAGAATCATTACCTTAGGTATACAGACACAAAATACAGATCTGAGAAACAGACAGTCCATATCAATCATCTTTGGAAACTAGCTAACTAGTAAAGTAATACATATATTGATTCCATAAATAAACCAAGTAAGAAGTTGATGCTCATTTAGCATTTCGATTATCAGCTATAACTTTAATGAGGTAGTACTTCAAAATACATATATTTAATGAATGTCAATTTTGGTCACCTGGTGATTTTTAAATTAATGTACAAAGTAAGATGTTGTTGTGAATTATTTTATTAAAATTTGGAAACTCAATGTTAAGTGTAAAATGCATTAAAAACTTATTTTATTTAAATCTTGGTTGAAATTGATTCAAATGTGTAATAAACATTCTCTCTTGATTAAACGATGGAAAAATTTATTAACTATTATCAGTCACGTGAACATTGCAAATTTGCATAACATAAATTGTGTCTAAGGATCAACTTTTTAAGGTAATAGACACAATAATCTATTTAAAATTTTGATTGAAATATAAGGACACAAATGAAATGATTTTAAAAATGCACACAGTGTTTTTTTATATTTTATTTCTAATAAAATAAAACCCAAATTCAGTCATTCCACTATATTATGATTTAGTTTTATTTGGAAGGTACATTTTAAATGCCTGCTGTGGACAGGTTAAATGTACAGGGTGACAATATATAAGTGTATTTTGGAAGTTTCAAATATATGATAGCTTTAATGGGTGTGGGTTTAAATCAAGCGTTACATTTATTTCTAATAGGGCTTGTTAACGTGATCTTTCACTACAGTAACAAAGCGTCGTCTCTAAGTCTGACAGATGTAATGATGAAGTTAAATGTTATTCTCTGAGAACAGTTAAAGTTATGTTAATAATGAGGTTATTAAAATATGGTTTGTTCTTCAGCATATATATGATGGTATTTAAGGTTGGACAAGTTAGCAAGGCAGAGAAGAGAAAGGAACTATGACCTTTGGGAAACCAAGGCAGTAATTAGGTTTAAGTTGTGTTTTACCTGAGAATTGATCACATGACACCACCCCACCTGGCCAAGCGGTTCCTTTGAAGTCCATAGGAGCGCCCTTCTTCAGCAGAAGAGTCTACATAACGCATCGGCGAGGAGTTGGGAAAATCTGGAATAGGTTTTAAAATTTCAACATTGTTTGAGCTTCATCATCAGACGAAAAGGAAACCAAACAAACCGCAAGCTAAACATGGGGAACAGAGAAAAGCTCTCCCCAGTGGAAACTCCGGTCTTCATGCAGCTGATTCTATGGCTTCTTCAACATCTAAGACATAGTTAGAAATTTTGATGTTGGCCGTCTGGATTTCAGCTACCTGGCCTGATATATACAACTCATACAAGTCATAATGTCCTTGCAAAATGCCAGTACAGTTTTCGCCCAAAATAGAACCCATTTTCTATGATCTAATCTTTTACACCTTCTTAATCTGAAAATTTGTATGAGTTATCCTTGACCTACATGTATTTCTTATGCTCATATATCTCTATTCAAGAACAATTATCGCTGAACGTTTCCAACTTAACTGTACCTAAGTGTTTTCGAATGGACACCAAAGTCCTTTATGGTAAACCACACAATTTTAAATTTATCCATTTAAAATCATATATTTGGTTTAATTGTGGAATTAGTTTAATAGCTTGTTACATTCCATTGTAACTAACTTTCACATGGTTGGTTCGGGTTAGTTTTATATTTAGATTTGTTACTGTTTGTTTTAGGGCCAGGTTTAGGGTATGTAAGGGTCAGTTTTAGGGTTTGTTAGGATTCGATTTTAGGTTAGGTCTAGTGTTCAGTCAGCAAATGGCCCCAAATATTTACAATAATTTGCCATTAATTTAATTTTGTTAGCTCTCGGAGATGATAACTTCTTACAGTCACAAATTGTCTTCACATCGCTCAAGATTTCTCCTGTATATGTTTTAATAAATAAAGAGAGACAAATCTGCTTGCCTCCACTGAGATTCGAACCCAGGGCATTTGGGTTACAGGCCCACCATTCTCCTGTATATATGCACACACATATATTTGTATGTTTAGTGTTCATGAATTCATTTTAACGCCTCGTTTACATTCAACCATGTCTAATTAAAATTGTTTGTTTTAGCTGGCAAACAGTTTTTTTCGTTGGGTTGTTCATTTAGAATTGTTTCATCCCGTGTTAATGTGTCACTTTGCAGTGAAACGTACTGCATAGGTGTATACAGGTATCTACGGATCGCTCCATCAGTTAACAGAGGTTTAATGAACAGTAGTGAGTTTTTTTCTAAAGTGTTTGTTTTCAAAGGTTAAATCTCTGTGCTTGTCGGAAGTTTAGTTCTCACTGATTCAAAGTTAAGATCGACGATCTCAATCCGATAGTCCTGCGCATTATACTTCTTTCTCAACAGAAAATTCGATATTTACAACTAGTTTCGGTAAAATTGTTGAAAATCGTTTTAACACTAGCGGTAATGAGTGGTTATGTGAAGAATTGGTGAGATTAGTTGGCGACCCGTTCAGGAATCTGCCTGTTGATTTAGCCCCCTCTCCAACTGCATGCTGGGTATAGAGTACAAACATCAAACGCTGTGACGTCACGGAAACTCCTGGCTCAAATAGGCATAGTAGTGTTGTGTCCCGCGCATATCGGATCCCCTGATAGAGTGTCGGCCAGACGGGACTACAGCCAATAAGGACTAAATACATCCACTGCTCCCCCTGTTGTGATTCACTTACCCACTTTTGATGCCGCTTTTTCATGAAGTTGTTTTAATTTAGTTCATTAGAATCCTGAAGCTGTTTAAGTGACGAGAGATGTGGGTGCTTAGCCTGTTACGGTAGATTCACTGTACGGAGTTTTGTGTCACAGTGTTACGGGCTATCAGATAGGGGAAATTGGCCGGGCTGGCTTGGTGGCTCCTGTACCCTGTGATTAAAGCGATCGGAAGAGATTTTACCTGTCTCCCAGCCATCATAGATGGACCCTTTAAACGATTCGTTGTGTTTGGAGGAGTTTGTGACGGGCTGTGAATCTGCTCAATCCAACATGACCATGCAAAATCTGGATACGGTGACTGCTGGTAATACTACGATCTCTAACATGACTAATGTACAGTGTCACATACCAGGTGGTCAGGGAGATTCAGACCTACTCAAACCCTACTCAGGTATGAAACCCCCGGGAAACATTACACCGTCCGTTTTAAGAACGGAAATAAGTATAGTTAATCTGTAACCTCGTATTTGAATCATAAGTCGCGGGAATATTAAATTAACTTAAAAACAATATTGTAAAAGATGTTATCAAGTGTTTAAGTAGGTTAGCATGTTAATCTTGTAACTTGTAACTTTGCTGGAATATGCTTATTTATGTTCGACAAATAATAATAAGATTAAGAAATTTTATTTGAATTAAATTGACTATGTAAATTTTATAAAAGCTTTAAAAATTATACCTCTACTTATCAGTGAATCGCAAACAAAGATTTGAGCATATTTCTAATCTTTTGTATAAATCAACTTATTGATGTGTACAATATATTGCGTCGGTGTCTGTTAAATTATGTGTCACCTTGACCGGTCAAAGGTCAAGGTCATTATGGTACCATCTGACATATATGGTTTCTAGTTTCTTTTTTTTTTTTGCTTTAGCGTTTGGGGGATAATTTATAAACACTTGTCTTTATGAGACTTAACTTAAATTTAAGACTGTCGTCATATTTAGTTTAATCATTTTATATTTAGTTTAAATCCCTTTTAAAGATTGAAAGTGGACAATAACTTATCCTGAGTGTAGTGTGGATATTGCATTTAGCTAGGGGCATTGAGCCTCTTCATGAAATATTTTGTACACAACAAAAAAGCTCTATTTTGGAAATTACTGAAATCTGGAGTGTAAATGAATCTTCTCAATGTAAAATGATCATGAGCTATTTCTTTTAAAATCTAAAATATTTCATATTATAGACCTAAAAATGAACTGCATCTGTATCACTATGTGTGAGCATATATATCGCTGATTTACTACTACATATGTAGCTCCATTGGCCACAACTTAACGTCCTCTTAAATGTCTACATATCTTACTTCTTTTTAACAAATGAACCCAGAACTAATTAAATGGATTTAAGATCTTGTCTAAATTTGACCATGTAGTTTTAGAGCCGTGAAGGTCAAACCTGTTACTATGGAAACGTTTCTCGAGGGACATGACTTTTTGTTAGTTTTCGGTAACTTGAAAAGCAAAGAGTTAACCTTAAGCCTTTCTACCAAATAGTTTTAAGCCGTCATTGGCCGACCCTTTACAAAGTTACGATTTTAACGTTAATTGGATTAATATAATATACAAGTGTAATATACAAAGGTCCAGCAAGGGACAGTTTTAACTACAGGTACAACATTTGTATTGGTTCGCATCTTAAGCAAATCAACATTTTCTGTTTTTAAGTTTATTACTATATTATTATTATTTAATGTTAACTAAATTAGCAAAAAAAAAATTAGGGAGCTTAAGCAACAGATGGATATTTTTTTTTAGACAAAATAAAGATCTAATATATTTTAATGAACAGTATATGTAGTTGTTATCCATATGAATCTCTTATTAGTTTTATATGTAAGTTTTTTTAAACTTTCTTCTCTGATTCTCTTTATTAAAATGAAAGCTTTGCAGACTGTTTGAGATAATGTTAATTCTTCGCAAACAAAAAATTGCATGATAAAGAGCCCTTGTGTTTACACTCACTGTAAGGACCAGGTTGTGATGTTGTAATTCTTTGCAAAGGTCTAGGTGAATTGTGTAAAGTACATATAGACTGGGTGAGAGCTCCACTTGGCAAAGAAACTTGAAACAAATCTGTATGAATTTAAATTTATTAAAAACGTGGCTCCTGGGATAGCTTCTGTCAGGCTGAATTTTCCATATTACTGTGGGTCTTGTTAATTGTTGTTTTAATGGTAAATTAAACACAACATAAATCAGCATCTTAATAACAGTTTTGGTGTGAAAATTTGGTGTCAAATTGTATCAACTAGAAAAACTAAATAACTATATGACCAAAACTGTCATTTATTTCGCCAAAACAAGTACATGCAGTTTATTTTAAATATTTGACATGTAACCACAATGTCTATTCACATTTATAGACGTCTGGATCTAACAAGCCAAACCTATTCTGGCTATTGAATGTCAAAATGTATTCCGTTTTGTCACTAATCTACAACTTACAACAAACACTATATGGTATCCTATACCGTTTACTTGCCTATAGCTACAAACATGTATGCCGTAGAGATTGCCAGGGTTTAAATCAAAATCACGATATACAATAACTTTGTGTGCAATCCTAATGCGTTGGAGTGCTCTCTTAAACATAAGATGGGTTTCCTATATTTATATATTTACAAATTCAATAAAACAAGTACAATTTTGGAATTAGATTGCCGGTGAATCGACCACGGTATTACGGATTACCCCATCAAAACCTAGATGATATCTTAGGTCTAGACGAGACAGAACAGCATCTGACCCTAAGATCAGTCGTATCCATGGTAACTCGAGCTCTAAAGACCGGATGTTTAATGAATATTCTGTATTCTTGATTTCTATAAATGTTATTATTTGTTCACCTGGGCGTGAGTCCAAATATCGGAACGCGCCATTCACTTATTCTTGGATTCTTCTTACTATAATCGCATATGGTTGACGAAACACACAGAACGAACTCGGATTATATGTCAATTTTAGTTCCTTTCTGCCTTTTTTGTTGTTGTTCAAATATTCAAAGCAAAATATAACGTCGTTTTTTTATGGAGAAAAATTGTTTAGATACAGGTATTTTACATGTGTTTCAAAATGATTTTGAGTACAATGAGGCTATAGTCATTCAGAATATAGAGCTTTTAGCTTTTGTCCAAATTACCTGCCTAGACATATGTGAATCTCTATCTATATGGTTTAACATGTTCAATATGGGTGTGATATGCAGTACGAATCAGTGGGACAGTTAGTATAAATTGTATCTCGTGATTGTAAACCTACGTTTAAAAACAATTAGTTGTTCTCTTTTTTTCATTGAAAAAAAATTGATTTTAAATTTAAGTAAACCCTACTTATATAACCTCATTTTTCTTCAAGTCAGATTGTTTTCATTGTGCCAAGAATTAATTATCAAATGATTAACTTGCTTATCAGACATAAATATATTTGTGTATTTTGCAGAACCAAGCGATGACAAAAAGACAGACGATGGCGGATCGGATGACGAAAAAAAGAAACGAAGACAGAGACGACAAAGGACTCATTTTACAAGTCAACAATTACAAGAGTTAGAGGCCATGTTTGCCCGCAATAGGTACCCGGATCTAGCCACGAGAGAAGAAATTTCTGCCTGGACGAACCTCACTGAAGCCCGAGTCCGGGTATGTTCATTAACCTCAGAGACCCTAAACTTCCCCCCCTGCTTCCCACAAAATTTATCTTTGCTGAAAACTCTACTTTATAACGCAATTTAATATGGAGGCAAAACGTATCCCTGTTCCATTATGGTAATTTTAAATTTGGATATATTTATTAATGTTCATGCCATTCATAAGTTTAAAATTGTGCTGGTATATATATGACCAAAATTGTATAATCGATAATGTCGGCCATATATCGATTTAATGTTAGCTGATTTGCTTTCATCTAATCACAACGGCTTTACTTTCATAAAATGCAACTTGTAGACTCAACAATCTAGTAATCTGTGCAAAGTTGTCAAATGTTTATAACTTTAAATATTTGTAAAAAAAATAATTAGTTTTGATAATTTTACTAAAAAGAAACCACACACAATCAAGGTAACAAAAGGTATGATTATTCTTTCATTTTTGTCTTATATTCTAACATCAATAGCAAAAAAATTGTCACGCCTGTTAAAATTTAACTTTTATGTGAAACAAACTTAAGTCTCAACTACAGATTGGAATTTAGTAAAAGTAAATACATAAATGGAAATTAATCGAGTTTGTATCATAAACATTAGACCTACAAGATTAAGCTGTAAATATATCCTGCAGATAAGTGTGGAACTGAACATTTATTCAATGTGGCTGTTATTTTAAACATGAACAGCTGTTACACATTTTTGTAAGTTCTTTCTTCTTTATCAAGTGAAATTATTTCCAAATTGCAGCCGGTGTACTTTGAAGAATAAAACACACGTAAAAACATAAAATTTATAGATTATTGCCGTAAACTACGTGTAAGAATTAACATGGTTGGAAAGAATATTCGATTTTCAAAGCGTGATTGATAGTCCGTCTGACAGATTCGTAGATATTTTGTTTAAGGTTATGTTTAAAGCGGACAAAAGTTTTTTTTTACATCGCAATATATTTTTTTTATATAAAACTATTTATACTACAAATTTAATGAGCATGTATATCGTAAAAATTCTCGTAAATACAAATCAATTATTACTTTATAGGCACTATTTATAGTCAGTCCTGCTTCTGATCTACATATATAAGATCATATTAATTCGGTGAAATAACCAAAATGGCTGGGTCACATATTGGTTGCAGGAACTAATCTCTTCCTATTAAATGAGATGGATTATTTTAACGAGAGAATTCGGATAGAAAGACGAAGTTGTAAAATCTGTGTTCTCGTTAAAATTTCTTGGTTCGAGTTAACGAGAATTAAATGACAGTTAGTTTTCCCTTGGTCTGGTGTCTTGGCTAGGCGTCTCATTAAGATTGAGGATTAGGGGGATTTTACCCGCCCCGCTGCTTCCTTCCCCGAGAGAACCAACCCGCTTAGCCCGCCTGATTGTGGCTCGAAGTTGCCGGGATTTTTATAGCGACTTGATAGAGGTTTCCCCTTCATGCTTACTTTACCTGTCCCTATGGAAATTCAACCTGCCAACACGCTAGTCGTGTTTCTAACAAGAAGACCTGTTCCTATTCATCAAAACCTGTACAATACAGAATCAGAACACGCGTTGGGTATATAGAGCCGTGGCGGTGGGCGCCACATGGTAAATTTCACTGACATAAAGCATCGAAACAAAATACACAAGTATAGTGTTATTTCGGAAAACAATTACTTCAGTTTGTCTCGGCATTTCAGCATCAATGCAATCATAAGCCGATAAAACGAAACTATCGATAAACTTCCAAAACTTGATCATTTCATTTTGTTTTAATATTTCTGCGTTTGGTAAGCCAGGAGCAGTAAATACAATAAAGTCATAAAATAGCTTCTCCGTGGATACGAAAATGTTGAACATATGCTTCTTGCTAACACGCGATTCGCATTATAAATAAAAAAGATTAACAAAATCTGATTTGATAAACACATGGTGAACAAGAAACAACCCACAATAACATAGGGAATTCGAGTTAATTCATGTAAAAAAAATAAAATGATAAAAAAATAAAAACAATATTTTTAAAAAGTACCATTATAACCGGAAAATAATAAATATATTAACTAGTGTAATAAACATATAATAAATTGAAAACCCTTAGTAAATTCGAACTTGAGTACCGGTTAATAATATTTTGTGTGAAGTTTGCGTTTTTCTCCAGTGGATTGAAGTTTTTGTTTCGAGAGCAAATAGTACCTTACAAATTCTAGTACAATGCTCCGCGGAAACTCTATGACTCTAAGGAAAGGCATTTTTCTCATTGATTTTTCCGACTAAGTGGCTCTGTGAATGTGGGTCTTTGATAGAGCGGCTAATATTTTATCAAGTTGAATTATTGAGATAGTGTTTTACTCTGATTCAGTTATCAAGTTGAACAGATTTCTTCTCATAGGGAGAAGGCGATACAATGTGGCGGGCACCTTGGGACTCTACGTACTGTTTATACTAGACAGCGCTCACATAATTGCACTAAGTTAGTTTATATTTGTTCTAGTGATCGGTTAATGGTGTCTGTGATAGGGTATGGGGCTGGGGGAGGGAGCCGAGACTCAGTGTAAGGAGAAGTCGTGGTCATCTTCTCCCACCCTCCTTGTCTCTTTTCATCATTTACTAGATGCAAATAATAGCCCAGCATCTCCACACAGTCATCGTTGACTTTTCGTGTCTTTTTTCACTCTCAGAACTGCATGTTCGATTTTAGTACAGACGCCATTCCCCCATATTGGTACCATTAAGACAACGTCGCTGAAAAAAGAAGAGGAGAAAAGTTTGGCCGGCACCATTAAAGTAGTCAATACCGTGCTGGTCAAATAATATTTTATAACGTATTTTAACACACTGGCTTTCAGACACGAAAAAACATGCTTCGATTTTAAAGAAAAACAAAACATTATAAATACATTTGAAGCGCATTTATGCAACAAATAATAATCATTCTAAAATGACCATGGAGCAACCTCAATCATTGAGTTCAGAATTAAGCTATTTATATTTTAATTAGTTTTTCAAAAGTTTATGATATATCAAAGCGACGGTATAAATTGTTCTGGATATTAATCTATACAGAGTTTAAATTCTTGTTTCCCCCAAAATGGTGACTAATTTGTATGTAAATAAATCTGATAATTAATTTAAGGACTATTCATTATAATGATACTGCGTAAAACTGTAAAGCGGAAATGTATAGGGTCTCTGTTTGAGTTCTGCCCGTATGACTGTAGAGTAACATACTATAGGATGAGCCGCTCTCGACAGACTCGCAGTCGGTGAATCAAGCCCATATAACTCCCACTTGTAAAAGACAAATTCAGCCTCGTGCCGGCGCAATTTTTAACAGCCAGAGAATAAATAGAAATGTAAAATGTTGAAACATGGCACATTGCTGACATTCTCTTTTGATACTAAATCTGGAACACCATCCCTACTGTTGTAGTGTTTAAGCGACGTTCCGGTAACAGGCACTACGTAGAAGTTGCGGTTTGTGTTCTTACGTGTAAATGAATTCGTAACATTTTGTAAAGAATTATATGGAGACTGTTTTATTAATGACCAGACTTTGTTTCGCCCTGAAAGTCTATAATTAGACGCCTACTGATTTATAAAGGTTATTTTTAAACTAAATAGACAAAGTCAAATAATTCAACCCATTACTTGCTAAGAATTTAAAGTAGTTCTTCGTCCATTTAATGCGGAATCTTCCAACAAAAATTACAAGTAAGCCTACTTACCCAATGCCATTAAACCATTACAATTACTTCATTGGTTGTAAATTATATACATGGTTGGAATTGATCGGTTATTTAAAAGCAAAATTCAAAGAAATTGAACCCAATAAATTAATAAATATTTTACTATCGATCGACTCTTTGTAACTATACATATTTATGACATCATGAAAAATTACAGAATTTAATTCAAAATATTCAAAGAAGAATTATTTAATTATGTAAAATTTATACATTTTATGAACACGGAAGATCGTTGATTATTTTCTTGGTTTTTGTCGATTTAATATTCACAGTTCGACATTTTACGCCAATATCCCAAAATAGGTCGCTATGTTAGAGTCTGGAATTTAGCCTCGCAAGGGTATCAAAATATGAAGAGAAGTAAGTCTGGGGTACATGATAAATTAATATGGATATACATTAGTTAACCAAATGTCTTTTTAAGTCTTTAAGTGGCACTGAGAATGTGATAATAAATTTTACTTATTTTAATATAAGAGTCAATTATATAATATTAGAAGCCCAATTGCCTTCCTTTTACAAACAGACTAAAGAAATATGGATAAAATGAGACTAAACGATTAAAGGAAACATTGAGTCACGAGGCAATTGGGATTTAATAAATCCGCTAAATAAGTCTATAATCCCTTAAAGTGAGACACATGTAAACCAGGTTGTTCAATCCTGTGATATATGTATTTATGTTTGAATACCGTATAGTGACATTTTGGTTAGGACGCGTGCACCGACCTTCCCGCCATGCAAGTGTAAAGAGAGTTGTAAAACATTTATAGTATAACACCTAAAAGTTAAATTATTTAACTCTAATTCGATACAGGAAAAACAATCAAATAATAACTAACACACATATCAGCGTTCAGTTAGTTTTTTAAAATTATTATTTTGTTATATATTTTTTAATGGAATAGTATTAAATGGAAACACTGGTGATTATATTGATAACAGTGTGATGAGCACTAAAACGATAATTAAAAAAAATAACGACACAATTCTCAGTATTTATACTCTGTTAGATTGAATTCAATTAAATAATATCATATGTTTGTGAAAATGTAAAATGATAGATATGGATTATAGTCCAGATATAAGGTATTACTATACTAAAAGGTATTACTATATGTTGAAATGGCAATGAAATGACTTCTCAATTCTTTAACAACCTACTTCTTTGGGTCAAAAAAGTTCGAAAATTAAAACACTATTATCAAGGCATATTTTTAAACGTTATAATTTTATTATCAATTATATTTGATCTGCAACAAATCAATTTATATCTAGATATAACCGTTTAATTCAGATTGTTTTTAAAAGTATAATTCCCCTATTCTTTTACCGCAAAGTGTCAAACTTATATAAAACTATTTCTCTTTGAGTTAAAACAAGTTTCCTCAATAACAATATGAATTGGATATACAATTTGAAGAAGCATTATATATAGCAGCTTGACGTATAGTTAGCGAGGTGCGAGAGGTTTTTAATAAATTAAATCGATTCTTGACAATGGCTTTAAAATAAAACAAAACAAGAAATCCCTGGTTTGGGCATGGTTTTTAAATAAACCGAAATATAGAATCTATGTTTGACAATGGATGTAAAATCAGCAGTAATTTTAAATAGATCACAAGGGTATAAAATATACGGATATAACAGTGGCTATAAAATAAACTGAAATATTGACTGTGATCTTGACGATAGGTTGAAATATATTATTCAATTTTTGCATATATTTTAAATTAAATCGATTCCTTTAATAGATTCTTGGCAATGGTTTCAAATAAACCAAAATAGCGAATCAATTCTTCAAAACGGTTTCAAATAAACCAAAATATTCATTCGATTCTATGCGATAGAAATAGCAATAATAAACCGAAATTTTGAATAACCGGACGCTGTTTTATCTGTATCTTAATTTAATCGATGTGATATGGATTGTCCTATTTATTCCCCCAACCAGTGTTTTAACCTGAATTGTCTACTACACTGTGCGCACACATAGTATGATACGACTGTTGGACATTCTCACGCTGTAGTCCTTTCACGTTAAGTCTACTGGAAGACCTTCGATCGTTTATAACACCTTCGCTTGACTTCCGATAATCACCAAACAGTCGATAAAGTTGACCAGAGATAAGTGAGGGCTACAGGAACACTTAACAAACGCATTGGCCCAAGACTCACGGCCGATCTCCGATAGGTTAACGTATGACGAGTAGGCGTGGCTTGATTAACAGAGCAACAGATACGTCAGTTAGTATACTTTATTAACTTAGGGGAATTCAGCACAGAGAAATCTTTATAAAAAAATGTGGCTACCGCTCTTAAAATATATCAGCAACTTTTCAATAACTTAGAAAGGAGACTGTTTTAAAAAGTATGCTAAAGAAGTACAGGTTTTTTTTTTACAATAAATCACTCAGATAACTGTGAAGTCAAAGGAGTTGACCAGTGTTTTGGGATAAGGCGAAATGGACAATTATCCTAAATTTTCATTTTCTTAGGGATTTATTGTGGGAAAAAATTCTTGTATTCTAACGTACTATCTATTCGAGTATTATCAAAAGGACAAACTGAATATTTTTAGCCTTTTCTTCTTTAAAAACAAACGAATTATAATTAAGTATATTGAAAGGAAAGAAGGAGAATAAAGAAAAATCAAAACAATGCATCTTAATATTAATTGGTTTTAATATAAAAATCACAAACAATGAACAAAGCAATCTATCACTCCCTTTCTACTATCAATTTCAAACTTATACAACGTTTTGACAACAATCGTTCTCTGAAAAATCTTGACCTACCTTCAAAAGAATTTAATTATGGGTGATTTGATGCCTAACACTTTTCTCTTCTTTTTATAGTAACGGCACAGAACTTTCTTAAAATAGTATTTTTGTCCTTTAAATTTTTTGTATCACCTATTCGGCTTATTAGGTTTGCATGTTTGTTATATTTTGGTTCAACGCCGTACTTCAGGTGATTTCACTCATATATGACGCCGTGTCAGCCAATGGGTGACGGACGCCACTGACAAAAAAGAAGACAACACAGGACAATCACAGGACTTATAACAAAAACATCACAAACAGATCTATAGCTTGTGTTCTTATTTAAACCGGTTTAAAGAAAAGTCTCAAGTAACACTGTTTAGACGCAAAAATGTATTTTCAAGTCATGCAAAAAATAACATTCATTCGATTGCTTAGTAATTTTTTTCTGATTTATCTTTGTACAGGTATGGTTTAAAAACAGACGAGCAAAATGGCGCAAGAGGGAACGAAATATGGAACCGTTTAAGCATGGATTTGGCCCTCATTTTAATGGACTAGTTCAACCGTTTGATAATGGACTTTACGGTGGATACCCTGCATACAACAACTGGCCTGCTAAAGACCCCTCGCCTCTCGGGGCCAAGGGGTTCCCTTGGGGCCTTAACTCCGTGAACCACCTGCCGTCTGTTGTATCCAGTCAACCTGTATGTTTTCCAAACCCAAGCAATAGTATTAGCTCGAGTAGTATGGTAGGATCAATGAACGTGCCCAATGTGCCCACGATGACAGGAAATATGAACAGCCCAGCACCATGTCCCTATGCTCCCGCCGCCTCACCATACCTATATAATAGAGACCAATGCTCAAATAGCATCGAATCTCTCAGACTAAAAGCCAAACAACATTCAACATCATTAGGATTCGGTGGAGTACCCCCGCGACAACCCACCCTGTCCGCCTGCCAGTACGCTTCCATAGGCAACGGCGGCCCCGTCTAACGACCGCTTCTCAATCAATCACCCATCCACCATTGTTTCCAGTCAACTTAAGCCTGTGCATAATATCCTAGTTCTTCGTCAACTTTTTGTGTTATTGTGTGTGGGAGGTGGCCGGAACAGCGGGTAAATGGTGAATTGCCAGGTTGTAGACAAAATAGAATCTCAAATTCTGGAACTGTTGTATTTGTATTTTATTAACATTCCCCCAGCATTGTGCTCACCACAAAAACGAAAATGTGTATATAGACTTATCTCCCTTTGACGATTTTTCTGCCTGATCACCAGGAGGCGATGCGATATTTCAATACTTCATTAGGACCTGAGAGATAATTTTAATGTGTTAACGCTAGTCTACCTCTGTGATGACCTCAACAGCCCTAGTCTTTTATTTCATCCATTATATTCCTCCATCCTTGGCAATGCGAGAAATCTTGTTACCAATATGCCGTTATTCAGTGTGTGACTTCACGACTGCTACATGTATGACGTCATCGGCTTTTGTGAACTATAACCTCGTTTTGCTGGAAGCAACTACTTTCCTTCGTCTGAAACATTCCCTGTTATGTATAATACTCAAATGACGTAAGTATATTCAGAAAATTAAATGTCTAAAATAAAAATCAAAGCGTTTAGTTTGCTTTAAATGGGTATATGTTCGCGTTTGCTATGTAATAGCATCGTTGTTGAAATGTTTTCAGACCAAAGATGGCCAGTCATTTTGGCGGCAGGTTGTGAGGAGCTAAAGGGCTAAATGAAACCGGTGTGTTTGTGATGACCTGTGATTGTTCTGTTTTGTCGAGTCTTGCCTTTGTTTGTTGCCAGTGGTGTTTGGGGGGTATTTTTTTCACCCTTTGGGTTGGCACGCCGTCATATGAGTGAAGTAACATTAAGTACTGCGTTAAAGTCTAATCAACTGGTTATTTTTTTGTCAAATAACGACATGCCCAATAAGAGAAAAAAGAAACTTAATGTCTTCATTGGCAGCAAGCAATGACAAGACGCTCAGTACAACGTTCAGTACTTATACACCACAAAAAATCGGTTTCCTTTCGCCGGCTTATTCTTCTTGGCAACAAGACGCCCCAGTCTATAAAATCCTTAAATTTCGAAAGCAAAAAATGGCAGCAGTACACACCAAATAACGAGATCACGCCGTTAGTGTTGACCAGACGAGTTCAGAAACCGTTTATATGATAATCCAGATTGTACATTCGTTAATTAGCTAAGCTTTCGTAAGATAAATGCAAAACAAAACTATGATACCGCAAACTGCTTTGAATTTAAGTATAGTTTAGGCCTACCCATCTTGGAGGCGCGCCGTCATATGACTGAAATGGCCCAACGAAAAGCCTAAAACAAACCAAAAAAGGTGCAATTTGGTGCCGGTTCCAGAAGCCCTCGAATTTGTTTCACTTTCACAAATTAATGTTCTGCCAATTGTTTTATGATCACATTAATAAAGAAGAATGTGTTCGTTATACGATAAAAACAATGTCAAAGTAACAAAGGTTCAAAATACAAGTTGTAGACATAAGTAAATCATGCACTTATGTGTAAACACTTCTTGGGCCTGTAAGCCAAACGAATGAAAGAAACCATGCTGGACATATCGGGCATGAAACGATGACAAGACAAAACACAATCACTAGACGTAATAAAAAGTCTTAGAATTGCCCATTATAACTGCGAGCTCCAGGACAACAGAAAGTGTCCTCTAACTGCTCGACCTCTATTGGAATATTAAATTTCTTCACGCCATCAGATTAACACACACGGAATTAAAACACTAAAATATTAACGTGTATGCGATAGGTTCAGTTTTGTTTTGTTTTGTATGTATTATCAACATTTATCTTTTCTTTCTATTTATGACAACATCTAACGCATAACATTCCACAATACCTTTTATTATTGGGCAATGACCTAAGAATTGTTTGTCAACACTTATATTCAATCACGTTTTCGTATTATAATTGAGAAAATGTTATTAAGAAAGTAATAAAACAACACTGTTATTGGGTTCCATTGCACTGCTTTAGGTGCTTGCTATAGACTTAAAATACTTTTTAGAACAGTAATTTAATATATGTACATGATTTACTTATGTATAATATATTATTTAGAACCCTTGGTACTTTGACACACTTATTCTTTCTTAACGTAAAGCAGTTAACAATTGGCACATTATTTACATCGTGAAAGCTCAACAAACTTGATGCCCCCTGTGAACGACACCAACTTACACCTTCCTTAGTAGTGTTTTGGTGGTTTAACGCCACTCGTTGGGCTATTTAAGTCATATGACGGCGTGCCACCTAAATAAGTGAAGTAAACGTTATCCCCAATGTCATCACGAACCATGAATGACAGGACTAAAAATACATAGTGACAATATTGACATAATGGATTAGTATTTTACGCCATGCTCAAATATATATATATCTATATATATCACTTGTATAGGGTGTAATCCAACTTTCATTTGGACTAAGGCAGACATACAATGTAGTGTAGAGAACTCAAACTCAAATGAAAGATACATATGGATGAAGACTCATAACGCTTTCTTAGTTTGAAAACATTTTTGTTTTGTTTTTTTGTTGATTTGTTTGGGGGTGGAAGGGAGGGGCGTAACAGAGTGAGATTCTAGTTCATAAGATACGACTACACATACAAACATTATTTCAATAATAATCTGCAAAGCTTAACACAAATCACTAAAATATATATTGGAGCCCCTTAGTTCAAAGAGCACCAGGGCTCAAGAATCTGCCACCAACCTCCCTCAAAGGGTTACCCCAGAAAGATTTTTTGTAGGTAAGAAGTCCCATTAAATTGATGTAAGATAAATGGACATGGCTTTGCATTCATTTGAAGTACTTTGATGTGTTGCTTGACCTGGTAATATATTTATCAGGTGAAAAATGATGCATTGATATCTGGAGTATATAAAATCTCCCATTAGCATCGAACTCCCCACAAAAACTTGATCGTCAGTTTTATCTGTGAGGAAGAGCTAGGTCCAAAAAAGATTTGTTACGACAAGGGATTGATTTGTAGATATTGTGTAAAGTTTGGAAGTGGAACGCCTCTCAAGCGTGGGCGTTTACCTTGTCAACATGGGCCACCTTTGATCTAGCAATAGCGTGTTATGTGAAGCGCCAAATGCCCAGGGCAAACAGAGAACATTGCCTAAATTCGTCACATGTTTCCCGACGTTTGAAGTATGTTGGCATCTGCTGTAACCTCTCTACATTCAGAGCTTCATTGGGAAGACATGAAACGATTTTGTCCATTCGCCAAAGCTGCCTCTACACCTGGCCTCTTTGGCTCAGTACTAGCTTCCCAAACACTAGGTTCGCAGAGAAAGAGTCCCCGCCAGCCAGGACCGTCTTTACCGGCTATGCAATTCTCTATTGTGTGAAAAATGTGGTATTTACTCCGGTAGAGAATTGTGTGTGCAGGATTAACCGGGACATCCAATCTACGGCATAGAGCAAGGTCACACGCTTTGATGTTACACGAAAATCTCTCAAATCGCCTTCATTCACAAGAACCACCAAATGCTGGCTGATTATCCCCTAAACTAACAGAGTGGCTATTGTGATTTTAGAAAAGACCCCATTAACATACGTTTGGAGCACCCTTCTATCTTAAAAAGGCTTTAATTTGAGTGGGATATAAGCTTTGGTACATATTAGACCAGATTATCTCTCCTCCAGCCAGCATTGTTTTTTGGTCAGAATAATTAGAACCGTATAATACATTAGACTTCTAACTTAAACGTCGGATAATCTCATTATCAAAAACATTGCCAAAGTAAATGGAATTTTATGAACAAATACTGGCTAAGAGGATTAAATGGACATTCTGTGGATTCTAATACCCCAAATAATCAAACGCAGACATTCGAACAAGCAAATACATCACAAACATATTGGTGCATACTCTATGTCCTTTGTTTCGAGAACTAGATATCTGTACCCAGATACGAATGCACAAAAATACTGATATCCGCAAGTGATTCTAACACACCATCTTGGAACACAGACACCAATTCGTGGTTCCGATTACATTTTATTATGTTAGGATGGTAGACTTCCGCGACTAAACCATATAGTGGTTGTCTAGATTTAGGGTTGTCATGTGTAATTTGTAATCATATTCCATGTGCATGGTGCTTGTCCAAAATCCTTCCAAAACCCAACAAGATTTATTAAACAATCCACCCGTCATTTTAATTTATATTATTATTATTATTTTTTTTTTTTTTAATTCTTTATTCATATTTTCATGTTGTTGTTGAACCAGGGTTTTCGCCTGTCTTCAGTGTGCGATTATGTCCCATGTTATCACCTATAGATACTTAACATCATTATATATGTCCTGACAATTTTTAATCATGAAGAATCGTGAGTGACGTCTTAGAATCTTTGAATAGTATCATCCTGTAACATTTTTTCATCAACGACTCTTTCATTTTTTTCAGGATCCAACTTACCTTGGTGATATTACTGGCAGATCTTGCCTTGACCTTTGACCCCAGTCTTCCATCTCAGCTCTTTCTGTATAACATAACCAGACAGAATTTATAGGTAATGCAATATCAACCCTTTTTTCATATTTTTTGCATTTATTTAAACAGTAGATGAACTACCAACTGCGGCTGTCGAATTAAACATATTCGCAGAAAATCAAACTTAAAGAATTTGATTGGTTCTGTTTATTAATTTAAGCTTGTGAATAGGCCGCGCGAAAAACCATTGTCTCACAACTGTGTCACTTTTGTATTTGAGTCGGCGGGGCCAATAATCATTGACTAATCACTGGAGGATAACCATTGACTTGCAATTACGTGGTTATTTCCTTTGACTCTGGCTTATGTAAGTGTTTCAGTTGTATAGGCGGAGCTTATGACCATTGACTTGCAAGTACTTCAGTACATAACAATATCTGACCCAGACTTGACAAACATTTATTTACAAATTCAAACAGAACCTTTCAGTTAAGATGGGGAGGGTTTTTTCCGTCTGTTTGTTAATTGTTTTTTTCTTTGTTGTTTTGGGATTTTTTTCGAGGGGGAGTTACCATATTGATTTATTTATTTATTTTGGGGAAAAAGGGAAACTTCACTTACCTTTGGTTTATTTTTGTGCTTTTTTATTTTCATATTATTTTATTTATTTGGGGAGAAGGGGTAGAAACTTCACTCAAAAGGGGTTTGAGTTTTATTTTCAAAAAGCTTCTAACTTTCACTTCATGGAAATATCCCTTAATATATGATTTTATATATATGAATAGAGTAATATTTTTCAGTGGATCTACAAGACAGAAATATTTGTTGAAAGGCATATAACTTGGTTGAAAAATGTCCAGTAAAAAATGGCTTTATTTTCTTTAATTTGGCTGTTCGCTGAAAAATCCGTTTGTTACCTCCCTTATTCTGCATAGGCAGTGTACCTTTGGTACAGCATATTAGTCATCCTACATATACCTGATGCATTCTTTTTTATTTCTAAATAACTTTACCCTTCGTTTGATTACAGATATTAAACCAGAGAGGCAGTATGGACTGGAGAAATTGAGGGTGATGGAAGAAATCCTTACAGTATCAGTATTATTTAAAATGTCAGAACCATTTGCTGAAATATGATTGTCGTGCCGATTGTCGTAAAATTACGGCGCAACAGTGAGGACATTGAGGAACATTCCAAAATATCGAAACGAATAACAAAAAGCATTTTTTTTAAATTTGTGGTGAAATTGTGTGTGTAAAAATTTATATGATGTTTGATTCGAGAGAGATTGGACTTCTGTTTGTAAATATAATCATATTGCCATAAATTTTCAATTTTATAACTTGTAAAAGTTATAACTCATTAAGGAATAAAGAACTCACAAAATGCGAAATTTGAACGTTCTTATTGCTCGTCATTCATGTATTCTATATTCTATATATTTAATTACGACTCCTTTAGTGTAAGAACTATCCAGACGGTTTGTTAACTATTGGTTGGGTCCTAGACCGCATGTCAGGTCAAGGCTATTCCCCTGGTAGAATGAACAATGCGACTTCAAAAAAACATAGGTCCTACTAAGTGTTATGTGACTTTTATGGCGGCGCGTCAGCCCGATGAATTAAAGAACCTACCCCGACATCACTGGTAGCAAAGACAAGATAGGGCAACCAAACACATCAACTTTGTTTTGCCCCTCGACAAAAGGAAACATTTGCAAGCTATAATGATTCCACAAAACTTGACGTTTTACGTACCTGTAACTTAACAAGACGGAATAGCATTTTTCTTAAATCAAAGATAAAAAATATTTAATGTCATCCATGCAGTATTTTCAGTCTGTTGCAGAAGGAAACACCTTTTGTCGATACGATTTTCACAAACTCATACTATTTATAAAACTCAAATAGTGTATAATTTTTCGTATCGGTTTGCATTAATAATTTACTAATGATAATATAAGGTAAAGAGGAATAAATGGAGACTTCGAGCAAACTTACACGGTAACGAGTACAAATAACAACAGGGAAAGAGATTGGTCGAAGCTCTAAGAGGAATATACTTTACGAGAAACTGGTACAATAGTCAACGTAAATTGTTCTTAACAAGACAACGTGAAATCCGATGATCAATTATTTATGAGAGGAGATTTACGAGACTTTAACTCAGCTTCTGTCACAGGTTAAATTTAATTGAAAGCTTGCATACTTTCATCAAATCGACTCAAACATAGACTCACTATAAGCTAGAACTGACTCCCGACCATACATGAGATCATATCCACTGTAAGTTACAAACACAACAAATCAACTTACTCCCAACGAGTTCTGAACTTGATATGGCCTGTTTTGAAGGAAGTGCTGTATTCTCCTGTTTTGTAGGTAGTGCTATATTCTCCTGTTTTGGAGGTAGTGCTGTATTCTCCTGTTTTGGAGGTAGTGCTGTATTCTCGCCATTCCAAGCACTTTCAACCTTTCTCAATAAAAGGGCACTTGTGAATTTGGCACCAAAGGGGTCTCTTTAAACAATTGAAAAGATGATTAGTTCAAAGCCGCAAGTGTTTCACCAACGTTTCAGTTTTTAATAATTGATTGATTGATTAAATGATAGATTGATTGAGCGAGTGATTGATTAAGTGAGTGAGCGATCGATCCATCGATTGATTGATTGCGTGCCGTGTGCCGCTTTATATACATTTCTCGACTTGCAGAGAGGGCAAAACTTTGCTGCAGTATCTATGCTACTTTCTTATCGGACAATATTTCCATAAAATATAAATCACTCAGGTAACTGCAAATATAAAGGAAATGTCCATTGTTTTGGGATACAGTGAACTTATGGCACAGTGATTAACAGTTTTAAAAGAAAATTTAACCTTTATTTCTATTCTAAGACACCTATATTAGCTTTGTTTATCCTAAAGCCAAAACATTGTCCTTTGTTACATTGTTTGTGGCATTAAAAACAAACCTTTCAACCACAAGTATTCAAATTGAAAAACCATCCAGAGCGTCCCGACAAATAATCTATTCGGAAGGGTCCATTACTAATTCCAGAGAGGAAGGGTAAAGAACAACCGAAAAGAGTAATACTAGTACATAAATCAAAATACTGTTTTCTAATTGCGCCAATTCTTGTCAAATATTTAATTATGTTTAATAATAAATCTGATCGTTAGGTAAAACTTTGGTATTACCTCTTCACTTGTTAAGGGATAACAACAAAGGATAAAGGAGACATTTCTGTCGTGTAGCTTGAGTATATCTGCAGAACGTTGTGAGTCAGCTACCATGGCTACATGAATGATTATTTGGGGGTTATTTAGAAAAGAGGAGGATTTTACATGGAACCAGGGGGGTTCTTTATGGCACCATTTCGACAAAAACGGTTCTTTGATATAAAAAGCAAAGGCCAAGTACTTGGAACAGTTTCTGTGAGGGCTCCATAGAGAATCAAAACAGGCTCCACCAGAGCTATGACTGAAGCACCTTAAAGGGCTCCATTGAACAATATTTTCCTTAGAGTGTATGACGTAATTCGTTCTTTTTATCGAACACACTCACCTCAATCATTGTCTACAAATTGTGGTTTTTTTTGCAAAACACGTTTCTATACTCAATGTGATAAGGATTTCACAGATCTGCGATAAAAAGTGTTTTTAAAGTGGAAATGAAGACTTTCGTAAATAAGCTATTTTCCTACACAGCAAATCTTTCTGGTTTTTGAAGGCTTCTTGATCGGTAGCCATTTATGAGAATCTCGAAATTTCATAAATAAGTATGGTCATAATGACATCAACAAATAGATATTCTCGAGAAAATAAGAAAATATGTAACAGTAATTACTACCAAAAATACATCTTAATTCTTCATAAGTGTTAAGTTTCGATATTTGCTCATAAATTTCTTTAATATATACACACAATACTTTAATTCCCCTACATGTTACAAGGCAATCAACTACCTACCTCTATATACCTGTATGTTCCAATCGCTTCATTAAATTGAAATCGAAATGTGTGATATAAAATTGAATTGTATTAAAGTTAATGTCAATAATAAATAAGTTTAAACACTTCTGTGGTGGTGTCGCTGATTTAAATCCGAATCTGGAGTTAAAACCAACTCAAACAGAGAACAGGTGTTCTGTGAAGTAACGATTTTACACTTTAATCAGAAATCCTTGGGGAAATAGTGTTGACCAATATGTTTGTTTGATAGGGGTTTAACGTCGTGCTCAATGGTATTTCACTTATATGACGACGGATTGTACATTCCACACTGTTCCTTGTCCAATAACGGTGGAAAACCAGGAGGAAACCTCGGAAAAACCACCCCTACAATTACCCGAGCTACTTCGTTTGACTCACTCATATACCGGTAGGTCGAAAGGCGGACTCAATCGTGTGAACGATACATCGGAGTTGCATTAGTAAATATACTTGCTAACTTTTAACCCATGGCTGCGGGTTTTACCAATATGACAAAGACGACTAACTGCCATTTAAACTATACATCGTCGCGTGATTTGGGGATAATCTGCAATATCTGTGATAAGCCACGGTGTTAAACTTATTTAAATCTTTTCTTTTTTGTAGCAACTATTTTCTACTTTGAAAATTGTAAACGTGTATAATTACCATCTTAATATATAATTAGCACAAACTGTAATTTGATGTCAAGAACGATCTTTTAAATCCAAGATTAATTTTGTTTTTTATCGTGCACTCCACTTTCATTCCAATCTCCCTGGTTTTGCATTGCATAAACGGTTGTGTTGGTTGTAGAGACCTTGTTTTTTGGTGTTACTTATTGAAACCTTTATTAATCTAAGACAAGCATTTTTCAAATTCAACAGACCATACACACGCCCAGATATACAAGGGCCAGTGATCCTCTCAATATTGTTTTCATTACCACAATATATGTAGGTCTAATGTAATCGTTAGACCAGACAGGAAGAGTGTTCACTCAAACAGGAATGGTCTCCATTATCTCAACATTTTTTTAAGAAATCGAAACACATAGAATTCCATAGTTTTCCATAGGGTGTACCTAGAGGGAAAGATTGTTGGTCAGTATTGGGAAGTCTCGTATTGTCTGGACTCCCTAGCGTCCGGCAAAATGTGTCAGTCTACAAATCCTTTAAGCCATCTAATTTTAACGGTATTCCAACCGAGTAATCTTGTTATCAAACCAGTAATTGGAGAGAAATGGAGAATTGATCAGTGTTATCGGCAGATACAGGGCGCGCACCACAGGGTCATCTGAATGAGCAATACTACAATTTTACGGCTGAAAGTTAATATTAAATGAAACCCAATCTGACTTATGATTAAAGGTTAAGCGTCATATGCAATGCTATCAACAGGGACAGATCAAAAAGCTTGGCGTCTTTCTTAGAAACGATCTACCATAATTTGGGATCTGCAGGTTTCCATGTAAATAAGTTAACAAATCTGGCCTATAAATGGTGTGCGGCTTAGTAGAGTGTGGTCTTATATTGGTAATCTCACAATTTTAGGTCTTTATAGGTTCCATGTAAAAAGGTAACAGATCACGCCAATAATTATGTCTGTATATTCTCAATTAACATATCAACGAATCATGTTGACGAACAACCTATGAATATCTGGTAGTTTCCTGAAAACTTCTGTAAAAATGTGACCATTAATACACCAATTAAATTAAAATGTTTTGTGTTATGTATGCCCTATGCATGCAGTCTTTTGACACGCCACAACTTCAAGTACACTTAACGTTCTACAGTGTGACAACATCTCGTGTAGTCTGATGGAGTTTGCATTTCGATACACCCACACAAAAGCGGTAGTTATGCAGCATTAATTATGCCGTCGGTCTGTTGTCAATATGACGTCTTCATGCAGCATTTTGGAGATCTCTATTGAACTTGATGACTTTTCCAGATAAAGTGCCATTTTTTTTTTTTTTTACAAAATGGCGTCCGACAAAAAACTATCCTTCAACAAAATTTCGCCATGATAAACTAAAGGCGTAAAAAAAATATCGTACAAACCCCTGTACCTAACCACAATGTCAGCCAGGATGTGCTAAAACCAGGAACAATCCTTGCCTGCAGTGATGTACTTTATGTTATCTGGAGAGCATCATTGCCTGTCTATACATGATTGAGTTTTTTAACAGGATACCTTTGATCGGGGATTAGTATATATACTATATCCCAGCTTTGGTGAATCGACTTAATTTTCAGGAATGGGGATAAAAGATATACACTACTATAATCACTTGGGCAAGAACATGCTGGTGTTATGAACAGTGTAATATTGATCTCTTTTATAGCAATTGAAAGGGTTTTTTTTAAGTTGATCGGGTGCAATTGCCTCATTATACGGTACTTACAGTTCGGTGTGTACTAAGAATATGGTTTACAGTTTATTCTCTCATATTTTCTTTTTTTGTCCATCAAATCCTAAGAGAAAATTGACAAATTGGTCTTTAAAGCCAAGTTTAATATTCTATGAGGCTTCTAAAATAATAGATAAAATTTAAGAAAGTGTCAATCACTTCAAATATTCTCATGTCAGGAAAATATGGCGTTTTGGATTTATGAATACAAAAGGAATGCAGCGGATTCCAACAATTAGCTCAAACAATGTCCCTCAAACCGCAAATGTGAACCTTGTACGGCCATCACTAAACTTTTCAGTTAATGTACATAAAAACAGTAATAAATTTGTGTTCTCGCCTTCGTTTCACAAAATCGTAGGCCCTAACCCTTTTCAGAATGTTATATTTCACATTTAATAATAAGTTGTTCAGGATCTTATCAGAAAAAAAAGTTATCCTATCAAATACTCTTTTTAAACTGAATATGCGAGTTGATGATCTAATTGCTGGAATTGTCCATAGTCTTGTTGTTCCACTGAAGAGTTAAACATAATACACAAGTAGTGTTGTTCCGAAAAACGATATCTTCGCTTTGACTCAATATTTCAGCATTTATTATGCCATCATCAGGAGATCCTGATGATGGCATAATAAATGCTGAAATATTGAGACAAAATGAAGACATCGTTTTCCGGAATAACACTACTTGTCCATAGTAGACCGGTGCATTTAGGGATGTGGCCGAGACTAACAAAAAATAATATTTGTGAACAGCTTGGATTATTTGATGAATTCAAATAGAAAAGTCATAAATCTCTGAATCAAAATGATCGTTTTTCGGTTTACAATTAGCCATTTCTCTGGCAAGACATTTCTATTGCCAAGAAAACTGTTCGTTTTTAGAGACATCGGATAACATTAAGTCCTAAAATCTCACTGCAACAGCCTCACATCACAGAATTGTATATAAAACAATTGACATTTATGAGTAAAATAGTATGCTAAAGTCTGTCGAAGACCCATTTACGTATAAAATTATTGCAGGGATACCATAACTAAATGAATCCAAGTGTTAGTGCTCTTCCTGACCCTAATCCTGTTCAGTATTGGGTTAGGGCAAATACTAACCCTGACTCTAGTACTAACCTTAAATCTAACACTAAAACCCGTTACTCAACCATAAATCTTACCCAGACCACACATCGCATCAGGACACTAAAAATGACGCAATGTTTTACCTACTGGACTTGCCGTTCTCTCTGGCCTTATCAGCCACAAACCAGAGCTCCTATACTGACAATAGCACCCACGGCCTAATGCAAAGGGCATGGGTTCGAGTCCTGTTTCATGTGTTTTTATTCATTAAGTCTAAGCGTTTGAATTTTTATCACATATCGGCCATGTCGATTTTCAAAGTGATAGCTACCAACTGATTTACTGTAGGCGCTGCACCGATGATTACTATATAGCCATTGCACATGTGTATATATCAAATATTTGTAATATATCATGAATCCTACTTGACTACTTAATGATTGATTATAAATATTTCATTTTTCAATTTACACAATATGTGAAATCTACCATACATACCATATATTACTATTAGACCTGAAAGGCAATGTTCAAATATTGTGAAGTAAACAAAAAGATATGCCCCTGACCAAATTATAATCGTCGAAGTTATTTTTAATTTTATATAGGCTTAATTTAAGTTAACTATACCTTTTTTGTTTAAATTGTTGTTTGAGAAAAGAAAGAATAAAGGAATATTAGGTTAATTGCATTGAAAGATATAACAATTTTCAACAGATTATTTTATTGACTGACAAAGCGTAGATTCTGATAATCGCATGTCGAACCCATGCATGAATGTATCGGGCTTGGAACTAAGTTTACTCATTAAAAAATTATGTAAAGAGCTTTGATTGCTGTAAGTTTTTATCTCGCGCGGAATCAACTGTCTTTTTCAATCAATGCGTGTGTGATTTGAGAATGTACAGGGCCAATGTGTAACACAAGCTGACAACCAACAACCTGACCGGTAATTTCAGCTGTTGCGAAAATCCCTTGACCAGATAACCATCAAACGGTTCCATCCAAGAGGAAACCACTGAGGCTGTTACCAGTCAGTAGATTTACTAGATATAGACTAAAGTCACAACCCCGAGAAACGACAAGCTACGCATGTTGTTTCTAGATTTCGGTTTATTAAACCATCATCAGGACTAGATATACTGGCCGAAATTTATTAAACGGACTTTTTGTTTCTTAAAGCTGCTATACACCAAGCTTTTATCTTATTCTATACGTCAGCAATTCTCAAATGTATTTGTTAAAATAAAACTTTAATTTTCGAACTATGTTAATATTTAAACTATACTTTGATGACAAGCTAGCTTAAATGATTTACTCAATGTATATCACCAAACAATCATCAAGAATTATTAGACAAAGTTAGTCATCTCTTCTTTGAGACAGAGGGTTTAATCGATATAAATCCAATACCATGGAGCTATGTGAAAAATACAAATTAAAAAGTGATATTAAAGATATATTACTTTAAATCGGAATAAACGACAGCGTTACGTTTTCTTTTACTTTGACACTTTCCATATTTCATTTCGAGCCGGTTTTGTGGATTTTATTACATCTTCGTTGCTCAAACATATTTAGCGATATCTTAATTGAAACTAAATGTAAAGTATAACTTAATAGATGAAATTCAACAAATATATCACTGTAAATTAGAAAAACCTACGTTTCTATAGAGTTTATATTAATTTTTTTTACGGATTTCAATAGATTTGTGTCCGTTCAAATTTTACGGCCTTCTAGTGCAATGTTCAACACTGTTTGTTAAGCGTCTACAATTTATGTTGTTTAAAACAACAAGTGTCGGATTCCCTTTGATGTTCAAGCTTGGGAACAATAAAATGCATTTAAATAAAGCCGTGGGTCATATAGACAAAGAATAAATATCTTTTTTAAAGTATATTTCCTTTCAATGATATGAATTTGTAACGTAATGCACAACAATGATCAATTTGTATAACTGGCAAGTCTTTGGATATTACAATAGTGCACAGAATTATTCATAAATATATTTCCCAACTTTTATCGCTTTGCTTTCTTTTAAATGTACATGAATGTTTTTCTCAAATACCGTTTAAATCCGCATAAAATGTCAGTTTGTAAAGCATTAATTAATTGGAACTGACTTTTGTTGTACATCAAATATAGAAGACAACTCATTTATTTATAAAGAGTGAAGACGGAGAGTGAAATTCAGAAAACGCAGATTCTGATCAGCTAGATTAAGAAACATTAAAACGAGGCTAAATGGATTTATTGTTGTTGTGTGTAGCCCGGGTAGCAGATGGTTGCGCATGCCCGATGACATCTCGTTATCTTCTCGATTTCATTAAAGGGCGAGTCTGGTCCCGTGGGAACCACATTTATGACGGCATTCATCCTGTAACACCCAGTCAGTGGATTAACATGGTGATTTAACAGCCTGATCAAAGCAGCCATAAGAACAGTCTGCCAACGCCTGCTTCTAAACTATTTTGATTTCCTGATTAAGATCAATACTGTGATAAAGATGTCTGCTCTTTTTAATCGGGGACATATATAGATACTAGAACTACAGACTTTTGATTTAGACCAATGTTGATGTTGTGGTATTTTCTGTGCATTTCACCAACTACAGAGAACCTAAACTAAACAATAACCTTATGACCTTATGACCTCAAGGTATAAGTTATACGCGGTGAAAATATTTAATTTTTAATTATTAATACATATTAATATTTATTTCAGTCTTAGAAGGCCCAGACGTATGAATTTTTAGCAAAAATAATCTTTAATAGACTCTTTAAATCTTTAATAGACTCTTTAAAGAATATTTTGTAAATATAACTGGTTTGGATGTGAAACAGTAACAAACATTCTAAGTATGCTTTTTAATTTAATAATTGTCTACCAAATTATATCTATCCATAGAAAGTCTCGAAAGAAGAAAATAAAGTGGTGGGTATCTTATAATGTATACTGCTGTATAATACAAATGAGATACTATGTCGGTCCTTTTTATCCAGGAATCCGTATATAGTCATATTTTATATCAATAAGTCATTGAGCAATGGAATTATACTTCATTCATTCTATAGACGTTATTCTGTGAAAATGATAACATATATATTTATGTGATTGTTTGTACAAACATGTAAATGGGTTGTATATCACTTTCCGATAGCCCCTGAATTCTGGGACACGGGAGATAACTCTTGTGGCTCCATTCGTTTCTTCTCGAATGTCTTTGTTTATTATGGGTTTGAGGTTATTGCATATAGCCTTTCGTACTAATAATGATAGCATAATATAATAAATCCTGACTACTAGTAATTTAAAATACAATAGCTGACGAATCGGTAATCACTTTCACGCGTACAAAATAAACTAAAATTGGAGAGAAAAAAAAGTCCATTCTTTTGTCTTAAGTGTGAAGAAAAGGTATATCCAATGTTGGACTCTCTGGGACTTTCAGATGATTAGTCAGAATTATTTTTAAGGGTATCAAAATTACATCTGCTTTCATAACGGGATACTATAACGGGATATAAAGTCGTTCACATTGTTGAATCAGAATTAAAATAAGTTCCATTAACAAGAACCATTTTTCTAATACATTTGTCAAACTCGTTCTAATTTTCAATGCTTTTAAATTCGGGGGAGATCGTGGATTTTACATATATTTTTCTTTACAGTTGGCGACAGGCTTGGTAAAACAGGAAATGTATGTGGGGAACATTTCGAAACACTTAAATTGTATACAAGGGTACTATTTAGTTTGCATGTATTATATAGTAGAATTACAGAAATTATTATTTAGCACACATTTGGGGGTACATTTAAATTTTAATACTTCCACTCATATTCCACATATCCTTAAAAATAGTAAATGTTAGTTTGTTAAATAGAAATAATTAACACATTTTTATGGTTTATATAGAGATTCGACAGGTAAGGTTAATTGTACAAAACATTGATAATTATGGACAGTTATTGATTGTTGTTTGTTGAATGAAAATAAAATATTTCATTTTGTCGAAATAAGCCACCTCATTTTCTACAAATCCCGATTTGTGAAAGTCTTTCTGACGCTTCAATAAATCACCGGGTAGTGAGGCTGACGCTGTCGTTTTAGCCATTTCTTCTGCGAGCGTGTGTGCTGCCCTCTAGTGTCAATATTTGTATTGTAATCCCAGTTAATTAACCCTCGTAACTATTAGCTCGTGCAACTTCATCAAGAAACCTCTGTAGCTAATATAAAGACCAATCGAGGAGTGTTCTAGTGAGCGATATGGTTTATTTATGTGTGGAATTAGCCGGTCTCCATAGAAATCACACATAATGATCATTTGCTCAATTTCCGATAGTCTGGTATTTATTACCAATACAAAAGCTATCTAGTTTGTATAATGCCCCATGCTGCTAATCGCTAAGTATTAACTTTAAAGTTCAACCAAAATAGCCTTTAGCGGGTTTAGACAAGGGATTCTAATGTGATTTTGCAATTGCATAATATTCGACATTGCTATTAACTACATAAAATATGTAGTTTATCACTCTGTGATTCTATATTTCTTGTTCTATATTCCTAATTTGTTTTCATTTCCTAGTTATCAAACTGTTTCCATTTGTGTTCCTGATATACGTTCACATAAAATATGCAACTTTGAAAACTTGTTCAATAATAATGTAGTTAGTTGTTTTTTTATTTGGGTAATTTAATTATTTTGGATATTGGACGCTATGCTTATCATGTTTTAAGATAAATTAAATTGTGAAACCGTCTTATTATAAATTGTAATAAGACAAATTCCTCATATTTTTTTAGCCGTTAGTTGACTTAAAGCATAAGTGATTTAATTTAAAAGCAGTAAAATGTATTTATTTGCGTTACGTTTTGAACCTTAAACAAAGAATCAATATATAAATGTAACAGCCTGCTGATGTAATCGAGGTGTGATGTCACAGGTAACCACGTGACAGGCACGGGCTTTCTCGACAAGACGTTTTAAATCTCGCTTAATCTCGAGCTCTCTGTGATGTCCTGTGGCTCTGGGAAAAGAGAGCGTACAAAGGAACAGAGATAGAACGAATCAACGAACAGCTTTATTGACACAGACTAGCTGAAATCAATAAGTATGGCGGCTTTGAACGAAAATACTTTCACGTAGCTCTGACAATATTGATAAAGTATGAAAAGCTAAAATGATTGTGATATTTGAAAAAAGATGAACGTATTTTTTTCTATGGCCGTTTGTTGACCAATGGATTGTCAGAATACCACAGTAATAGCGCGAGACTTTCGGCGCACGCGTCCACATCAATCAATCGATCACGTGACTCGATAATTTTTAACTCCTTTTGTATGCAAGTCCGTCAAACCTCAGAGCCTTGAAATTATTATCTCTACTTAAATTCTATCCAATCAGTGCTCAGAAGCCTCGTGTTTTGTATTGAGTCTAAGGATCGTATTTTTAGCTAATTCTAAAACTGGATATATATGCTCTTTGGGTTTTACCTTGTATTAAATGTGAATATTCGTGTACAGATAGAAGGCCGGGTTTATTTAAACCAAAGATTTAACATATCATCTTCTTTTATTTAAAACTGTATTTTTAACAAATTTGAATAATTAGAACCTTACATTTTATGGTCATTTTCGAATATCAAGTCTATACAGTGGTTTACAGAGCTTTTTTAAAAAAACTCGCGTATGTGTGTAATCATATACCATAGTCTCGATCAAGGGAGGATTTCAAATGTTTATATTTTCTTTTTGATTTACTGATTAAAGTACATGCATTCATACAATCATAGCTTGTCGTATTCACTGTATCTGTAAGTTGACAAAATTCTTTAAAGCTTTCAACAAAGTCCATTTAAAGAGTCATATGCTAAAGGACGTGTTTAGTTATCAAGTATTTATTTATTTTAAAAACTCCTGAGTTTTGCAGCAAGAAGTACATTTTTCACAAAACAGCAACACTGCACTTTGTCAATGGAATTTTGTTGAATTTGTTTGATGAGTTATTTCGAACAAAGCAAAAAATATATATAGTTTCATTGTTTGAAGGGGAAAACATTAATTTTCCTTGAGATGATTTGGAGAGATAGCAAAATATAACATTCCTGTTCAGATAAATGGGTTAATAGTTGCATCCAATGTGATATAAAATGATTTGGGATTTCCAACAAAAACATTTCAAAGGTTTACAATTATAGTGATTGTCAAATCAATAATCTTTTATAGGATATAATCTATAATCTCGAAATACTGAGATTCTCATACGTTAATTGCACGATAACAGGCATAAAGAGTACACCGGATTTTATACCCAAATGAAATGTTTGGTGAAGTTTATATACTCGTACTCAGACCTAAAGTATTTCAATAAATAACGTATCAAGTACAGCAGAAACGGATAAAATGGCCAGATTAATTCTAACATATGATATGTATTGTAGCTCAGCAGGTTGGAGCACTGGCCCTACTAGTCAAATATCCGAGTTCGAATCCCGGTGGAGGCAAGCTCATTTACCTTCTTTACAATTTGACTTTATATAGACTAATTTAAGGATTGTGTGTGATAACGCTTGGGTAACGGAAAATGTAGCTAATTATTTATCAAAATCTATCAGGTTAATATACATAGCTCTTAGAAAAGTTATATGTGTCTACAAACACACCTGCAGCATGAAATATTGTGATGATATATATATTTTTCAAGAAATTACTTGTGATACTAGTATAATCATATAAAATAATAAATGTACCATGTTATCATCAGGTCTTATTTCCATCGGCCCAAGGAAATGTTTTATCAATGTATTTATGTATTTCAAGAATCAAAATCATGCGGTGTCATTATTATCACTATTATTATTAATATAATTGATTATTTTAGTTTCAGATTCAGGACTGGGACTTCTATGACCTAAGCGAATATACTTCTAAGGGCGATAACCACGTTATCCAGATCAGGATTCAAATACGAACATTTGTCAAAGGAGAGCATATTCTTCCATTCAGGCGTGAGCATTCTGACAAAAGAGGCCTAAGCGAGCGTGAACAGAAAAGGGGATAAATTTGGAAACTAGCTTGCCTAACAGATGTGAAAAGGTGAATAGAATGGAGCAATTTTGTCAGAGCTAAATGGCAATGAGAAGAAATTAGACACGGTCAATTGAGTGTTCATACCAATAAATATGCTAATTGTCTTCTCTTCACCGTTCGAAGATCAATCAAATTCGCATAGAAGTCGGTTGGCCCAGACCCCGGTTTTAACCACCCAAGCACGGCTCTGCTTACAAAATCCGTTAAATCCAAGACCCTAACTGTACACCAACAACAACCAAAATCGGCAACATTAAAAAATTTAATCCGATAAAATCTTGTAAAAGTTTTCAAAACAATTTAACAATGTCTAAAACGGATTTTCTCTGGTAACCTAACGCCGAGATAAGGCTTACACAATTGATAAAATCCTCCAAAAGTTGATTTTAGGATTTCAGAAAACAAGTTTATTTAACTTTTTGTATCAGCCATTTCAAATTTTCTGTAAATTACGTCGCACAAGCAGATAACTTTGAGTGATGTTAAATGAGTTCCGTTATTTTTTGTTTTAAAAACGATGCGGTAGTTCTTTAAACAAGAGCAGATAACTCGACATAGTTGATCCGGGGGATTAGGGATGGAAACAGTGTCTTAATGTTAATGTCACACCAGGTTAATCCCCTTTAATTTCACCAGCTAGACACGCGAGTAACAAAGAGAAATTATTTTATCAATATTTATAACCCATGAGATAGGAGTATGATAAATAAAGGGTTTACTGTCATTTTTGGTGAATTATCCATCTCAGGGGATTTCCAATTCTACATAAACCGTCCCCAGGAAATCCCTGTCTCTCGGCCCGCGCTCTCACCGCGACCTTCGTGACAAAATGAGTAATGTATTGGTGAAGAGAAACGCGTTAATCGTTAGCTGATTGATCCGTTAAAGGAACAGTTCACCCCATGGCTAACCTCCTCACGAAACAAACATCTAGAAAACACAAAAACAGATAATTAAGTAAAATGAAGTTGTTGTCAATAGTATGTCTTGGATAGTGAAACATATTTGAATGATATTTTTGTATAAATTAATATCAAGGGATTATTTTTCAAAGCTACATGCACATTTCCCCACAAATCCTAATTTATCTATTTGATTTTTTTAATTCATCCTTTCTTAATTTCGTTCGTTCGTTATTATTTTTTTTCTTTCAGTTCTTCAGTTCTTCAGTCATTTATTGTTTGAAACAATTAAACATACATTTATTAACCCAGAAATTTATTTTTACCAAATATTGCTGCCGACTCATTTGTGATCGATCATTTCTACCATTTCGATTGCGCCTTTTTTGTGTTATAAATTTTAAACAATATGAGGCTAAATTTGACTCATGTTTGATCCGCAGCCAGAATTTACAAACATAAATAGTTTCATTTTATAAATGAAGGAGATTTCAAGAATCATACATATTTGTTTGTGATTTTTAACACAAAATACGATCAAAATCAATTTCTAAAACAACTGCTGTACATCGAATTGTGTTCACTTCTTTATGACATAAACAGCTATATGAACATTGAAAGGTTTTCTTTAAACAGAATAGTTCATTGTATTGCGATGTTCATGGTAAAATAACTGAGGACAAACATTTGTACGTGTGAAGGAAATCCTTTAATCGTTTAAGCTGACAATCGATGTAAATGGATCGACTAATTATATCAAACAGTTCCAGTTTTATTGTCAAACGATTTTATGGCTTGTGTTTTACAAAAACGTCATTTCTTAAGTAAGTGTCAATCGTTGTAGATATGATTGACATGGTGATATATGTTATAGCAATTACAATTGAGCTATATGGGTTTATATATCAATGGCAAAATCATGCAAGACTTTCCGTATCTGTCCGTTTTATCTCTTTTTGAACATGCTAAATTCAGATGGGATGGGAAAAGTAATTGTGGTTCAGATCTTAAGGTGCTTGGTTAACCGTTTTCTTTGCCTTTATCAAAATCAATAAAAACTGACTTACTAGGTTTTGCTATTGGGCGCTATAGCTTTATCAATGGGAAACCATCCATAGATCATGTTATATTGATAGGAGAGCAATAAAAATCAACAGTTTACGGCCATTTGGGTGTGTTAACTAGAGTAGAACAAGAGCCTCCGTGTTGTCGGGAGGTTCTTCAACTGATTCTCTTTTGTTTGGTTAACATTGGTGAGATTTGGGAGAAGCACCTTTAGCCGCGTGTCGACAACTGATCAGTACAATAATACACGGGAGAAACCTCCAACTATAATTGTACGGAGTTAAGGGAAGGTGGGAAGCGTTCAAAGGGCGCCGTAAGCTCTTAATGTCCACCAGGCTTTTGCAGGGAGCGCCCCAAAGGAGGGTTCAAGGGCTCGGAGTGGTCTGTCTCTTTTATTACAGGTCACATTACTCGATCATAGGCCATTGGTCACCATAAACAATACAAGCGTGAAGAGGGAATGTTAAAATGGCAAGCACAAACGTTTTTGACTAATCAGGGCGCCTGGACGCCCTTACCGGTACTCGAGTTAATCCCCCTGTCAGCGCTCTCCTCTGTTTCAATATGGTGGCGTGCTAACAAATCCTGCAACCGGACTGAAATAAGCAGTTGTAAAATAAACACATACCTCCAATTTGACACCTCCAATACTCGAAACCTCTTTATTAAAAAAATCGGGAAAAAACACATATTATTCTGTGTGAGTTTTTCTCCTCATTTTTGACAAATTAACGTTGACAATCTAGAAGTCCCTATAAGTGGGTAGTGTACTGGGCTTGAACTACACATGTTGACAAGAGCACAGTCTTAGTTAACATAACCATTGTCAAGAGCAGAGCAAATGTCATCTGAATATCTAGCGTATGTATTCAGTCACGGTTATTTTAACTGCATTAAAAAATAAAATAAGTGTCACATTTTCCCCCTCTCAAGATGACATTGTTTACTTTTCAAACGCCTATGCTCCGAAGGTAATCAAGTTTCATTGGAACACAGCTATTATAAAGCCTATGGTAGACTTTCTAGATTTAAAATGGGGAAAATTTAACACTGGTTTTATATTTTTCAGGAAAAGCTATATGATTGTTTAATTTGGCTTAAGAGTTTTCAATTTATACCACTAACCCACTAGAAAAATAGAAAACATCGCGCGTGCATGTAGAATCGTTTCTTGGGTAACTCTTCAAATAACTTATCATTTTGCCAAACCTTTACTATGTGAAATGGCTATCATAATACGCAAGTAGTTTTTTCTGAAACAGAAACCCCGATTTTACTCACTTTATATTGTCATCACCGTGACTATGATGTATTTATTGTTAAGTTCAGTTAACTATAGCTATGATGTTATTTATAATGACGGTATATCTGCAGAACTACAAGCCAATTAATTGATGAACAGTTCTTGTGTCTACATCTTTCCTTTTATATATTTTTTCTTCATTATATCTGCACAACATTTGTCGAAACACTAATACACAACTAAATATATCAGAGATAATATGCATAGGCCCATAATTATTTTTTGAACACTTAAAATATGGATAGCCTATCTACAAGGCGGATTATTCATTTTTTCGGTGTTCAGCGAATATTACAACCTAATATTTCTGAATAAACAGATGAAAAGGTTTTTAAAAGAATTTCTATTCAATTTCTATTCAAAACTATATAATAAGTGATAGATTTTTTTATATAGATTTAGATATTTTCAAATATGTATCGAGTTCGAATCCCGATGGAGGCAAGCACAATAATATGTATGCAATCCTTTCTTTTTTTTTTTTTTTTTCTGGGTTTTTTTTCAATATTGAAAAACTGATTTATTTCATTGCCTTCCAGGCATGATTTGGTTTTTGACCTATGTTCTTGTGTTATTTACACAATTGTTCAATTAATTGGCGCACAGTTAGTTATAAATATTTTCTAACAGATAAATTAAGACCACATAGATGACTCTAAACCGATCTAAGGCCGTTAAAGTTAACAACGAAAGCTTGTCGTTGTGGATAGAGTTTAAACAAGATAGAGTTAGCTCAATAAAAACAAGGACTAGGCTAATAAATCCTCTATTAAGTTAATAGGAACAATTAGCCAATAAACACGTCTCCGTGCGATACAGGCTCAACCTTAACGATACAGACTTGTTAAACTAAGCTTGACCGAGGGTGATTCCGATCTAGAATCTCTGGAATTTGTCCAATCAGCGCGCGTTACTATCGCTGATAAGCTGACGAGGGGTTCAGTGTTGGGCCATGCATTTATCATATACAATAGAGGAGGGCTCTAGATAAGTAATCAGGGTGATAAGTGTACCGCTTCAGACCTGGTCACAAACTGTTCACGAATCGTAAAGACAAGGTGCAATGATAAATTCAGTCAAAAAGAGAGCCTGTGCCCCTTTTAAACCGGACTTGCATGTCGTATGTCTGAAAAGTTTAGTGTTATTTCACTTATATTATAAGGTCACGTGTCTATCAGTCTACGGCGATAATGATTCACATTTTTAATTCACATTTAGAAGAACCTAAATTTTGAATCAATTTGGTATTAGTTAACGAGTATAAGTATGAAATACATACAGATTTTACGAACAGAATACGATAATGGTTAGTGTTGTAGTCCCAACTTAAGTTAGTTTGGACAAAGAGCGTTTGCCGAAAATAAATCCACTTGTATTAATGGCAGTTAAATGATGCAGAATTGTCCTGCTAGAGGTTTGGAGGTCAGAGACCTTAACAACCCGTTCTCATTAATCTCCATGGGTTTTCGGGAGAAGAGACAAATGATAGTTACAGACGCGAGCAGCTCACAAAAGAAAAGCATTACTAATCACCTTGGACGATTAGTAACTTGAAGAGCCGGTCACAATTCGGGTGGCTGCTAACAAAGCTAGGGTGGTCCGAACAGGTGGGGGTGGGGTTAGCATTGTCTCATACACAGCGTATCATAATCAGTCAACTCGGGAGATATGCTGATAACTAGTACGGACAATACACACCTTTTGTTGTCAGTATCATCAGATATTCTTCTTCAGTCAGACACCAAATGTAAAGTAGTGGTATTAGATTGATTGATAAACATCTTTCAAAATACCGACAAATCTCCCGAGTATTGTAAATTTAAATCATAAATATGCGTGTATTAACCACACATAAACGCAACTATTTAGCTTCCTTAAACTGGTTATACATAACCGTTGAGAAGTTTTCCATATATGTTACAAGTTTTCGCATATCATTTCTATAATACAAAAGTGCCACACGCACCAAATTGATAGGAACTGAGAAAAAAGTATTGAAAACATTTGAAAACATTTAAAGTTCATCTTAGTTACCGAAGCCTTGTGTATTTGTATAGTTTTTGAGGGTCAATCATAGCTCCAAAAAAATCTCCTTAAACAAAAAACTTAATTTGAATATGTATGCTTCAACTAGATAATGATATATTAATTAAACACTAATTGAAGTTTCATATTTCATTTTCATTTTAATAATTTTCAACAAGAATGAAAAACCAAGAATAATACACGAATTTAATGATGAATAAAGACGAAGCAACATCCTTACAACAAAATAGAAAAAGCATGATTTGGTATTTTCCTAAAAGCAGCATAATTCTACAATGAGCAGATTCGGAGAAAAAAGTCGCCAAAAATACATTGTATTTTTCTGTATACAATACTTCAATTTGCAATAAATTTTAAAGTTCTATTTTGTATGTGTATTTCTAATTATCCAAGATTCCCAAACATATGCACATATTTTGAATAATTGAAGAGATAATAAATTGCTTTCCTCCACCGGGATTCGAACTCGGGACCTTTGGGCTACAGGCCCAATACATGATGTTCCGACCGATATATTGCAAAATAATGGCCTCAAAAAATTATTTACAACATCAACCTAGAGTTTGGAATCAAGTCATTAACAGCTGACGAGTGTCTCGTTCAACGTGGAATCATCAAAACGAAAGAAAAGCTGTTTGTGACAAAAATTAAAAGATTTTAAAATTTGCAACATCTGGCTAGCGATAACTTTATACAAGTGTGCGGGTTTGCTCAGTTTTCGCTGACAATTAATCTATACATTCATATTACTTATTCATGTATAGCAGGTATAAGCTTTGAAATGTTAACATTTTAAAATTGAAAAAAAATTTTAAGCGCCTTCGATATATAGTTTGAAAGTTTTGTGTATATTTTTTTAATCTATTAATTCAAAATCACAAATATTGACAAAAATCAAAGTCCCCAATCTGCGTTACTCAATCGTTTGTTGTCTCTGTCGATGAGATCGATTCCCAAGTCCAAATAAACTTAACATTTTTCTGAATATGTTTTGTGTCTTGGTTATTTATGAGTTTATATTACTTTGGGGTGTTATGTGATCAGATCGCTTGCTCTACAGCAATTGGGGGATCGCAACTAATTCACAAGAAACTAAACAACGGCTTAAAACTAGATTGTACAAAGCGGTATAATGTTTGAAAATAATTGCAGCACTGAGCAACTGGGTGATTGATTTTTGTCAGGTCGCATCCAGTTCAAATTTATTACACACTTTACTTAAACACGGTATCGGTATAAATCTGAAATAGGGTTAACTGAACTTAACAAACGGCAACAGTTTCACTTAGGGCGAAGACTCATGGCCCAAATTCCAGCTCAGGATATACCATTTTATTAAACCAAAGAGATTTTTCTGCTTATCCCCTGCAGATTTTATATCGACGAATGATCAAAATAAATGCTGATCAAAACTAGACAACGAAGATCCGCCTGGAACAGAAAGTAGTTAGTTTGATGGAAGTGTGTGTCGATGGGACGATCTTTCGCTGTCTCTTTACCTTATCTACAAAGATGCTACCGATAAGCCTTTAGTCGATGGCCAACGCATTTAGCAAGGGACCAAGAATCCAAAAAGCTTTTGCCCAAGTCCGTGTAGAGCGCTTAACTACATTATATGCTTTGTAGCCCATAACGTTGTCCCGTAGAAGCTTTGCAGAATTTAGAAGCATTGAATAGAATACCACAACGCTCAATTAAAACCCAACAAATAGATTAGAATGTCGCTTCTTGATACCATTTAGTTGACGTCCATGTTTCCCGATGGCTGGACAGAACTGATCTGCCTAAAAGGTGGTTAAGATATCCCTAATGCCCAGGCTTTAAGGGACCAAGAGTTGGCAGGAGTTGAGAGGGAAGTGTGGTAGCCGTTAGAATGCGGACTCACGCCTGGTGGTTTGATGTGCCCTGACAGCAGGTGGCCATGAATCGAGGTCTTCATCCCTACACCGCACCGCCCGTCCATCTTAACTCGTCCTTCCTATACCTCGGCGAACTTTCTCCAAAGAATCGGCCATGTATCACAGACACCATGTATGACTTCAATATTCATACCAACCGTTAAACCAATACAATCAACTAATTATCAAATCAACTTAATAAAGCGGATGATATTCCAAGCCAGGGAGAATACGACATATTTACTCCGCAGATAAATTCTCTTCAGGCCTGACTAAATTTCCGAAAGAAAATATCTGACTAAAATCTATAATTAATTCATTAAGATGGATGATTTTGCATCTGATCTGGTAATGCTATCGTGAATTTGAAAGATTAATTGTATCAGATTATTATAAATTCTATTTGCCGGTAGGCTTTCCAAATGAATTGTGAAAAAATAGCCATTTGATTGACTAAGTGATTGACTGATTCGGTTGATTGATTGGCTGATTAATTGATTGATTGATTGATTGATTGATTGATCGATCGATTGATTGATTTTGATTGATTGATCAATCGATATATTGGTTGAATGATTGACTGATAGTTCAAATGTGTAAGATGGGTGAGTTGTAAATGTCAGTCTCTGAGTGAATGCACCAGTAGGTTTTGTGTACCTGAATGATTGAATGATCCATTGATCCATGGTTTGGTCATTCGTAGACGTTTTCATTTGTTGAGACACGCTTATAATTGTTATGTAGGGGCTTGGTGGACAAACACTGCATTTTCTAATAATGCGACAGATTTAGTATTCAGACAAATCAGTTAGAAAACTCGTGCCTAAACGTATTATTAATGAAGCGGCCGTAAAGAAAAAGTGGACCAGTTTAATTCATTCAAGATAGATTAAACCCCCTGTGATCAAAGACGGAAAACATTTTACTATTAATTATACCGGCAACCTCTATGATGCTTCCAGAAAACGAAGCACATGTCTGTAGCACTGGACGTGATATATCGTCATGCAAACCTTGGAATAATATATAAGGGTCAATCTTTTTGTCATCATTTCAGGCTGTAAATCTTATAATCCCATCTGTCCCGATTATACCATGATATATTGGAGTACGGAAATCTAAGAGCCAACCTTTGACATAGCACCCAGGTACGAGTCCATCTATCATTGACCGCGGATTCTGAACTAAGTCGCATGTGATAATTATTCTTCTTGCTCTTTATCCGCATTGAATAACTTGATGTCGTATGTAAAATGGTCTAGGCTTCTTTTCATAGATTTTCCGGCATCAAAGGAATGGAAAATGAAAGAAAAAGCGCAAAGAATGAAAAAAGGAACAATATGGAAGAACTTTTTGTCAAAGAAACAAAGTAGCAATAAAAAGTCCATCATAATAAATTTATTTTAGGCAATCCGTGTATGCAATAAAAAGCAAATACTTACGAAAACCAGCCGTGTATTTAACAATAGATTGAAATCCTAGTGTTCCAGCCATGAAACTATTTTACAAAACAAAATTTTAATCATCGGTTTACATCCATGAATAAAATTATTTTTATTATTTGCCACGATTATAAAATCATCAACATTTTCTACTACGTGAGGATCTCATTTGGTCTTTAATGGTCACAATGATCACCGGTATGGTCATTCTTCACATAGTTTAGTACTTGATATTTTGGTTCTGTCTTTCGGATATCACTATTTCCTTGGTTATACACTAAGTAGTATTTTCTGCAGTTACCGAACTGTACAAACTTATCATGGGTAACTTGTTGTCGGAATTCACCCCACCGTGCAATCTAAATTTCATTTGAGTTAAGCCATATATACTCCGTACAGTCTCTTAGAAGAGAATAACACACCTTATAATAACATAATTTAGAATCGGTCCTATTAAGTTTTTGGCGCATTTGTAAATTGCAAATATGATATTAGCGTATACAGCAGTATATGTATGGTGCAGTACATGTTTTCTTTCTCAACTATGATGTATATGTAAGTAGTAGAAATAACAATGTCGATTTAATAGATGTAAACAAAAACGCATAATAAAAAATAGGAATAAAAACATCGTCTTATTAAAAGATTATATAATCCACTTAAAATCTTAAGTAGTTGTGGACACCCATAGACTATTCTATTCTTTTCTATAGCCTTTTCTATTCACTTCTATTCCGTTCGTGCTAATAGGAATCCCAGGTAGGGTTAGCGTAAGCATATTTTTACATATAACATATCCATTGAAAATACAGAAGCATTATTCAAGAAAATGTAGTTAGTATTATAGCTATTATTATTTGTAGCAGTAACAGTAGACTTAGTAGTAGTAGTGGTATTATTATTATTATTATTAGCAGTGGTAGAAGTATTAGTTGTGGTTGTAGTAGAAGTAGTAGTAGTGGGGGTGTGGGGGTGTGTGTGTGTGTGTGTGTGGGGGGGGGTGATAGTAGGAGTAGTAGTAGTAGTAGTAGTAGTTGTTGTAGCAGTAGTATAATAGTAGTGGTGGGTGGTGATAGTAGTAGTGGTAGTATAAGTAGTATAGTAGTAATGGTGGGTGGTGATAGTAGTAGTGGTGGTATAAGTAGTAGTAGTAGTAGTGGTGGGTGGTGATAGTAGTAGTAGTGGTAGCATTAGTAGTAGTTGTTGTTGCAGTAGTATAGTAGTAGTGGTGGGTGGTGATAGTAGTAGTGGTAGTATTAGTTGTTGTAGCAGTAGTATAGTAGTAGTGGTGGTTATAGCAGTAGTAGTAGTGGTAATATTAGAAGTAGTGGTTATATTAGTAGAAGCAGCGGTAACAGTAGTAGTAACATCAGTAGTAGTAGTAGTAATAATAGGAGTAGGAGGAGGAGGAGGAGGAGGGGGAGAAGTGGTACTAGTAGTAGTAAATTTATTATTATTAGTTTAATTGATTTAAGTTATTATTATTTTTATTATCATTAATAATAGTAGTAGTTAATGTTATTATTATTATTATTATCATTTTATTTATTATTATTATAAATGGCTTAGTCGTCGTCGTCATCAGAAGCTGTTTGTTGTAAAATGATGGCTAATTTACCAGGGTTAATTGTCATTAATGTCTCACTGCTCTAAATTGTTTTGCTTGATTATAGCTGGAAACAAAATCTGTGCACCTGCGGCTATCGTTTGTTATTCTCTGGTTGTGAACATACACCACATGGGCAAGGAATTTAACAACAAGGCGTTTCTTCAACATTCTAAGTTCTTTTTGTTATGTTTTTACAATCGACCTTTGAGAAGTTTCAGTTCTTTCAGAAGTAATATTCAAGATGCGTGGTGGCCCAGGAGCGAGGATAGCTTGCCAGATCATGGGCGTTTCCGAAGACACTTCCCGATGGGCCTTAACCGCTGACAGCCAATGACAGCACGTTAACATTCTCGATATCTAAAGACTCTGAGGGGATCGCAGCTCTTGATTCTTCTTCTAAAATGTAATGTTTGTTTTAGAAAAACTAATGCCCTTTATATATTTTATAAAATTAGCTTCAGTGAATTATTTTCCTCTTTACTACTAAACAAGTTCAGAAAGACTAAAATTATTTTTAAAAAAATGTTGAATTAATTTTTGTGTCAACGAAAACATTATAAAAGAATGTTTTATCGCATAAAGAAAATTATAATTTGATACTTTTAATGTTATTGATCTAGTGTTTGTCCAGTATGTGTGTTTCTATATTATATATTTGCATTATACGGTTTGGGAAGTCAATAAGTAGTGAATAATGCGAAAACATACATACATATATATATATACATGTACATGTATATATACAAAACTGTCGACTTTTAAAACTCTTAACAGATTCGAAAATAATCGAACATGTCAGTGGTGAATCATCTATTTAAAGCATTCGGTGTTTACATTCGTATACCTCTGCTATAGTGTCCTAAATTTAGACTGATACCAGTTAACAGCACTGGAAGTTTTGTATTTTGAGGAATTTTGTCTGTAGACCATAGCAGATTAGTATGCTGAACACATAGGTAATGGAACGTTCTTACATTTCACGGCCTTGCTCTTACCAGCCCACTCTCTGGCTAGCTGGTCCGTGTGACGATGTGTTGTTTAGCAGTCGTACATGGCACCATTGTCGACTAGTAATTGCTCCTTTACAGTGCTAAGCCCCTCCTTGAACAAACTAATCATCGACCCATTGTTTCTTTATGTCTCTGTCCCGTAGCCGCTTCCCGGTCAAGTTTTTCTACTTTCGTATTCATGGTAGACTGATGAACAAACGCGCGGCGGTCTCTTTGAAGTCCCGCGGATCGTTGCCAATCGTTTCTAGTTCGTCACGTGCAGAGAAAACACATAGGCGTAAGAAAAATTAGATTTCCGAGTGAAACGAATATTTATATTGGGAAAATCGTTAGTTTAAGGATTGCGGCTGTGAAATTAGTCCCCTTGAGCTAAAAGATGTGTCGTGCAAGCGCATATTTATCCCCCAATGTAACTTAGGATTGTGGAACGACTGACGAAGCGCTATCTCCTATACATTCATAACACAGCTTAACCCTATAGTACGGTCGAGACTCTAACTCAGCACCGAAAACAAAGTTACGGATAACATTTGTAGACGAGGTGAAATTTAACAGACGAAATAAAGAAAACCGGATTTTAAAAGGAAAATAGACGAATTTAAAGTATTTGATATCAAAACTATAGATAAATAAATTGTGGACAAACGGAAACTTCACGGTTTTAATTATTAATCGGTATATAAGGGTGTATAACATTTGATGCTGTATAAAACACGGACGTGTTGCTTTGAATAGAAAATTCACCGGATCATTTTTCAAAGGTACACATCTCCATAAAGTGTACATATTTATAAAGTTTAACCAAAATCAAAAGATAATCTTTATTTCTGATGCGATCACCTATCTTACTTTAAAAAATATCTACTTTACAATATTCAATAACTAATGGGTACGTCTCTTGAGGTATAGTGTTTGCGAGGTAGTAAATTTAATGTTTTGTTTATTCATTACCAGTGATTTTCTACATAGCCGTGTAAAGAGATTTTTCGGTTGACACATTTTGGTGTTCTCCAAAGGGCCTCTATTGGTATTGAGCTTCAACTGGAGCCACTCTGACTGGATTTTATCATTTCTAAAGACGAACTATTTTATATTTAGGTTTAGTGAGGGCGCTATATCTAGCACGTTTCACTATGGTCTCTCGCAGTATTAGACCAGTGTCGAATCTCCTATAAACCAGTACAATGTAAACAATTTTACACAGTTCAAAAACGGCCTTTGCGTTATAACCAATGATACAAAGTATGAAGCTAATACGAGGCCATGGCACATTATTTAAAATCCCATCAGAAAGTTACACTGACGTTTAAGCATGGGCTTCATGAATAAACAGGCAGCGTTCTTAAAATTTTTTTTTTTTTTTAAATTGTCCCAGTTAATTTTTAAAGTCTATATATTTATGCATAAAGAAATATAGATATATATTGAAATTTGAACTGGTTAATGAATTCGCTTTATTTTCAATGACTTTTAGTATAAGACTAATATGTAGGTTTGTACTGAATCGTGAATAGTGTGATCATCATCAGGGTAAACAATAAAATAGCAAAATCAGTGTTGAATTTTCCGCTGTTGGGTGTATTATTTTTAATATTTTTTTCTTATGACATTTTCCTTTATTTTCTTCATTCCTTATCAGCTTTATTAAAAAGATGATTAAATATATGTATAAATTCGCAACATTTATCGCTTTACATTCAGTCAAAATTGTATGTTTTATTGGAAGAAGCAAAATGAATGCTATATAAAAGTGTTTATTCATTTATATAAAAACAAACTTGATAGTAATAAACCCAAGACAGCGCCTGTTTGGGAATTTTGTTAAACTAAGTTAATGCGTCTGAGAGTTTAAGAAATTATCCCTGCATTTGATGCGATTTAATTAATATCGATTTGTGTAAGTTGACTTATGCCGCACCATAACCACAAGCTTATTTTGTTCGTTTTTCTATTTTCTCATCTCCAGGCGGTTTGTTTGTTTGCTAATTTATGTGATAACCACAAGATTGAAGCATTATCCCTCCGGATTGTTTTCCTTCCCGTCGTAGTAATATGTTTAAGTAAGGTAAACCTCGCAGCTTGTCCGTGCCTGACTATCACTGGGAACGGTACTGAAGGAACTCGGCCTCCCATGCGCATCGACCAAGCCCGGGGGACCATCTTATTTCAGAAGACTTGGTCGGTTTTAACCTTCGCTGAGCCGCCTTAAGAACAGAATTCCCGTCAATAATCATCTAATTTTGTGTGAAGTGCGTGTCAAATAAAGGTAATTAATGCGCGTCCACAGAACATCATCAGTAGCGAATATACAACATTTCCCAAACAGCTTGAACCAAAACCCCACGGGGACAGAGCACTTAAACAGGGCATTAAGAAAGATAGAGAAAATATCAAAGACCAGGCGAGTTGAGAGAGATGTCCTTCTATTCCACCTCTGATCATCGACCCAATTCACCAATATTCTAAATGCGCTCTGTCTGGAAGAAAAGTTAGGAATTATAACGGGATAAATAAAGGGTCGTAGCAATTATCCTTGCCGAATCCCTTCAGAAGTTGATTACATTGAGCATGCTCCAGCCTAATAAGAAAATATCAGAATAAAGAAAGTTATTTTCCGAAGATAAACCTCTATGAGGATAAAACAAAGTCATTCAAAATACCATAAATCGTGCCAAAAGTAATATTTCAATATTCAGGGAAAAAAAGAAGATTTTTGTTACGCAGATTCTTCAGTACTTACATGGAAACGCCCAAAATAATTTATTTTAACTTCTAGATAAATATAATGATCTGCGTCAATCGGACACGATCTCGGATTCTTTTCGTCAATTAAGATAGATGTTTATTGTGAAAATATTCAGAATAATTCAACATCGAAAATTATGCAACAATCAACAAAAAAAGTGACCCTCTTTATATGGTAATTGATGTAAACCTCTCAATTACTATATACTCTGACCCGAATATGTGCTTTTAAACTTCAAAATAATTTACTTCCGTACCCCAAACTGTAATATCAAGTAATGATTATAAATGCCATAAGTTCAAAATAAATTTTCAACACAAGGTTTCTTTTATTTTTGTTTCCAAGAAGAGTATACTTATCTGAGTAAATATTGATTAAAGACGTAAAGATGCTTTCTGATGTCGGCTATGAGGGGATAGTTTTAAAAGAGAAGGGCTCAGTTCAGATCAGAGACAGATTCGGCAGCTTTTCCCCGGCTCTCACCGAGATTCTTTTGATTTGGAGCCGAGCCCTCACAGCCCTACACCGCCAAAACACCGTAAGACCGCCCTCTTTAAATCCCACAGTGGTTTCTAACTATATGACGTGTAAACACTTGAGAAAATTGAGGTTTTAAAATTTTGTTCAGGTTGTAAATATACAAACTTAGTAACTTTATCGTATATATTTTCTGTTTTTTTGTTTTCGTTTTTCGCTGTTCTCTCGTATTGTCCTTTAAACAAAATAAACTAAATTTCAGACAAATCGGAAGAAAAACATTGTGTTTTTAAAAAATAAAAAGATACCAAGAATTGTAAATTAACGGGCTTTTATGATAATTTGTTTAACATTGCTCTATCCTGTTTTGGTGTGCAACTTTTGTTCTTTAAAAAACTATGCTATGTAGTTCGCTAGACGCATGTAAACTTCCAATTTATAGTATATAAATATATTTCTTTCTTTACAATACATATATAAAGGCAACAGAAGAAAATTTTCCCTGAGTCCAACAATATCGAACCATGGGTATTTTTCGGAATTAAAAAAAATACTTTTAAAAAATCACTTTTCACTCTCATAAAACATTATAAAATTATAATACGTCTGTAATGCCTATGTAGCAGTTATAAACAACAGATCGGTTTATGTTGTCGTAATTTATTCTTAATTTTTTTTTTTCGTTTCATTTCATTCTTATGATTATTCAAAATATACTTAAAATTGTGACTGTATGATTTTTTTTTATATAAATTTATTTTTAAAACAATAGACGAATGGCTGTTTTTGCATTGTTATAGTGCAGTATCTAAGATATTTAGAAATTAGAAATTATAGTTTTGAAAAGAACTTTCACTTGCAATCATCAAACACAAGACATTTAAGCATATGTCTATCAAGGGTAAAGAGAAAATAAATATATATTAGCAAATCCGACTAAATTCAAACGAATTTCAATGGACCGATACACAAGGGCTCTCAGATGTGTTCGCCTGTTGTTGCATCGTGTGGGGTTTTTGCCTTGTCATTGTTTACTATACTAGTGACGTAGTTTATTTCACTCATTGGGCTGACAGGACGACATATAAGTGAAATAACCTTAACAACGACGTAAAGAAACAACCAAGATACCAACTTTGAAAACTGTCAAAGGAAAGGATATAAGATTGACCGTTTTTATGTTTTCGACGAATTAGCTCCATTACTATCTCCTATAGCGAGTGGAGTGTATGCTTTCATTTTACTATTCTGTCTAAGTTTACTTATCTACATTCTGGAAAATCGGATAATTAATCGATTGTGACAAATTTCGGTAATATATTTTCTTACAATAGGAATGTAACCTGCCTTTGTTAGAAAAAAAAACGCATTCGGGGAGTATTGATTAATACCTATGACATCATATACTGCCTACATCATATTATTACAGCTTGACGATAAATTAAACAACACCTATATTCTGAAATATTAAATCTTGAGTAAATGAATAAAATATAAATTCTAAATTCTAATAATATATAGTACATGTCAGGAGAACACGGCCTTTTACCAAAGCGAAACTTTGTTTTTTTTAATCATTTTTTTTTTTTTCAACACTGAAACTCGAACCGTTGCTGGCAATCATTTAAAATATATACAAAATCAGATAAGCTACAGAAACTGTTGTTTATTTTTTCACTTGTAGTAAAAGAACTAGAACGATTTTCTTATTTTAAAATAAAGTTGGATTTTTTCCCTTAGTGTTCAGATACAGTCACAAAAGCTGTCGTGAAGTGTTTAGATATAGTCAAAAAAGTTGTCGCGAAGTGTTCAGATAAAGTCACAAAAGTTGTCGCCAAGTGTTTAGACATACTCAAGACCGTTAAAGTTGTCATCAAATTTGCAGATATAGTTCCAACGAAAAGAAGGCACATACGTAGCCTGGCACCAGAGTTCGAATCTTGGTTGAGGCAAGCAAAATTGTCCTTCTTTGCAATAAAAATATATAGATTATGTTTATATACAATAAAATATCCCAACTCTCATCGGAATACTGTTGTACGACGAACTGAAGTTAGGATTTGTAATAATTTAAATTTGTCTGAAATATTGAGAAAACTTACCTTATTTTGATGCATAGATTGCCGAGATTGTCTCTTTATATCTGTAGAATAGTTATGTTTGAATAGACGAGTACAGGTTGTGAATTTTCGTTGACTTCTTCCTCTGTGACAATATGGTAAAGAAAACATCACTTAAGCGAGGCGAATGTTAAGCAGGATATATGCCTATGAAGGTTGCAGTAGTATTTGGAGAATATTGTATGGGCATCATATTATCAAATGTCTGAATACTGACTTGAAATATTAAAGATAAAGAAATGATATATATGGTTTGTAGAAGTATGGTGGGTCAGTTTTTGGGGGGTAGGGGTAAGGGTGTAAGCCGATGTCCAGTCATAGTAATTGCAATCAAGCCGGTCAGACTGTTTATAAGCCACAGGTCAACGTCCCTAGACTTCTAAGTGCAATTATTAAGGCGAGAAGTAGGCGTTAAGTAGAGTGTTACGCTGTATAACAAGATTAAGGGTTTACTCAGCGAAGAAACCCAATGCTGTATTACGTGAAAAATGTCTGGAGATTGGATCTAAATCTTTGACCTGCCGGACCTGACAACTTAAGACTTAGTCCGAGAACTGACTGATAATGTAGTTACTAAGCGGACACCAGTTACTGCTGGCGATTTGGTGGATGAATATTGGATGGTGATTTCATTTACTGCATGGATCTATCTCCATCCAAATAAAACACTGTCAGTTATAACTTTATTTCTATTCACTTGTGTTTATAGCAAAGAAAAGTATCATTTTTAAATGTGCACCCAACATTTTGCATAATTTTTACACAGACATTGAGACATTTAGTCGTTCGACTAAAACTACACATTTTAGTTTTACAGGGAAATAGACACATTTAGCTGTTGACCAAAAATTAGGCATTCTGTTTTTTTTTTTTATGAGACATAAGCCCGTTTAGATGTTCGCCAACTTTGAGACAATATTGTATTACAGGGGAAATATACCTGTTTCTCTCAAAGTTAAAGTTAGAGTTTATTTTGTTAATTCCATCACTAGCTTTGCACTAGCTGTGTAACAAATCAAAACAATTTAAAATATAAAAAAAAACAGGTACAAAACGGGGTTCAAATGATTTTTTATTTTTTTTATTTTTTATTTTTTATCCTCGAACGTTACTCCAACTTTGTAAGTTTTTTTCTTCACTCAGGAAACGATCAAGCAATTAAAACCAAATAATTACACCAATTGCACCCCGTCATACCACATTAAGAATGTCGTCATCAGACGGAGAAGGATAGATACCATACACTTAAATCAGTATACAATCACAGTAAACACATATACACCATTATAAACAAAATAACCGGAATAAAAGAGCATATGTTATTTTTATCATAAATAAATAGTTTAGTTTAAATTGTATCATGCCCTTGAAAATAAAAATTCACGCCAAAATAATGACAAATGCAAATAATCCTTGATAAACAAAAATCGGATTTTTACTGTTATGTTCTATTAAAATTTTGGAGTTTCAACGAATTAAGTTGCAGCTTCAATCAAAAAAATACAACTGGCATTAAACGAGAGTATAGCATTTTAATGATGACAATATCTTAATTGTATTTATAACAAACGGAAACGTCGATGACATTGAAGTTTGAGGTTTATGATGACTTGACATTAGAAGGACATTCAGACCTACTTTAGAAAAAAATGCTCTCAAGAAATCTCACATATAGTCTCCCGGGTCATAAATTCTGAAAGGTTTTTTCTGCTTTACAATTTCTGTTTTTAACTTTGACATCTAGTACAAGGAAACAAGAGGGTAGATCGGTTGTTAGGTTAAGTGTAGGATTTAACTGAGGATTTATCAGATTTATAAAATAACAAATAAAGTCCAAGAACTAATCTGTTGATACCAATGTCAAGTAACAGATTATCACCTGCGAGAGCGTAACAACGCATGCGCAAATTCAGACTGAACAGGTGCGCGTTTTGTAGCACACCAAATGTATACATTTGTCATCAAATCGACCGCATCTGTATCAAATGTTTGTAGCTTACGTTGTATGTGGAGTGTCCACTATTAATCCGATGTATATCTTCTAAAATATTTTATTATGAAAGACAGAAACAAATTCACCCACATACATGTCACCATCTTAGAGGCAATCGTCGATTTTATTAACTGATTTAGATTTTTTTTAAGTTGTTTGTCAAAAGAGTTTAAATTCAATATATATTATATTATTTTATTATAGGAGTAACTATTTACAAACTTTGTTGTATGTAAACTAGGCTTGTTTTAGGGGGAAACAACATTATATCTGAGGGAAGGATCGTGCTATGAGTACACAACCATCGGGTGGGATCACAACATTACAATACTGTAACTAGAGTGCATTTCTTTCACAGATGCACCAAATAACTAACTAACTAACCTTTATTTTGTAAAAAGCCAGGTTGCTGGGTGGTTTAGCTGGCGATTCGGTGTCTGAATCTAATGGATGTTGGTTCGATTCGCGGAAGGGTTCCAGCTTGCAACTTTTTCTTAATTAGAATCTGTTCAAACTAAGAAAGTGTTTTTACAAAAATAACGAAATACTGCTAATATTCACTTTCTAAAAAAAACAAATAGACCCACCGTGCTTTCAATAATTTGTCGACGTTAAAAGAGTATATCTAATTGTATTCCACGTTTGTTTAACTATCTAAACGTAAATATAATTCTTGACAACTTCTGTAAAATTCTATTTCATAACATAGCAAAGTTATTTCACATACATGAAATTCAAGTTAACATATGTGAAATAGGTTAATAAACATGTTGAAAGGTATGTCACAACATGTTTTAAAAGTATTCCACTATATTGCCTAGACAAAGGGATAAAAACCCATTACTAACAGAATTGAAGAAATAAATAAATTAATTTTCGGTACTTTAATATGTATGCATTTTATTAAGGTTTGACTGGTGTCTTTCAATTTTTCCGTTCTAGATGCTGGTATAAACTTTAAAAAATGACTAACTGTGAAAAGAGCTGTGTGTCAATTTGATTGATCTGTATTTATCTCATTGTGTCCAAACAGGGTAAATTTAATTGTCTATTTTTATTATTGTTCAATGTGATTGAATTTATTCTACATGAAATAACATTTACACATTTAGTCTTTTTGACAGTCGAAATCCCATTTGAGGTTAAGCGCAAGCGAAAAATGCACGGGAGCGAGAACAGTGAAACCTGAGAGGATGTTATTTAACCAATAAAATTTGGCGGTACAAATGTGCATGGTCTGTTCGGTGTCAGCTCTCACGACGGCTAATTGGACATGACAAATCCTTGCTTAACTGATTAGCCACTCGACAGAAGCTGTTCACAACTTGACGTGTGAATGATCTTAATGAAACTCATGCCGGTATATTAGTGAATAAAGAGTAAGTGGTTCGAATACTTATTTTTCTGGACAGTGTTTGACTATAACACACATCATGGCACGTTTAATACATAAAGAGCATATACTGGTGAAGGAATTCTGGCAAAAAAAAAATGACTATCCCAAAAAGTTGACGCCATTCCATACTACATTTAATAACACAGACTGTCCGAAGCACAAGGCCAAAGCACGAAATTTTGCTGTGGTTTTTTTTTTTTTACGTTTATTTGCTTGCCTTTACTGTAAATTTAGAATTTATTTCCTAATGAATAATACACTTTAATCAACGTTTTGCTGATTTTTATTAGTTTTAACTTGTTGGTTAGGGATAGTATGTGAACTGCTTTTTGTCTTTCGTTTCGAGAATAAAAACGTGTTTGCCGTGTTTCCTGAACCAAATGGATTCTCTGATCATTTTGGGGTTAACTTTTACCTTACTTCATTAATTCATTAATTCATTCATTCATTCATTCATTCATTCATTCATTCATTCATTCATTCATTCATTCACTCATTCATTCATTAATTCC
>JARFOD010000012.1:406778-444596 GCA_031763545.1 Mopalia muscosa | reverse complement strand
AAATCCGGTCGTTTTAAAGCCATTTCGTCATATTGGAAATATGTCTTACTTAATTTTGCAGAAGCCATGTTGTAAATAAATGAAAACGCAAATCTTCCTTCATACATCAGTTTTATTTTGTTTCTTTTCTTTCATTTTGACTACTTTTGACGCTATATGGGCCTATGATGACGGTGAAAAAAGTCGATGGCCTCGTATAACTATATTTTTATGTGTGATGGCTTTTTGAACGTTTGAAATTCATCTAAAAAAAAAAGTCAACAATAAGTAAAAAATTCAACTCATAACTCAGGAACGAAATTGCTAATTTCTTCGCTGGATATCGCTAAGAACGCGTCTGTGGCCAACTAGGACCCTGGAGCTTCCGGGGCCTGCGGCCCCTGGACCCTCGCTTGAAGTCCTGGAATAGTAGCCCCCCAGTTTTCAAAACGTGTCTACGCCCTTGTATATTAAATACATGCAAGTAGTACCCCTAAAGTATTGTTTTGTGTTCCTTTTTCAAATTTTACCTTATAGTTCGGTGCCTGCAATAAGCCGTTAATACCCCATTGTATACATGATACATGGCTGTACTCTCGGTACGGTACTATTATTAGCTAACCGAAATGCAGTCTCGATGATATATGATATCCTTAATATGGACACAGAGGTCAAGAAACAGAAATACTGCCGGACAACTCATGCCGGACGGATGCACATAGATACAAGCCTGGTGTGGTGCACTACTTTTATCTAAAAGAAAACTCCCAAGTAATGGATGTTTTAATTTCGTATTGCACTTAAACGTTTTGATTGCTCTGTTTTTCATTTCAACGGTGTCTGATTGCTGTCGATAAGACGTGGGTGGTAACTTGTCAACTTCATATACAAAAGGAGAGGGGTACACGAAAACCAGTAGCTTTTAACTCTTTGTGCTCTAATATTGTGAGTCAATTTCAAAAGAAAACGTAAATGGTAGTTAAAAAAACGTTAAGATTTCCACTTTGAAGTTGAAATCTTTCCAAGTGAGTGATCAAGTCGAGTTCGAACACAGTCACCGAACAGAAAGGCACGTTACTTAGCGTTACTGAAGTTTAACTTTTGTCACACCAGCAGGTCAGGTGTCTCTGAAAATCACAAGCTGTCAACGTCTCTGAAAACAGGCTGAACACGAGCCAAAAAAGTTAATTTTCTGCCATTGTCCTCGGTGATATGGTAAGACCAACGTGCAGACAAATATTGTGCCATGTCATATTACATTCGTTATCCATCAACCATTGTATAATATGAAATAACTCTGTCACAGTTCAGGTGGTTTTTGAAGCGGGTCAACCATCAAAGAACACGGCCTACAAACCATACCTTACGTCGCAGTTTTGAGAAAGGCGAAACGCATTTATTTTGCTTTGCTATATATCATACATTACTTCCAGATGGATCGACGGTTTTAAGATGAAATGATTGCAGAGCTTTTCGGCACACAAAAAAACTTTTTTAAACATATTACTTTTAATCTGTTTAATGTTGTAATATATTTGCATCTCCACTTTTAATTTGAACAACAAGTGATTTCAAAAAGATCCAAATTTCTGGTTCGTTGAAGGGTGGCCTTTCGGTGTACATATTAATTTCAATGTACAACAGTTGCACCAAATATTGGGCGTATATTTACAGACCGAGACAAAAGTAGACTTGAAAAACAGAAAATAGAGATTTATGGTTTTTCCAGTTCAAAAGAAAATGGTTACAGTTAAGCATAAATGAATAAAATCAAAGCCAGTATAAAGTAAGCAGAGCTAAAAAAAACTACTAGTTATTATCTTTTATGTTCAAGTGAGATTGTTGACGGCCATCTTGGTTATCTCCTACCAAGCGGGAACATATATAACGTCATTGCAAATTAAGTAAGGGATTTGTAATGGTAAAATGAATGTGTGAATATATCTTGATGAGTGATCTGTATAGGATCGATTTTCGATTTTCAGTGAAACTCGTAACAGATTCAACGCTCCGCAGACGATCTGAGACTGACAGAAATTTTAAAGCAGCGCAAAATGTAAAAGACAATAAGTTGATATCGACAATACCCTGTCCTTTTTTCTACATTTCATTCACTTACCGATCGTACCTCAGAATAATGGTTTCGTTGTCGCGCAAAAGCATAGGGTTGTCATAGATCGGGGGAATCTAGGATTTATGAACCTGTAAAGGTGTGAATCGGTAGTTAATCCATCAGTTAGAAGATAGGATTAAGAGATTTGTTATGAAGAATTCTTTGTCTATATATGGTGATTTTGGCTTTAGACATTTGAAAATGATGGCTTCATGTAGTTTCCTTTTTGATAAGTCTTTATGGTTTGTGACAATTGTTTTTGTGGCTTCCAATTTAACTTCCAATTTGCTGGTCATTTTATTGGATTTGATTTCCTATTGCTGATTTTCCATGTTATTTTTGCAATCAATATATTTTTATTGTAGAGAAACAAAATTTGGCTTGCCGCCATCGGGATTCTGGCTATCCAGGCCACTGAATATATTTGTATTCTTTTAGACTGACATGAACAGGTGAGGTCTACTTGCTTCATCAATGTTATGTTCCTTAATATGACAGAACACTGGTCTGTGCTCTTCTTTAACCCACATGGCACCATGTCAACAGGAAACTCCGTCCATCCGCCTTCCGGCTGATCACCTATTAAAAAAAAAAAAAAATTTATAAGAAATCATGTTAATGCAAGCTTTTCGGTGTATTGCCCTCCCATTGTTCATAGCATATTAGTCAAATATGTTATCTTATTCCATGTGGATTTTATATAAACAAAAATTTTGACCAGTTGCGAGTCATGTCTAATAACGCATTTAGATGGCTTATGCTTTGTAGTTTAAGTACACCAATTTACAACATAAAAGTGAAATTGAAAAAACAAAAAAACAAAAAGAAACAAAAAACGAATAAAACTACAACATATACACATAGCTCTCAATATAATCCGATGCATTCATTAATATGTAGAAAGGAAGGACGTTTTAATACAAATATAAAGACAAATTAAAAATAAGCAGTCTGGATCAGCTTATCTTAATTGAGATTTAACTAGCAATATGAATTATCTGTTTTAGTTAATTGATCTGTTACCCAAAGAAACAGATTGGCAGATTTGTTTTTTTTATTCACAAAATTGGTTATTCATTACCTTTAATTATACTGTTTGCCTTTTTTCATTACCTTTAATAACTACTAGGTAAATTTGTTTTAGCGTTTGCTTTCGTAATTGCTTCACAAAATAGATTAATATACAGGCCTGCTTATTGATTACTTGACCTTTTAACTTTGCATTAAATTGATAAACTTTTTCCATTGCTCTGTTCCAGGCGGATTTCGCAACGCAAATATTCCATCAATAGAAAGTGGTAAAACAGGAAACACGGACTGCTTCCTTATCTTAAACAACTTACCTTCCTGTGAATATGTACATCCTGGAATTCATAGCAAAGTATATAATTAGTTCAACTTTTCCCTTTTAGAAAACTTTCTGCGCTGATCGCCAAAACAAATAAAAAAATCTTTTATTAGACTTCAGACATTTAGTTCACAATGCCTTGATTAACTAGTTAAGATTCATGTATACACATGAAAGAATTGCGATTTCTTTAGGTTAAGGGACTGAATAAACCCTGACCAAGTAACAATAAACAAACTTATCAAGTAATCAAATCTGTTTTTGTTCGACTGTGGCGTAGATGCCAACAAATATAAATGAAATCTTCTTTTCAACAGTTGGAAAAATCCATTTAAAAACCGACAAATATAACGGATTTGATTGGTAAAAAACTTCATGACGTTGAGCACAAAGTATGGGAAAGGAGTCAGTGTGCAAACCCCATTAAGACACTTCACAACTGAACGACGTACTCTTAACGTAGTGCTCAGGGGTTCGAATTTGTCAAGTTTTGAAGTTACGAACAACATAATATGTTCAACAATCAGAAAAAATTAAAAGACACATTTCTCCAAAGGTTAAAAAATATTTATCATAATGAACTGCAAAATTGCTTTGTGGAACAATGGCGTTCAATATATTAAAGACTAACCTTTCTATGCGGTTCTGATAAATAAACAAATATTTTTAAATGAAACAAAAACTGATGTTTTTATTAATTGTGTACATAATGCCTGGTTTTTGTAATGTTGCATTGTATATATGCAGCATTTCTCTCTCTCTCTCCCCCCTCTCTCTCTCCCCCTCTCCCTCTCCCCCTCCCTGCCTCCCTTTCTCCTCATTTTATACATATGAGTATTTAAACTTATTCCACTGGACCACACGAGAGACAAGCCCCACGATTAGTGTATTACTGTATTATGTTTTGACTACCACCAAGAAACTTCCAATAAAGTACAGTAGGCTAAAAACTCCAAAAATATAGTGAATTAATGATTAACTTGTTTTGATTTGAGCCTAAATATCAAATTGGGAAGTGGAGACGAGCTATCGAACTGACACAGGGTTATCGAAAATTCTTAATTGGCCCAAGGTTTGGGTTTATTTATCAAACCCTCATTGGAATTTAGCATTATAATAATGGTCATTATTGGGCCAATTAAGAATTTCGTTACCCCTGTGTCAGTTCGATCTAGGGTATAGGCCTAGTGCACAACCCGGTGTGTACAAAGTGTGAATTATCTTTGGGAATAAAAAATAGACATACGCCTATATAGGTCTAATTCTATGTCTGGACACCGAATAATTGCAGCCATAGCCTACATTGAAATCTAAAGGTGAAAATATAACAACAAGCTACAGTTAGCCGCAACAGGCTTCCGTAGGTGTCATTATCGGCCTATTCTCATACACATGGTTTACAACGATGCGAACAAGCCACAAAACATAAATATTGATGTGTTTATTTTACAAAACTGAACAAACATAACCGAAATATTTTGAAGCCTTGAGACACGAATTTAAAACGTATATTGTGAAACACCTAATTGAAAGAAAACAGTGCTTCACTGAGATGACATGGATGATATAATTGGTTAGTCGGACAAAGCTGAAAGTGATTGTATTCAAAATCAGAATTTTGACAGTGTCAAATTACTGATCAAGGAGTTTCAGAGGTGCTCCCGATTATTTGCCGTCACCTTAGTTTATTCAGATGGGACATTAACGGTGGCAGTTTGAGTCGGTATAGCTCATCTCACCTTCTCACTTTTGTTAATTTAGGCTCAAAGTCGAGAATAGTCAATAGACTTGGTCGAGAGACCCATTCTACTTGGGCCGGCTATCGGGAAAGTTGAAAAGGCAGAACGTAACAGTATACGGCATTCTCTGTGTCCTTATACCAACGCGGTCTGAAAGCGGAGACGGCACTCGGACTAATCTTATTTTTGAATCCTGCTTGCTTTGCCACCTGTAGAGCACTACTTCTCACTCATTTTGCCATCCATCATTCCACTATGTTTGTTCACATCATCTAACTTCAAAGGCTCTACCAGTTTATTCTTACATTGGAATTTTGACATACACCGTAACAGATCCGAAAAGACAAACTTTGAGTCTAACTTTTATAGAGTTGTCGCATCAGGTTTTGTTAGGCACAGGACTTGAACAATAGATTTCCTGGCGTGTTGTCATCTAAGGTGTTGTTCATATGTCCATCATATACCCCATAGGGATTAGCGATCAATTATTTCGCAATAAAACAAACTGTCTACGGAACCTAGCATGTTCTATCATACATTATTCTCTCTGTAATATTGCGTATTAATCAGCCGCTTATAGACAGACCATTAATACTCAAAATGTTTGTCTTCTTTTATATCTCCACATTTTATCATGTTTTTGTTTGTTATATACCGGTACTCTTGTGTTACAAAACTCTGATAGTCCTTACATATACTTTACCTTTAAACGACAATTATATAGAAGTTGTATACACGGATGCCAATGAATCTTTCTAGGAACTTTCAGAATAATTTTGTTTAATAATGCAATTATACTGGGATTTACAAGTTGACTTTAAGAACACCGTATAGATATCGGCAAGCGAGATATCGATGCTGAACGAGACTGAACTCATCATTACCCTCAGTCCTATGATTGATTATCACACAAATACAGCCGCTGTGCCACTGTCATTCTGCTGATCAGAGAAACAAATAGCCAACACAAACCCATGACGACATAACATAAATACGACCCGTATAGACCTATACATAAACTGACCTCAATAGAAAGACATATATAGTAGGCTAATTTGATCTGATCTAGATATATGCCCACGTAATAGGCGTGTGACATTGACTTATACAGAATCAACTTATAGATCTGCTGATAGATATAGGTCTATATATATCCTATCAATTTCGTCAATATAGACCGATATGGAAATCTATAATAATAAACTTAAAATGTGACAATCAAGTAGCCATAATCTTTTGAACGATGGTAAGAATGGCGTCTGAAAAACAAAACGTCAATAGGAAACGAAGGGTCGTCGATTGTGTTTTCTTTTGGCGTTATCCGTCACTTACATATAGCTGTCCAGATTTAAAGCATATATCACCATTTTGGATTTTTTAAGTACTGTAACCGGAAAATCCTAACGCGAACAACTCCAAAATTGTCTTTGCACGTGCTGGTTTTGCTAAACCGTCTATAAAGAGACAGTTGGAAAGCAGGAATGAGAACACAGTCTTTTAGGAGCCATTGGTCAATTTCCTTTCTTTTTCGATACATCATACATGTACTTGAGACTTGCTGACTGATTTGTTTGTAACCTGGATGAGACATTGTCTCTACGTCGAGATAATCTCTATTTACAATATACGCAATTAAACACCAATGCCCACTTAAGAAAGACATTGGAGTGAACTGGCGTTGTAAAGCAATTAAAGATACATGTTCCCCGACGGACGGGTCGCGACGGAGCTTTTCATAGATTTGTCAGAATTATCGTTATGCCCGATGAAAACAAAAAAGAGGGATAACAACAAATCACAATGCCCCGTATAGTACATTTTATTTCACGCCTTTGCTGCATGCTTGTCATGCAGCCCGGGCCAATTGGTGGAGAAAATCGCTTTGACTTTAGTTGTAAGAAACAAAGACAACTTATGTCAACAAGGCCGAGACTGAGCCTAAATCAGGTAGTGTAACCCGCGGGAAATCAGACCCGTGATTCCTTTAAGCCCAGAGGACAGGAGGTATATACCATAAACCAGATGTTGAAGTTTGTAACCTGTCTTGTTTTAATAAATGCACATTTCAAGTCATTCCTAACAGTTCACACTAACCCCTAATCACCATTTAATTAAGTTGTTAATATATATTTTAACCCCAGTGCCCTGGGCCGATATGAACCTGGTTTAGGAGGTAGCCAGCCGTTTATCCTAACGGCATTGGAGTTGGTCTTTTTGTGGAAAATATGCAATATTAGGCCCTTGTGCGGTTAGACCTCCCGCGTAAACAACATGTGACGGAACTAAGGCGCACGAACGAGTACTAATTAGGTTTGCTAATAAAAAAGCTAGAGTACAGAAAATAAAAATAAAAAGGTTCGATAGATGGTATGAAGTTAATCTGTGGAGTATTAAGTCTTAATCCAGTTAAATTTTCTGTCTAAATCATCATTTTTTTTATAATTGTTGGGCGTACTATCATTTTACAGTTTTTAATTGCTTAACTTTTATTTTTAAGAAAAAAGTAACCGGAAGTGAAAACGAAACAGTTTTATACAAATTAAAAGTACATTAAATGGGGTTTTTCATGTACATACAAACAAAACTACTATTGCTATAATAAATAAAACTCTTGTTTGTACGAAAAGAGAAGAAGAAGTGTACAGCCTTATTCTTCCTGATTTTATGGAAGATGTTATTACTGAAAAAAATTCGTGTTTTTGGAAGAAAAGAAAATCCGTCTAAAATTGACTAAATTGCACTTTCTTTGATATAACCCGCAACAATACTTTCAGGGGTGTTTCACACTTCTTTGCAATATCTCTTCATCCAATTCTAAGCAATCTTCAAAACTCCGTAAACTTCCTTAACACTTCTTTAGAAATGTTGAAAAGACTTCATCATAAGTTTGACTTTCACCCGTCATTAAGTCTTCCTCTTTGAAAAATCGATATATTTTAAAAATTTATATCCGATGACTTCCTTATTCCAAATCCACTTTTATAAATGTGTATATTTCTCTAGAATAAACGTATTTAATATGTAATATACAAATCAGAGGAATACGCGATCCACGGGAGTTATCACAATATATAAATGCTCATACTGACATTAAACTCAACACATAAAACGTTAAATAAATAGTTTTAAAGCTTGACGAAAACTAACAGATGTGGATTAAACACAATTTTCAAAAGTCTAGGAAGAGTAGCATATATGTTTGTTGATATATATGTATTAAACAAGGAAAAGAATAGATCAGAATGTAAGTAAAACATGGGCAATTACGCTTGATATATGATAATTTCGGAAAATAAATTTGTATCAAACTTATTATATAAATGGTACAATGCTGATGAAGCAAATTTAAAGTTTGGAAATATCCCACAATAGAATAACGTCTTTTTCTAATTCTCCGCTTTTTGTTATTCTTAGACAGAATGAAAAAACTACCCTTCGTCCTCCATCGAAAAAAAAAAAATCTTAGAAATAAAAAATGTATATTTATATAAACCAATACATACTTGAAAGGGCAAATCGGTTACTTTATTTCATATGTCTGTATAATCATTTATCTTGATAGGTACTAGTAGTAAAGCTCGAGATTAATAGAATTTGATCGTTTAACATTAGATCACGTCTAATGCGTGAATAAGGTCACTGCACTTACGTTGTAATAGTTTAAGGTGTGAAGTGAATGGCTGTTGAAGGTATATCGGGAGGGCGGGGATATTTAAGTGCCCGTGGGTCACTAATCGCCAGTGGGTATATTCGATTAGAATGAACCGCTACTTCACTTCATTAGGAGACTGAAAGAATTGAGCAACGAATGGGCGGTGTATATAACTGCCGACTTCAAAGTAAAAGGGTGAGCACAGCGTTCCCTTAAGCGGTGATCAGGAGCTTGTTAATGAGATCCACCTTTCGCTGCTCACAAATCTTAACAAAGGACAATCATTTAGTGTGATCAGTATTAGGTAACGTTCACAACAAACTGGCATCCACCGACGCTTAAAACCCAACTTGTTTAAAGTCTTTTCTTTATTATGAAACCACATGAAGCGATACGAGCCTTAAAAAGACTCCCTCTCCAATGCGCTATTGACGTCTGATATTATTTGGCCGGCAGGCAAGGAAAGCGAGATCCCCGAAGCCAACCCATTCTTATTTTGTAAAGAGCAGACGATCATGTCAATGTACAACGATGGAGAGCCAATGAGATGACTGGTTTACGCCTGTCACTTGTTCTGGTTGTGTTGAAGACTTTTGTATCGAGCTTTTTTCTAGCATTAAGTGAGAGGGGGACAGAGAGCAGACGACACTGGGATAAAGTCGTGCTTTGATTGGTCAATACTTACAGACAGGTCAAAGGGGCTAATGTTAACCTAGGTTAGAAATCTGTAGAGTGTTTATGGGTGTTTGATACGAGAGCTGTTACACCTTCAACTGTCGGTGGACTACCTTATACACACACGCATCAAGATAGCGACACCGGAATGAACAAAATGACAGGCACATCCAGTAAGTTATCTTCTCTTTCCATTTTAATTCACTACACGTGTATACTGATCAGCGAAAAAAAACAAAACGTTCTCACCTTGATTAGAAAATGGGATACAGGTAGATCTACTAATTGGTTTTAATTTTGCCCATATCCGAGTCACTTTGGAAGGTTAAGCTGGGTGTTATCGCAGTATGCGTTTTGTTGTTAGACGAGTTGACGGGAGCATGGAGGAGTGACGCTCTGATTATGGGGGAACCACCTTCATACAGCCGCTGACAGCTAGAGCCATAAATCATCGTACACACCGCCTCGGCCAGTCAATGAAAACCCCATAAAACATGTAGCAAAGAGCTACTACATATTGCCTGTTGATTTTTTCTACGATTGCTGCTGTGCGCATTATTCGATATGATGAGTAACGCGCGTGTATCTTGAATGACAAAATCTTCCTGAGCCATATAAAACACATTCAATATCAACTCAGAGAAAGTTCCCTAAACACCTTTTCATTTGCCCAGTTAAGTTGTTATTTTTTAGCTAAATACGAGAGATTAATATGCCTATATCCAACATGTTTAGTGCGTTGTTAAATAGTCAATATAGAGAGCTGATATAAAACGGCTAAACTTGTAGCAAGTCAATAAACATTCAGACGAAGAAATAAAAAGCATGGGATTATTATTAAAAATAAAATTTTCAAGAAATTGACGAGAATTTGACAATGTTTGTTTATCCAATTTTTCCTCCGTATTATATTCAGCTATTAAGTGTATACCTCAACCCGATTAACAAAATGTTGACGTCTGGGACTTGCCTAATGATAACCTCGAAGACTTTTTAACATATAGATTTTCAGCTCTCAGTAGCTCTGGTATATAATGTCAACAGGTTATAGAATTAGATTCACCATTATAGAAACTAGGTTTCAAAAGGTTTTACAATTTGATTATAGGTTGTCATGGATAATCAAGGCTAATAAAAACAATATACAATAAGAATGTGAGAACTTTACATAACAAATATACCTGGAAGAACAACACATTATTTCGCTTTGTCAACAATCAATACATACAGGCTTAATGTTATTATTTAAACGTTTACGTTTGCATCTATTGTTAAAGTTTTTGATTTCAGCAAGATGTAAAAGGTGTTAAATAAAACATTGATTTCCAAATCTAAACAAAGAAATAAATCCTTTAAATTGGACGTTTTAGATATAAATTGTTGAAAGATTAATCACACTGGCGCTGTGACGTAGGCTATGTATTTATAAATTTGTGTAGAGACAAGTTTTCAATGGGTTTGAATGTAGAGTTGTTATAAGTGCGCTGTGTTCTATCAATAACACGAATATAATATCGATTTATGTTTAAAATAAAATATTCGCAGTAAATTGTCCTCTTCTATGGAATATGGTTAGTCTTTTGTTTAAACGGTATGTCTAGTATTTTGTTGTTAAAACATTTGTAGCCTTCTTTACATGTAAAAGTGTGTTGTTATTACAGTGGGAAACTTCATGTTGTGTTGTAATCAATGTTGACTGCTTGTCTCTCAGTCGGTGCTCTGTAGAAAGCTGTGAAGTTGATAAGGCTGGATATCGCGTGTAGCAAAGGTGTTGATGGCGAATAGCTTTCATTAAACTGATAAATAAATAAGAATGAAGATCAGGACTTGTGGAAGTGGAGACATTTTTCAGACTGTCTTTATATACAGGCCCGATTAAAGACAACTTTTTATTCCGGGCGCTTCCGCGTTCACAAATTAGTTGGCCGATTGAATGGTTGAATTATTAATGTAGACCGGTGATAGTGTCCCTGTTGCAAACAGCAAATTTCCTTCTTGACGACAAGCGATATTTCCAAGTGAATTTGATGGGAGTTGAGGACTCTTCGGAGTCTTTTTAAGCGCCTTCTTGAGTGATTGACGAAACTTCCGCAAACCACACTAACAAGGAGACGTCTGATAGATGAGTAGAGCTCGGGGAAATACAATCAAATCATCTTGCCTTGTTCCGTTTTTGTTTGACAAACGAATCAATTGGTGAGCGAGAGACTGTTTAGACTCTATCACCGTTCACCGCATCTAGCTGTGAATATGGCCATTCAATCTCTCTACATTTCCGGTCTAAACACCCATAACAGGCGGTACTAAGACAGCAAGCGAGTTAATTAAGCTACTTTTCCCAATTAGACTATCAACAATAAACAGTTATTTTAAGGAAATGCGATTTAAGAGATCCCAGAAGCAGCGGTATGACTTTGTTAAGTTCTCTATAGTTTATTTAGAGGGAAAATAAATGTTTTATGTAGTAAGCTAAGTATCTCAGACAAAATGGTTTAGATTAATGAGTAATTATAACACAATAAATAAATATATTAATTAATTAATTTATAAATAAATAAATATATGAAATAAATAAATAAACGGTTTAAGATTTTCAGATATACGCAAAAATATAGTATTCAAAAGGCAATAAGTGCATGTAGGCCAAATTGCAAAAAAATTATGAAACTAACAAACCTGATAAATAATAAGTAAAAGAGAAACGGCAATTCTTTAAAATGCATTTCTCATTTGTAAAAATAAACACACAAATTTTATTACAATTCTTTTTCTTTTTCAATTTTGAGGCTTAAGGGTTTTGAAACTATTTTTCAAATTAATAAATTATCCCGTTTCATCCACAGTACATTATGCGATTGAGGTAAATATAGCGCGCGCATTTAACGGAATAAATAACCAAGCAAGTACAAATAACATCAAACATGTACTAACAAAATATAAATATATATATTTTTGTATATTTTACTATTCGTTGAGAGTGAGTGTCTTACTTAATTATCATATAGAAGTCAAATTGGGACAACGATTCCCTATATCGCGTTACATGTTAACTGGATTACACAGTCTATCAAATTACATAAGGTTGATACACGTACAGTTTAGATAAAGGAAGAGCAACGTCCTCTTTTGATAACAATTCGTCTGATTCATAAACTAGTACCGTTTTGATATACGTAGTTTAAAATATCAATTTTCACCTTCCCACGTAAACAGACATATCAGTGCATATTTTAATCTGTCTGATTTTTGGCCTATATTGATTAAGCTCTAAACTTATACATAAATGCGTTTTTACTTATGAACTTTTTGGATACGATCCTAATTGACTGTTGTAAAAGTTTTTGATAAATAAGACTGAACACAGACAATAATGCAGTTTTTAAAAAAATTCTATTAATCTTCAAGATTTCGTTACTCTGCATTTATAAGTCATTACCAGAAACCACGTTTTTTGATATATTTTAATCAGAGCGACAATATTCCATTGTAAAAGTAACGCCATATACCTGTAATCTAGAGAAAGGTGTCCTGAAACAGTAAAAGGATTGTCCCAAAAAGATAAGAAGATCGACATGTTTTTCAGCACTGTAAGTGAATTATAAGTTACACTGTACTATACTTTATGTATACAAAAGTAAAAAACAAAATTATTTTATTTATTTTATGCTACAATACAGATGCTATAAATTTGAAGGAAATTTATAGACTAAAGCCTCCGCAAGCTTGGAGTTGAAGTCAGTATTAAAAAGAATTAACATCATTACGATGCTCATATAATTGTTACCTGTCACACAGTAAATACTACTTAACTGTATATTTTAATTTTTGTTTTGAACGACTTTTTAGATGAACAAGGACGACATGTAGGCTAAAAACATGCTCAGACAAACTGTCACTAACTTCCGAGAAGACTTATGAAATAATGTACATTTGACCCAGCACCAGCCTTTCGTTAAAACATCTGATTAAATCGCTGAATTAGTGCCGTTTTTCGTCTGATAATTTTTAAATGTAGGGCAAAAATTTCCTACGTTTCACCTCGTGATACCTGAACATAACTTAAATGTAAACAATGCCTGAGAATATAGAAATGCTTTGTTTTTTTAAATAAGATTTAAAAGAAATAGGAGCTCGGAGAGTTTTCCTTGAATTAAATGTTGTTGGCTTTTAGAGAGAAAAATCATGGAAGTCACAGTTTTTTCATTCACTTGGAATTAAATATAGCTCTTTCGGTTAAATCTTTCAAAGAGGCGACAAAATCGTGTGCTTTTGTACCTTTTATTTTGGAGACTTCCGATCTGGGGGTTTACGGCTGGGGCTCAATCCGCGAGCTTTGCGGAGTTGCAGCTTTCTTTGTCGACATATTTCTGATCTGTTTTCAGTTGGTTCCTTTTAAAAATTTATTTGGTGTTTTTGTAACGATATTTCTAGTGAAAATCGACACTTAACCCCTATCTCAGTTAGTATATAGTCTACATACTACATTTTAGCCGGGTGATATTTTTGTTGTGAGTGGGTGTCTCAATGCAGTTCTTGGCTGGGACCCATGAAGGTCATGATTGGGACTTTTCGGCGCGTGAAGATGTAGTGAGTTGAAAAGTGTCAGTATAAACGTGTCGAGCAATGTGACAGGTTTCTAGCCTCAGAAATAATAGGGAAGAGTCTGAGTTGCCGTCAAGCTCTCCCTAGCCCTCTGTACACAGATCCCCCGAGCAGTGAGCCCAAAACAGCCGGGTTACCGTCGCTACGTCTGTTGTCTCAGGCCTTGCCTAGAATCCCCTAGTTTTGCCAGGTCTTAGCGCCACGATCCCCATGTCAGATAGTGCTTTCCCCTACCCCTGTCCTCCGCCCAGAATTTCAGCCCAACATCGCAGGACCTGTTAGGAATTTTTATGATCTTTCTCAGAGCCCTCCTAGAAATCTTTTCACTCGACGTTTGACGTCTTGGCCGTCATAGAAAGACAACTGGGGCTAATTCTCCTGTAACTTGGAACATTTTGAAAAAATCAATGAAGAAATTTTACTCATGTTGATCATAGTTAAATTTACAAGGACAGGGTAAAATCGGATTAAGAGATGTATCCAAATATATTTGTTTCGTTTTAAATTGTATTTAAATTCAAACGTATACAGATGTATGGAAATGAGCCTATAGAAAAATAAGAAAAACAAAAAAACAAACCAATACTGGCATAGTTGATTTATCTTTGAACTTTCAAGAACACTTTTTGCTTTCTATTTATTTATTTATTTTATAATAAAAAAAATTTAAAAAGTTTTCAAAGCTGTAACTTATGTCTTTAAAAATATTTTGCTCCAATAAAAATCAGTTTTAATAAAATCTAAACAAAAACCTAGATTATCACAGAAACTTGTTGTAAGTCTTGTCTTTTTATAAAATTCATGTTGACTACGGTCTTTTTTCAATACGGCGAATTGGATTAGATAGTTGCAACGTTGAAAGGAACGCTTTCTACATTTGCAATTATGCTGAGGCCAAAGCACATTTAGTATAAAATGGCGTCAGTTCAAAATTGTGGGCGTTTGGATGGTAGTGATTGAAATATTAACATTATATCTATTAAATATAGTTATGATATTTAGATAATATATTTATTTAGTAGATCGTTTCCTAAGTAATTTCAATCATTGTAATACCCCGTTATACATTGTAATGGCGTAGATCACCATGCGAATGAGAAGACGCCAGAGCAAACTAACAACCACCCCAACCCCTCCAAGCCCTATATTTATAACTCCAGTCCTGGGAATTTTATTATTTGTGCATTTGTTTTATATTCCTTACTACCGAAGAAATGTCTGAATTAATAATTTTATTTCTCGTTTTTTCGTAATGAAATAGAACAAGATGAACACAGCCATGTAACATGGCTCTAATATACAATTGTTAATAGAAAGACTTATGAAATTGACTTTTCATAATAATGAAATTCTTATCTTGTTAATATTTTCTTTACCCTCGGAATCACTAACCAGAGATTGTCATTTTTGTATCTAAAACAAAAAAAAACAAAAATACAATTAGCATTAACAACATCCTGAGCTTATCTGAAGAGGTTATTCAAGGGTTATAAATAGATTAGTGACTGGTTGCGTTAAATGGTTTAGGTGAAATCGATAAATACGTCTGCTGTAGAAAAAGGTTGAATTGGAAAACACCTGTAATCGTGTCTTCAACAGGTGAAAAAAATACCCAGCTGCCATTAAAGCCTTGCGTTATGTCACCGAAATCCACAAAGCCGAGAAAAACGAAACTCTATAAAAAGCCATGTAGATTTGTGACTATTAGAGAAAGGTTTAGAAGATCGTCGATCACCCCTGCTGGTTAAACACATCGAAGAGCAATCTTACGCACTTGGCAAGTAGCAGCGCGAATTCTTTAGCACCTTTTGCGTTGCACTTCAAGTCTTTAGGGGAGACGAGTGGCAAAGAGAGCGTCAACAACAAGTCGTTTACGCTTCTTTGAGGCATTCTTTTCACCCGACTAAAGTCAGAAATAAATACATAAAAAAAGTCGAGAAAGTTTATAGAGGTTTAGCGATTTTCACTTGGAGTAGCTTCCCTCAACTCCCACATGTAGGCCGTGCGTATTGGAACCCTGGACTGACGACAAAAGAAACGGTAGCTTAACATGTTAGCCAGCCCTCGACATGAAGCTTATGATACCCTGGCTTTTCACAGACATCGAAACCTAATCCCAAGCCGCTGAAAAAGTTTCCTCGACATTTTAAAATGCATAACTGAAAAGGAAATAGATCGAGCATACAAATAAAGAAAATCTCATTCCAAACACGTGATAGAGATTTCTGAAAGATGACATATTTGTAGGATTTCGAGGTTTATGACAGATATTACTGCTGAAGCCAATTTAGCACTTTCTCTGGATTTCCACGCCTTCACAAGGTGTCAGGTATCTTCTAATTTATAACAAGGAGATTTCACATCGGAATGACTTTAAGCAAATGAACGTTGTCGAGGACAGAAGAAGGCACATCTTAGATAGTTTTATGACTCCTCGCAACGAGCGGATCTAGGAGGGAGGGAGAAGTCTGATCAAGAAGCTTTGTTTATACAGGAATTCTCTTTATCCTTGATTGTCGTCAGGCTTCGAATTCGTGGTCGGCGACTTAAGGAACTTTACGCTTTGATGTGTTTTGGCACAAGAAAGTCAGTGTACCCAATATTAACTGAACCCAAAAAACAGAACTCCTTTGCTATTCTTGGACTGTGAAATATAGCTAAATCAACTGCGACGAATCCATGCCGATTTTGACACCTTCAATTTTTTTGCCTGGGACCACTCGAAATATTTGAAGAACGAAAATCTCCAAATCCTTTCAACAGTAATTTTTCGATATTTTTGCCCGCTAGGTCAGCCGGATGATGTGATCGTTTTGGAGAGTTTCATTTCCAAATGTCTCACAAACAACGCGCCTCAAACGTGTTGCCGTTTGTCCTAAACTTTGGCGGTCATCTGTGATAAGTTTGTTCGCCACATATTGTGAAAGTAGGTAAAAGTTTATTGAAGCGGATCGATATTTTCCATTGGACATTTGTGGCTCATTTGTCGGCGCATAGCCTTTACCGCTGAAACCGACTAATTGTTAATTTCTGCAAAATCTTGTTTCCTTTATAAAAAAATAAAAAAATTGTGGAGGAACGAATTAACCGCTACATGTTATCAAATGTATCACCCTTCTGTCAATGTAAGAAAGACAAACTAGTGGCTTATTGCATCCACTGGATGCAGAAACCTAAAGATACAAGATGATCAGCATTCCACCGATTGAGGCACAACAACAATGGTGCACGGAGGCTCTGACGGAGTCAGTAGAATACCGACATATTTCTCACCCAAAATAAAAACTTCCATTATTTTTATTTTTCTAGAACTCATACAGGGGCGTTTATCGATAAATCAGTAGATTTGATAGGAGTCTACCCAGGTATCTCCCTTTTCAATCGTTTTAAAGACAACGAATTTCATCACAAAAGTTTTGTTCAACTCTGCATTTGTATCTAAATTTGTTTTTGTGACGGTTGATTTGTTTGTAGGCACAAACTGGGGGCGCTTTCGCTAGGATTAATAGAGGCAGTAAATCCATAGCCTTCCCGTGTTTCAATATTTGACTGGGCAAGAGATGTCAAGCGGTGGCGTTTACATTAGAAATTAGATGCCTGTAGAAATAGGAGGAAATATTATCGCCCTTTCTATTGAACCATGGGGGTTAAACCTGTACACAGTCATTAGACGTTTATCAATATTATTTATATTTTAAGAACCGGAGAGAAGAGTTTAAAACAGAGAGCGTTTTCTCTTATCTCATGAGTGCATAGAGTATACATTGGTTTAGGTGCAGACGGCCAAACAGAGACTTGACCACTCGACCAACGAACCCTGCCACAACGCTGTCTGCTCAACAGTCAACTCTCCGCGTCGACGGAGAACGAACATTACAGAATTGTTGGACTGTTGTTATGTTTAAGCAAGGTCCATAAACCAGCAGTCAGCCCGCCCTCGACCCTTCTGCTTCATATTTGCCCCCACCGATGAAAAAATCCAGAGTCAAATTAGTGGTATGTCCTCTCCCACTGCGCGTCTCTAAATTCCCACCTCGCCGTCTTAAAGAGGCTATTGTTCTGTTGTGTGGGAAAGTCAAGACACGGAAAAAAACTCGTCGAATTAGTGGGATTTGCATGAGAACAAGGGTTACTCAAGCACAAAAAAAACTGAGTTAAATTTAGTCAAACAGTTTTACTCGATTTGCCACAGGCTTCGCTGGCACCAGTTTATGGGTGCTACTGTTTCGCCAACAAAAATGTGGACCGAGGATTGTCCCATTATTAACAGGACTTCATAAGCGGCACGGCGACGCTTGACCAGGGAGGAATGGTTTACTCTGTTACTCAACATCCTCAACACCCCTACAAACGAATCGTTCAGAAGAGGTTACGGATTAAAGAAGATTGGGTGGATCTATAATTGCGCAGATCGCCTTTGCGATATTGTGATTGGGTAGAACGTACTCTATTGATTTGCCATCAACAAGTGGCAGTGGCAAGAAGGACTTCCATCATTACCATATTTGGAAAGTTTCTCCGGCAATCGTCTGGAACTTGGTGATTTGCTAGGACATAATGCTAAAGCTGGATGTCGATTGGTTTCCTAACATTTTGTATTAAATAGAAAGGATTTGGCTACATTTGGTGGATGTTCGATTACTGTAATTATATCTTTAACCTCATCAATAATTCAGTTAGGTATCGTTCGAACGTTTAGCTAACACCAAAACGACACAGGAGGCATATGGAAGCCGATGATCGTGCAGCTTATCAATACTGACAACGTTCCCACAGACTTTCCTGGGCTGCTACGGCGTTAGTCAACACTTCGTGGCCTCTTCGCAGTTGTTGAATGCCCCCCTGGTAAGCCTGATCAGTGGCTTACAATACCTCTCAATACAGCCAGAAGGTCGCGACGTGGTGGAATGACCGTAATAATTACAACCGTTACGTAATACTAGTTTAGTAACAGTTTCGGATCACTCGCTCTTTTTCTGTCAATGAAAGGTTTTTAGCCGGCTAAAGGATTTAGGACCGCCTCTAACATAACTAGAGCGAGTGTTATTAACTGTTCGCCACTTATTTAGTATCACTGGGACAATGCAGTGTTGAGAGAGAACTTTACAGAATTCTTTCGATCGTTCAATGACCTTCAATGACCTTCGTATTCAAGTTTTTTCACGATGGACTATAAGAAAAGTAAGTGACTCTTGAAAAGTGTCAACTGACGGGCGATAAATTAACGGCTTATCCATAATCACAAACAGAAAGAAATGTTGTCACTGCTTTCGAGCCAGCTCTTTAGCAGACAGAATTAATATCTGTTTTATTTCACACTAAAGTATAGTGTAAGACAAGTACCAGGCTGGTTTTCTTTTAACAAAGTTTTATTCCACAGGATTTGTTTCCATATCAAGTTAAACTTTCTAACTATTCACAATTCTATATTGAATGATTCCGTTGATATTTCATTGCATACATTTGAATCAAATCAAGTAACCAGTGCAGTGTGTATTATACTAAGTATTAATTGTATTTTATATATTTGACTTAAATTTTGATATTTTTTAAATAATTATCCTATGTTATAATTTTTTTATTTCTTATCCGTATAGCATTATATTATTGTGTAACGTTTGATATATTTGATAATTATTTATTAATGCTTTAATTTTCTTTTCTTAATAAGGTCGTATTTTGGTTGATGTGCCGTGTAAAGTGTGTCAGGATCACTCGTCTGGGAAGCATTATGGGATATATGCATGTGATGGGTAAGTCTAAATTGTGTTATATATGAAAGTATAAAAACATTCAGTTTTATATACAGGTATACCTGTACATTAATTAATATTGTAAAAATAGACATCAAAGAGATCCGAAACCGGTGACCCACCATTTGAGTTGAGGTGTTACAAAATAAGACTAACTTATGTACTTATGTTGCACAACAAATTACCTTAAGGAAAATTTAGCCCTTTACCCACCAATGGTTAGATGCCATATCAAGTGTGTTTCAAAATCAGTCATCTTGTTTTACTTATAGTAAAGTAACAACTCCGACGAAAAATAATGAATTCATTTTGACTCAACTTTATTTAAAATATATATCCAACAGATAAAGAAAATACTTTGGGCAGTTAAACGTTAAAATAAACATAACATCTTAAGTAATAAAGTTTTCAAATTACCACCTTAAAAATGACATATTCATAACGTCTGTGTTGTTTCTATACTCCTCAGTGGTAGTCATAATATTTGTTTACTTAGCACTTGGGCAATTTTATTATTGTTAACAGAGCAGGACACTTCACAGTTGATGGTTGTGGTAGTGTGACTGTCGACAGCTAGAGTTCATCACCGCTATAAAATAAGTGAAATACCTTTGGGAGCGGCGTAAGATAACAATCAATATACAACCAATCAATAAATCAACCAGTCAATCATGTGATGTGTTACGCACAAAAAACTACAAAAGATAAGTTTTAGAAAAAATTCTTCATAAACTAAAAGCTATTTATAACATATATGTTTGAGTTTAATAAAAGACGCTTGATTAAATGATTTATAAAGAAATACATATTTCGTTCATTTTAATTATATAAACTTATTCTTTAATACTACATATTTCAATTGTAAACAACAAACCTACTGCTAACGAATTTATAAGTGTTATACTTTGTATCATCCATAAAGAAAACGCCCAACGAGATGTCCCCAACGTCAGTAGATAAAGCCATTTCCTGGAAATTAATTGAAATAAATGACACAAATCAGCATCGATCAATGTAGTGCCTCACAAATCTCGGGGTGGATTTAGCTGAGTTGACAGTTAAGTGTCAGTTTCCAAAAGCCAGCTACCTCCGTATCGACACAAAGACTATTTAAATATTTTGTCGATATCTTAAGGGTAACTTTTTAGTTTTGTTGTTAATAAAGAAAGGTTTGGCATAAAATAACATAGAAACTTCGTGCGAAAGTCTACTGCATTTGTTTGCATTTCTTGTATTGCAATGTGGAGCACATTGTAAAAGTGAAATTTTAGACGAAGAAGTTTCGCTAAGGGTAGATACATTTTTGGAAGGACCTAGGTCTGTCATTGTTTCGGCACGCCTTGGGGCAAAACGATAACCCTGCTAGACCTACAGTTACTCAGCGCCAATCGCGCCTTGTTGACTGTGTAAATGGCTAGTAGCAAGTTAATGTATACCAGAATCTCTTCTTAAGTATGTTGATATACGGGGAATTATTTACCCACAGGTACAAAAGGTGTCGAAAATCTCGCTACCATATATGCTAACTGTGAGTTTAATGTGGCTAAAGAACAACCCTCTTTAGCTCTCTCCATAGCATATCAATTCCACCTACAATTCTACCCGGAGGACTTACGTTTCTCTCTGATCTATTCCTCTTGGGTATGTAGGTGGACCGTTGATGCTGTCTTGCAAATCTACAAAAAGTTCATGTCTTATTTTCTCTTTTCTTCTTTTGCAGGTGCGCTGGTTTTTTTAAGGTGAGGGCATGATTTAATTTTAACCTATCTGACTTTGGAATAGAGTAGAATCGTGGACAAATAGCACCTGGCTGCCTCACGTAGCACAGTATCTCATTAAGTCGCTCAGTCCACTAGCCCCGTTAACTCGTGTTTACTTTCTCACTTACCTACTTACTTACGTACTACATTGGTTTACATTCTAGCCTAACTCTCAAAATCCTATACACACTACACCGTGTAAAGAAAATGTCCGTGAGTCAACTACTTGATCGGTATTACTGTCCCCTCAAATTTCTGAAATGACCTTTATATGTATGACCTCCTATTGATGGAGACTGAAGACCTTAGCTCATACAAACTAATGTCAACTAATTAACATTTAGATTAAAAGTTTTTGTTTCAAAAAAGTATCTTTGAAAATAAGCTAATTTTTTATGTAGTTCTTATAACAATATAATATAATTATGTCTATATAACTACCACCACCATGTCGACAGCCATATTGGGCTAACCAATATTTTTATTAGGTTAAAGTCTTAGAATCTAAAGTAAATTATACATTTACATGTTTGGTTTATATAATGGAATGTTTGTTTTAAGTTTACGTCACGTTCGATCTACTCACTATACTCAGCCGCTGGGTATTTGCCTGTGGTCCTGTTATAACTTCCATGAGTGTGACCAATTCACAGATATATTGTCATCATCACTCTCTCTTTGTAAACGATCTGTTAACATACAACCAGACACACCTTAAAGAGTTAGTCGGGAAATGAAAGTCATAGTACATCGTGACATATTATTATATATTCAGTTAACTGTTGCTTCGTCTTCAGGGAGATACAAAACTTTAGCCGTTAGCGATTCAAAAATTGTTTGCCGCTCATCGTCAATTATCGATGTTTCGATATTTTGGAACAAAATCTTATTATTTTGAGCATTGACTGCATATGTAGTTCAGAAAATATTGCAGACTGAGATATGCATGTTATAGACATCACACAGTTTCATCATTGCTATCTGCTTTGGGAGCTGTGTCTAGCATAGTTGTTGGTTAATGGCTGCCATTGCTACAGCTAATTGCTCTCTGTGCCGTATGGTCAGGTTTCCTGACATTTACTGATGGCTATTTGGTTTCCAATAAAAGCTCAACATAGATGAAAGGCTGATTTATAAAACATAAACAAACAAACTGAAAGTAATGCCACCATGTATGATTCAACGATAAAAGGTAACGAAATTTGATAAAACTAAAATACAACTAAATAATGCGCCATGTCATACAAAACTAGACAGATGCACAGGGAAGCTTATAGAAGATGAGAAAATGAGTCTTGTAGTCCGTAAGTCTTGTACCAAGTTTTATGTCTCCATAACAATAATATGATTATTATTTAATATAGGTGTATACTGGAAAATATAAACGTTTGACAGACCACCCCTATGGCACAAATGTCAACCACCTTACAATCCAATGCGCATTTGCAAAGCAACATGATCAAATCTGTTGGTAAAATCCGACCCCAGATTAATCGGTAACATTACAGTAAATGGCTAAAAGCGGGTTATAGATAGACCTTAAGCATGGCCTGACATTTTATATCAGATTCAATTTAAAAGATCTTCAAACAAGCGACCACCAGACAACATATTTGGAAACCGTTCAGTGCTGTTTGTCTTCTTATAGTCACTGAATTTTTAGCAGATCAACAAAAAGTTTAGTTTCCCTACGTCGCCTTGTACACCTGTGTTATCGAGATCCGATAAGCGGTAAGCGGTTAGGAGGGTATGCTTCCTGTTGCCCGGGTGCTTTTGGAGTCGGGGCCTGTTGCCCGGGTGCTTTACCTATTTGGCTGGCACTCCGCCATATATGAGTGAAATAACCTGAAATACGGTGTTAAACCCGAATCAAACAGACACTCTATCCAGATTAGATCAGGCGTATTACTTGCACAGAAGAGTATTAACATCTCTTAGTTAAATGCTGCTCAATTTATTAATAAAAGTCTGTCTTATTCTTCATATGAGTGTTTCACTAAATTTGGTCCTACTTGACGATATAACGTCGATATTTACCCTTTGCTGTAATATAACTTCCTTTCGTATTAACATTCCTTTGAATTTACTGAATTAACACAAGTATTTTACTTTTCGTTTACTTCTTCTGTTTGTTTAAATATTGTTTAACTTTTCTCCCATATTCCTTTGAAATATTAGTTTCAATAGTCCTTTATTTTATTTTGTAATTGTATTATTATAATTTACTTTCTAAAATAATCAATTTTACTTAAATATTCCTTTACATTATTACTTATTTCATTTATTTATTATTATTATTATTTTTATGGTTTGCATCGTATAATCCTTTTCTCCTAAATAATTTGTTATTTTGTGAGAAAATATAATTTAATAATATTCAAATATTATTCAATGATATTGATTTATTACTTGATGATATTGAGATACTATATGGAGATAAAGAGGGGAATATTATTGCGAGATTTAAAAAAAAAAATTCTTCACAATTTAAAAAGGCACGAGAAAACATAATCCATACAGATGATTCTGTGGCAAAAATTTGAAATCGCGTCAAGGAAGACCAATTAACCTTAGGCTTCTTGTATTTGTGCTGAAGAGGGATACGCAGACGGAGAAACTTTGTTGGCTCTAATGGCCAAGTGAGCCGGGTTCTAATACTGGTTGAAGCTTGCGCATTCGTCGAAATCTTCTTTTACAAAATAGAATATATCCTTACTTTTGACCTTTGAAATGGTAACAAAATGAGAGTATGTGGTTAGTATGACATGAACGGGTCTATCTTGTTAGGTATTACACTGTGCAGTTTATTAGTGTTGTCTATGGAGTCAAAACTAAGGCAGATTTTATCTGATATTTAGTCAAAAGGGCGACAGAAAAGTTTGTAATTGCCAATAATTGATTCATTATTGCCTTTGGGAAAAATTGCCTTCACGTGTTTAATCCTGTACGCAATTATTTTTGTCGTCGGTGTATTCTATTCTAACTGCTGTGCCATGATCAGCGTTAGATTTCACCGCTATTTCCAGTCGAACTAGAAGTAAGTACTGTTAATAAGGCATGTTGAATTGTGAGTCAGATGCAGTGATAATTTTTGACATTTGGCAATAGAGCTAGATCTCGTCCTATGTTACCAGATGCCAGCGATGATTGACAGGAAAATTGCTCTACACTTAGTCACTTTTAGCCTGATGATTTTATTTCCCATTTTACACGCCTATATGAACTGTGTGTTTTACTTAGGCGTGGCTGACTTTGCTACAAAACTAGTAAACAATTATTCATCATGTGGATCAGTGCAACCGGCATACATATACCGAAAGAGAATTTACCTCATAGCATTAAAGATAACTTTCACATTGTATGCTATAAGAGTTTCTGTCACATGAAATGCAAGATAATGGCTGAAGTAGTCAGAAAATCAAAGAAGGAAATATCAGGGGATCGCTAATCATTGTTTACTATACTTATTGTCGGATTCAGTTTTCGGTTTTGGGGGCTGGGGGGTCCCCTTGACATCACTGATCATTCACAGGTGTAGGACCATTTAATTAGTTGGCAAATGTTGAACTAAAGGTGGACATCGACTTGCTTTAACAAGGTGCCAAAGATAATTGTTAAATCTGATTCCTTGGATTTATTAAGAAGATTGTGAGAAGATTGAAATGAGAGAAAAACGTGACTCTTTAATCTTAACCTTTGTCACCGGAAACAAATGAGTGATCTTGTTAAAACAGGAGAACACGGTGAATAGGGAGGCCGGCACGAAGTAAGGTGTCTTTCTGAATTCCCCCACCCGTTCGGCGGGTCTGGACAAACCGAGAAATACGGAAAGGGGATTTGCCTTTCGACGTAACCCCGTGGGGAAATTCGAGGGCCCATGTTGACTTAAGGATGAAATTTGTGTAAACGAATGTTTGTAGAAACAATAGCTTCTTGGCTGGCCACCCCGAACAGTCTAACTGTTACGAGTGCTCTAGAAGAACACCTGAGCCGTGTCTTGTCAAAGTGTGGCTTAAGGGGAGAGGGGTGGGGTGTAACAGGTGAGGGGGGACCCACCCACTGCGTGCATGCAGATATCAGGGCCAACACACCAACTATCTTACCGAAACCGCTCGAATATAAGCTAAGACCAGAGTTAAAACTTAACACAAACTTTAACGGCTTGTTGGGAAGGCCCGTGTAATCACTATTTTCTATGAACAAATACCTATAGGAGATAGCATTTTACGGCCAAGCACGTATTCTCCTACTCGCGTGGTCGTCCGCATACAAATTATGGATTTTCAATATTCTCACCGATTAGATTGTTAAAGTCAGTTTTAGAGGACACACAAAAACAGATCCCTAAAACGTGTCACCGGTCCAAGCCAACTCGTTAACTCCGACACTTTAAGTCAAGACATCGCATTGAAAAAATTCTTTGAGAAATTTCAAGGTGTTTGAATTTCCCTCATCATTTCTTTGTTTTCTTAACACTCCAAGAACATCCTGGTCTGTATTTGAAACGAAAAAGATTATTTCTCACATAAAAATATTAAAAGGAAATGTATTTAAATTTCTTAATATGAATAAAAATGTCGGCTTAACTTAATTTTCTTGTTTTAGATTCCTTAGAAAGACAAGGATTATGAAACACGACGTACATTCATATTATTCATGCTATTTTAACAAAAACATTTAATTCAAATTTTGGAATGAAATATAGCTATACTAGTAAACAGTCAGTTCTCTTAGTCTTGTATTGTTGTCAAATGTATATCTTTATAACGTCAACAGATTTTAATTGGATTTGTTTTTTTATGTTTATGTCCACACTAATCGAATTTTATTGGGTTTCATTAAATCCATTATTCCCAAGAAAGATATTCTTTACACACCCTCGGAAAATATCGTCCCCTTTATACCAATGTAAAATAATAGCGAGAAAAGAAAACACTCCATTGATTATTAATTATTTTAATTTTGATAGAAGTGACAAAACTTTAACAATTAAAACAGTAAACAGATACGAAGTGGATACATATATTGTATTTTTAGTAAATCACATTGTTCTTTTTCCTAATAATCAAATCCAAATTTGATTTCCTTTCATTTTAAAGCATGAATTTCACGTTCAGCTTATATTATTGATGTACATTCAAAGAAATCCAAATGCACAACGTTTGTGAAGTTTGTAGAACATCAATCAATGCGTGTTTATTGTTCTTACAGAGATCGATCAGAAGAAATAGACAATATATCTGCAAAGCCCGTGGTCAAGGGGCGTGTCCTGTTGACAAGACTCATCGGAATCAGTGCCGCGCATGTCGACTCACAAAATGTGTTGAAGCAGGAATGAATAAAGATGGTAAGTGTAAGAATGATGTAAGGCGAACACGTTAAGCTCCGATAAAGTAAATATGTTACTTCAGCATTATTTGATGGTTGAATATTAGGTTTTCGAATGAAATTTTGCTTAATTATATTTCACGTTCGAGTGTATTGAAACTCCAGTCCAATGAGATCCCTAACTATGATAATCAACTAGGTGTAGTCAACTTGTTTGTGTGTCTGAGTTGTCAAATAATTTTGTAAAAACAGTCAAATAAGATTGTAAAGATCGTTCCTCGTGACTTGATTTGCCTTTTGACATGGCATTGACGCTTGATCGCCCGATGAGATAAATCCAGGTAATTTGTCCGCCCGGGGCTGTAAGTGAGAAAAGCTATAGTCAGGTGACTAGACTTACACACTCACACCGATCACTGATAGGTTATCGACTATATCAGTTTTTACTGATAAAAAGTCAGGACCAATAGAAAACATGTTTCTGGACGCCTGTGACAATACTGGCTTTTTAGCTCTGGAAGATAAGACAGTCACTGACTCTCTATCTCTCAGCTCACCAAAGGTGTTTTGTTTTGAAAAAAGGCTTGAATATTTTCGAAGTGTCATTCGTTAAGTGTCAAAAATTCTCACAAGGAGACGGATCATGTAAAATTATGATATGAGGTTTTCAAGATGTTAAAATATCCTCACCCTATTGCAGATGAATTTGGGACTATATACTAACAAACTAACAAGTAAGAAAGCAACAAAAAACACAAATAAATAATTAATCAGAATTTTAACATGTTACATGTTTTTTTCGGATTCAGTCACGAACATAATATAATTGATTTTTTTTTCCAAAGCAAAATTGTACAGTAATTCCGCTAAAGATTTCTAAATCCGATGGCTTAAACACATTGCTTTCTGATTAATTGTATACGTAATAGGATTTTTTTTTTATACAATTGTTGTTTCGATCTTTTCTTTTGAGTTGTTTGGTCAGAAGCAGATCGGTATCCATAATTGCATGTTTACTATGTTCGTTAAACTTGCCAGGAAGCATTGTTTTCTAAGCGATTTGAAAATTAGCCTTATTTTGAGACTTGGCGAAAATACGCCGCATTTTTTGAAGAAGGGAATATCTTTAACTCTTGTGACATAAGCGGAGAATACAACTCAAAGGCAATGCAGATAAACGGAGGGAAGATCGCTTAAGACTGCCTCAACAAAGAGATATGATTAGCCAGTCATCCAAATTGACAAGATGTTATATGAATATTACGTCAATTTGCGGTTTCCCACGACACAAATTATTCCTTTGTAGCCAGGGGTTCTCGTATTGCCAGCGCAATCGGATAATAGCAGCCAAGTCGCAAAGGAGACTCCAAGGGTTACGAAAAGACAATTATTCTATCCAAGAAATTCCCGCCACTGTGTTTTTTGTCTGGCAGACATGGGAGAGGTTTTTTAAAGAGAGCAATAAAGGCTATCACTTACAGCCAATACTCGGAACGAAAAGCTCTTGCTAAACGGAAATATCACTCACATTAGATTCCCTTTGAATAGGAAAAGCTGGTTAGATTCCACCTCTTTTCATCGAGTTAATGAACGTGTTGATTGTGGTTTTCCGCCATTGATTGTCCGGATTGTTAGCCGCTTGCTGGATTCGCCAAATCTCTCGATTACCCATCTTGTCTTTTTCAATAGCAGGGCATGGTGCAAATATCATTTAAATCTCGACGAGGAAATAACCGCACGTGCCAGCCTCACGAGGATTCAGTAAAGGCAATTGAGCGTTCATCGATTTTCTGGGTGTCCATTGGCGAGCATGGTGCTACAAGGAAATACGAAACGTGTCGGGCTGGTTTTTTTGGCAGGCAATGGGCGTTTGAAATGAATTGTTACGAGTTGCTGTGTATCAGTGAGCTTTTCGACGAGTGTTCAACCAGATCAACCATTCATACTTGCACTAACACGTTTATTATTGGACCTGTATCAAATGTTCTTCCTAATTTTCGATTTTGTTTAGCGCCGTGAATACCAGTCACCGAGAAGTCTGCAAGAGCGACCTTCAGAGATAAAAGCGACACGGCGCTGACAAGAGTCTCTTCGGCTGCCAACGATTTCAATCAAATTACCTCTCAATCAATCGCTTTGATTCCCCAACAAAATTATTTAATTAAAACGCCTGTTATATCTAGCAATATTTATCGAAGCGTTTAACTTCTTTGACATTATTATTCGATAACTTGGCACATCGTTTTTGAAATTAAAAAAAAACCTCTCAATTTCAACCACGAAGGGTACGTTTATTGATTGATATTTTACGCCGTATTTGAGTATCGGTAACATACTTTCACAGTAGCCACAAAAACACAGCCGTATAGTGTTCAGCTTTGTTGGAAAATTAATCTTCCTCCACTGCTAGAAAAGACAGGATGAAAATGCTTCAACCATACTGGCCTTAGGTATAGGTAGCACGAAGCGTACATGCCTAAAGTTGAACTTAACATATATGACAACACAATCATTTAAGAAGTTGCGTCAAGAGAACAAATAATTGATTTCATTTCCTAAATTGCTTTTAATTTCGCTAAATATTTAAATTTAGTACATAAATTATGAACAAAATTACAGTGGACTTGACATAATGTATTATGTTAGTTTATCTCGTTCCATTTTCCCTCTCCGTTGCGATATTTATTTTACTTGTTGGGATCGCTAACTTTCTCTCACTCATAACAGGATTGTGTGAGTTTATTTTATAAAAGATCCTAATGCAAATAGTCAAAATCTCTCTTAAGAAGTTCAGACACAAGGGAAAGTTGGTTGGACATGTGAATTGAGACGTGTGCAAATATCAGCGTGTCATCAACTCCCCCACCAGCTCGTTAACATTTGTGCCTTACGCCACAGAAGAGTTCACACGTTTTAATTCACCCGCAATCTGTTTATGCAACACTTGTTAGAAATTACTTGAATTGTTACAAGTGCTTACATTTTTACATCTCTTCTTATATTCAAACCTGTTGGCCTTTGTCAATATAAAAGATCGATCGAGTTCTCGCGAGCCGTGTGCTTTTGCCTTTTATGTGCAGTTCATTTTTTCAATCCCACCGACAAATAAAACATATTCCAACTCGGGGGTGGAAAAACTTATTGGAGGATCCCCAAAACTTCCTTTCATGAGGCAGTCTAAATATTTTATATCTGGAAAAGGGAGAGATAAAGGATTAAATGCAAAATCTGTTGTTTGATAATGATTTTCAAAAATTTATAAATCTGCAGCAGGGTTTTAGGATGGACTCTTTAAGAAAAGCGGATGACAATCTAAGTAGGAGGATTAGCTATCGTGTAAAGTTAGGTATGACAACAATCCGATGTACAACGTGTGGTGGAAAAAAGGAACGCTACTGGTTATACCTCTGAAAACATATAGTAGTTTGATTTTGATGAAACTTGAGTTGTTCTACATGACAGTGCAATGAAAGGTACAGCTCAAACTGATCAGTTCTATTCATGGATTCATGCGCGAATCAAGTTTGTTAAATAGGTAGGGGATGGCTTGTTGGCCGACATACCATCAACCACAGTGACTTTACCGTCCTGGACAACACCAAATATGCAAACTTTTGGCTTCGTTGTTTCGCTTTTCTTTAACCTTGGTAGAATGGCACGGGGACTTATAAAGATGTTTCCTTTCGTTGACCTTCTCTGGCCCTGGAGCTGGTAGAGTTGTAAACGCTCTCTCCCTCCCCCTAACTCTTCCATTGTCTAGTGGGGCTGTTTTGGTTAGCTCTCTACCTTGTCTTCCTTCGCGGAAGCACAGCTGCGCAAACAGGCCAAATAATATACTGAATCTCGCCGTACCTTCTCTTTTGTGATACCTACTACTGGTATGGGACGCTTAGCGTGCAAGAGTATTCACTCTCATTGAGCCGACATACAGGATGAGTGTTAGGCGGGCTTCTCGAGGAGTGGATACTTTTGTAAAAGAAGATGTTTTTGCGTGAGGCTTATCAATGGCAACAGTATCTTTAAATCTCTTTTGAATTCTTGCTCTATGCGATTGCTAACCGTGGTCTATTTCAAAATAGATATACCTTTCACAAAAAGGTTCACAATATGATACTGGTTATTTTTGGTGGGACAGTAAAATCCTAAATTGTTCGCAGTTGCTTTTTTCATATTATTTATTTTTTAAATATGTTTGAGAATATTAAAATCATGTAAAAAGAAAGAAACGTTTCTATGTAAAAAATAATGTACTAAGTGTTATATATTATAATTACATTTGCATTCGGGGTTTTTTCCACTTCGATACTTTGACATCAGTAATTCCTTCACTAACATTGACAGGGACATTATTGATGGAGTTATAAAGTTCTTGCCCTTAAGCCACGCTAAGCTAATTTCTATATTGAGTCATTCCTGTATCTAACACTATCCGGGCACGTCCAGGAAGCAATCTCAGAAATTAATATCAAAATTGTTTTTTTGATAAGCTGGAAATATTTGAGATGGCAGCGTTTGCTTTTCGTTGACGTGCTCACCAAAGTTAATTGAACGTCCCACCAGTGTCTGTTCGCAATTAATTCTCATGTTTCGGGTCAGGGCGGGTCATGTGGCACCAGACGAGGCAATCTCCTCCAGGTGCGCTTCCTTTAGTAGTGGCTTCTTCTCAGAGTAGCTCCCAATCGCCAGTGTCGAGGGAAGTGGCCAAAGAGCCTATGCGATTAGCTCCGTTTTATTTGTTATCCAATGTTGGTAATTTGTCTGCTATTGAACCGTCAAAGATGTGCCATTATCTGAGTGGCTGCAAACGGTCTGTTCAACCCTACGGTATTAAATTAAAAAAAGAAAAACTTTATCTGGGCATCGGTTATCTGCTAGAACACACATGACCAAATGTTCCCCATAACGATTTCTATACAGACATCCTAATTAAAGGGCAAAGGACAGTCGCCAAAGCGTGCGATGAAATCAGTATGACAACGCGAATAAAGCAGTCTTATAAAAAGGCATAACACACAACATTGACTTATACTTATTTCAATATAAGCTTTTTCAAAAGGTCTTCTCTGCAGACGAAGCAAAATTAAGACAAGTCAACGGTGCAGTAGTAAAAAATCACCCACCCTAAGAGCGTTAACCTACGCCAGCAATTTTTTCTTTGTTCATTGGTGTTTTATGTCATACTCAACAACATTTCACTTAAATTACGGCGTATTATTGTCGGTAAACGGCGGCAACCGAGGAAAACATACCTTGATATCGGCAGTCACATGTTAACTTCCTTTTGTACATAAGAAAGGCGATCTACCCTCTTGGTATTTTCCAAATGTATAGTCGTATAGTCCATGTTGTTTTTATTTAGCACTGGAGGAACATAGTGAATCTAAAGGCGGTCTCTAAACGGTCATAGACCTATGTGCGGCAGACTGCTTAAATTTGGCAGTCCAATCCACGACCGACTGGGACACAGCACGCCCCGAGCGATCATTAAAGTGATAAAAAAAAGTGAAAAACACTAAGCAGATATGGTGGACATAAATTAACATGTTATTTAAGATTTCTCGAAGTTAAATCTTCTTTTATTATTTGCTTATCAATACACCTTTCCATTTAATCATTTATATCTTTAACAAATATGGATCTAAATATAAAAAATATATATTCAAACGGTGTTTAATGGATATATTTATCTTTTTATTATACCATTTGGTTTTAAAGTTGTTGGCACTGCATTATGACGTATTGCAGTTTTGAATGTAAAAATTGGAATGTAACTCCAAAGTTCCTATGATTTTACAAGACAGTCCTTGTTACTTCTTTTTATTTATATATCACGTTTTATTTTTTTAATTAGCTGTGCAACACGAAAGAGGTCCTCGAAATTCAACGATACGGCGCCAGGTAGCCATGTATCTGAAAGAAACGAGCGAGCTGACGTCGGCTCTTGCCCACACTCCTTTCCGCACAGCTTTCTTCCCGGGGCTGGTTGGTTTGGAACCCGTTAATGATGGCATCACTGTCAGCGCTGTGGAACATAGCCCCGTTCCAGGCACAATGCTATGTCAACCAACACCAAAGGTAAGAATGGACTCATAGATTTATTAGTTTAGGATAATTACAAAGAACATTATTGTTTTAATTGGCTGTCGGTTCGCGGAAGGTTTCTGTTCCTCTTCAGGCTATCACTTCGATGTTGATATAACAAACTTATATCATTGGTTCAAAGCAGGGTTTTTCATATTATTGTATAGGCCTATTGGCATGTCACTCCGAATAATGCCAGGTAAATGAGCTCTCTGCTATAGTTAGATATCCTGTCGCATTACATCGGCGACAACATCAGGGGAGCTGTTGATGTATATATATTTCGGCATGCACAACGGTGCAGATGTTAATTATATTTGCCAACAACCTTTAATCCTTTTATTTTTTGTGGTTATTATAAGATTTGACAGAAATCAAAATAAATGTGAATATTTTTTTTCTTATAGTCTCAAGTTCAACGATGAATAAAAAAGTAATGTCTTCATTTTTGCGATAAATCCAGGATTTGAACTTTGAAGCAATTCATACTTAATAGATTCAACGTTGTCCAATTTTTAAGAAATCTGTTTTGTTTTTCAAACATTTTTGGGGGTAAAAGATTTTTTGAAATACAGAAAGGAAAAAAATAAAAAATATTTATAATAAGAAAATATGCCATATTCAAATTGTTTTGTAAACTTTATACTTCCAGTATCCTCATGAGTTACCCCACACTTATTACAATAATCCAGAGGCGATATGTGAGGCAGCAGCAAGACTACTATTTATGAGTGTTAAATGGGCAAAAAATGTTCCGGCGTTTCTGAGTCTTCCGTTCCGGGACCAAGTTCTACTTTTAGAGGAAGGTTGGCGGGAATTGTTCGTGCTGGGAGCTGCTCAATTCCAGATGCCCATAGAAGCTGGTCCTTTACTATCTGCAGCAGGTATGTCAACTTTTAAAGTTTTCATTTTTAAAACGAAAGACTGCATTGACGACGCTTGGACCTAGTGTTAAGTGTGTCTGGGAATGGAAACACTGGCTGTTAATGATGAGTCGTTTCCGAAAAAAGCTGTGTTCAAGTTATAATGAACAACATATCTGAACGTCCTGCATACGCTGAGCACGAAATATTTAGTATATGTATACTGTGTCGTAATTATATACATGTTTCGTTTCATAATGTTCCTATACAATTTTATTTGTTTAAAAGCTTATTCTGTTTGACTCTCTAAGTTCAACATATTTTTGTTTATTTTAAAAAAGGTATAAGTAGTGAACATTCACCACCTGAGAAGATTGTAAGCATGATGAGTGAAATCCGGGCACTGCAAGAGATTATCGGCAAATTTAAAGCTCTTCTAGTCGACCCCACTGAATACGCATGTCTAAAAGGAATTGTCATTTTCAAAACAGGTCAGTAGTCGGCTAGATAACAGTTGTCGTCTGAAATGTTATTTTTCATAAAGTAACCCACCTACATCTTATAGTAACTTACAATTAAAGAAATACGAGAAGAGCTTTGTAAACTGTAAAAGCCTAAATGATTATGAAATTTATTTCATGTAAAATAGTTTGTATTTTATTTGATTAGCCCATCATTTTAAGATCTATTTTTCAACAGCTGTTGTTACGAATTGAATAGTTAGCGTTATTTTGTCATTATAGATTTGAGCATTATACATTCGCGTTAGGACTACATTTCGTTTGACTGCCTTCATTCTCTTCACAATTTGGTGCAATGTATTCGTTTATCATTACATATATCGTTTTCTAGTTTCGCTTTACAATTTGCGATATACATTTACCAGATATTTGTGTATAGGCTCCAGAACATTTTCAACATTTTCCCTTGAATGGGACATTTTTTTAACACTGTCATGGAAAAACAAATGAATGAATGTGTATATACCAACCCAATAAATACTGACGAGGGAAGGTTATTGTCAAATTAATAATGTTCGTCTCTCTTACTGTTTCAGCTTTTGCTAGTAATTCAGCCTCGGAGATGAAATCTTTGCGAGACTTCCATTCAGTAGCGGGACTGCAGGACCAGGCTCAGTTGACCCTCAGTAAATTTATCCAAACCTCATACCCTACTCAACCATTCCGCTTCGGAAAACTCTTACTTCTTCTTCCTAACTTACGAGCAGTATCAGGCAGCACCATCGAAGAACTTTTCTTTAGAAAGACAATAGGAAGCATTCCAATCGAAAGACTTTTAGTAGACATGTTCAAATCAGGAGACTTTTAAACTTTACAAAAAACGGAATCTCGGACTAAAAATATCTACATAAAAGTAGTGAAATTAGATTATATTTGTACATACATTAACGTTTGAGGTGTGTTGACCGGAAGAGGATTTTAGAGTGTGGTAACTTCCGGATGCGCGAAGAGATTGACGTTTAGTGCTATTTGAGATCGGAAGTGCTTCCAAGTTTAAAGACATCGAACTGAGTGTATGAAGGAAAAGATAATGGATTTTGTATTACATTCGCGGAGTTTCTACGTTGGACATTATGCAAGATGCACTCAATCTAGAACATCAGTTGTCTTGAAACGTATTCAGTAAGAGATTATATTTGTTTTCCAAATAACGTGGAAAAATGTATGTCTTCCTTAATTTACAGAAGTCTGTATTAGCATCGTTCCTCTATATGGTCATGATGTGTATAGGAAGCAAAGTCATTGTTCTTACATACAATTTATACTTGCCTTCCAACTCGGATGTATTATCAAGAATTTGTATTACTCAAATGATTATGTATTCTACCACAATGTCCATGTTATATATGAATTTTCAACAGAATTATCTCTTTTACAAACATGTTGTTCTTTTGCGCTTCCATACACTAAGAATTTTCAACAGAATGAACACTTTACACATATTTTGTCTTTTCGCTCTTCCATATTAACGAGAATTTGTACAGCGAAAATATAATTGTTGTCCATTTTGGGATCAATCGAAACTATTACATCGATAAATTTAAAGAAAAATTATTTATTACTAAAAGTCAGAATTTTTTTAGTTAGAATGTTTAGTCAAGCAGAAATGCATTTGATAGGGTTTTCATCAATTAAATTTTCTATTCTTTACTCCAATACGTCATCTTTAATCGGTTTTCATAATAGCAATGCTACTTACTGTCTTCCATACATGGTTGTCTGTTTAAACAAGACCGTTTTTCAGAGCCTTTTCCTACCTTAAATTATGGACACCTGTTTTTACAATAACTTCCAAACATATTTGTCTCATGCAATCAGAAATATCAATTCATCTTCCATTTCAGATTTCTGTGATGTGGAATGTTATACCGTTACATGTCTAGTGCTATTTAAAAGCAACAATTCACACAATTTAAACTGATATGACGGCCTTGTGGTATTGTCACCTTATGTTGTTTGTGACAGTAAATTTGGTCGACTGTTTATGTGTCAATGTTATCATTGCAATACAATGTCTTTGTTATAAATGAATTCATGGGGTGGAATAAACGGACAGCGTCAAATGCTTGAGATAACATTATGTTCTGATGTTTTTATTGCCTTGGTATCGTTCAAGAAAAGAAGAGTTATATACACTATTTTACTATAGAGCATTATATATTGATTCAAAACCAAAATTTAATGCGTCTGTCAAAAGTGTCCGTCCTTGATTTTTTTTATCACCACTGCTAATTCTGTAGAATAATTAAACTTCATTATTACATACTTGACATATGAATTTAAATTCAAATTTGCCTGTTTGGAACTGGTCACTTGTACTGCATGTAACTAAGGAATTAACCAACTGTACCTGATCTGGAACAAGGGGCCATAGAATCTTTATTGAGGAAAATGTACGGGACAACAGTTTAGCCAGTTTGTCAAAGTTTTTTCAATAAAAATTATTCGACTCTGAAATGAATGGAGCTGATAAAAATAATCAAAATAAACAAAACCTAAATGCTAGAGACTAGCGCAGGCTGCTGCTCAAGTTGCCTTTCCCTCCTTTGTACATCTGTGTCAGATATTTGCTATTTATTTTTACTGGATGTAGGTCTATACCTTAGTTTTGGAAAAATATCATGTGATGAGGAATGTCCGATAAGTGAATGGCATTGGGTTTTTGAACGAACAATTACAGTGACAAATGCGAAAAAAATTGTTCTCCACTTCGACTTATTTATTTTGTTTGATTGTTGATTAACGTTGTACACCAGGGCAATTTTGAAGTCTCTCTACAAGTTTCTATGAGGAATCTGTCAGCATCCGAGATGTCTGAACTAAGCAGTTAAAGACTGGTAGTCAATTCAGTCTATATTTGATCTAACAGCATTTGGATGAACCTGTCGATACAAATATTGAGTATCTTGTCAGATTAGGGTGTAATACGTATTACTATATTAACCACTATAATAACAAATCCATCGGTCGCAAAAGAAACAGCCTCGGCTGCTGTAATAGCGCCATTAATCGCCAACACCATGCCAATGAGACCATGTTAATAAGGACCAAATTTAACTATTTGTAATAAAAATTTCGAATTCTTTTTTTCAGAATCATATAGTTTGAATGTTTAAATTTAAATGAAAGGGTCAAAAAATGTTTCTCCACTTTAAGCCCAATGGTTCCATCAACAATAAATTTCCTAAGGTGTAAAATTCTCTAATCAGATTATCGGTTTGGAATCGAGGAGAAGTTTCGGACTAAAGGGAGATTTGGCGAAAACATTAATTAAGAACAGATGGATAAGCATTAATCCGAAAAATCCGTATTAAATTGGTAGATAATTACACACTATTTCTGTTACTTTGGAAATGATACTCGTAGTTTGAACATATTCTTAATCAGTCAAACGTCAGACTGGC
>JARFOD010000012.1:371649-404623 GCA_031763545.1 Mopalia muscosa | reverse complement strand
TGTGATAGCATGGATACATGTAATATTAGAAGTAATTGTAATAGAATCTATTAATGTGATAGCATGGATACATGTAATATTAGAAGTAATTGTAATAGAATCTATTAATATGATATCATGGTACATGTAATATTGGAAAGTAATTGTAATAGAATCTATTAATGGGATATCATGGTACATGTATTAGCATAATAATTGTAACAGCATCTATTAAACTTTAATATGATATCATGGGTACATGAAGGAATTATAATTGTAACAGACAAAAACAAGACATGACAATCACAGGGTGTTAAACAAAGATATCACAAACAGACCGGCTTCATGTTGTCTTTTATTTTTGACAGCACCAAGGCAACAGGAAGCTCGCGGTAATTGATAAAATACCATGTAATTCGATTTGACTTGTAAGGAATGCATTACGTGTAAATTTTGTTTCAAAACACGAAATGAAAGTTTTCAAAATTAATACTGTTGTTACTTAATTGGTTAGGTACTGCCATCGGTCAAAATGATATAATCAGTAATAGTTAGATGTTATATCATCGGGTGTGTTATATCATAGTTTAACGCAACATTATCGATCAATGTAAAATCACGAGTAAAGGAACCGTCAGAGGTACGGCTAATTAATTGATTGATATGATATCCTAGGCGAGTGTTATATCACTTGTGTATGTAATATTCGTAAATTTTATTATGTCGTCGGTATTGCAATATAAGTTAGTTAACATCATATCACCGATATAAAATTTTAATATAATCGGTTTATGTGACGCCGTCGATTAATGTATACCATCGGTAAAGTAAAACATTCATTTAATGCAAAGTGATAGTGATTCCTCGTTGACCCCTTGACAGGGTCAATTCGTTACCTGACCGGAGGTAATACATCAATCCTCTAGCATAATAACCTTATCTAAGTGGCCATTCGTTGCATTCTAAATAAATTCGTGAATGTACACGATAAAAAATAGTTCGTTGGTGAAAATGCTCTGATCAACATATCCTTCTCGGCTCTGGATCAGGGTTTCCATTTATGTCGACCATTCCTGGTCTCCTCTACTACCGCTATAAAGGTGAAGGCTCTCTGGGTTCATTTCAGTTTCCCCCCTTAATTATGTTGGCTACTATTGATGAAATGTAACATCTAACTTCAGATAAATTCTACCTAGATCAATAAATAATCTAGACAGTCATAACGCTCTGATTATGCATAACCTCTAACCAACGAAACATATTGAAAAGAGGTGAAACAATCATTTATATTCGACCAGAATCCTGGTTGATCTGAAGGAGACATTATTTGTTGTTTTATACATGGCGTGTTGTGAAGGCTTGAAGGGTGGACAGATTCCATAGGCAATCCAAGTCAATAGATGTCGCTATGCCGGCTTCATAGTCGAGGTTTGTCTCGAAATATAACATGCTCCAGTCTATCGATTTTAAACTATTTTCGTGATAGACAAACAAATCTCTGTAATGATTTGGCTTTGTTCACACAGATTCCTACCAGGACATTTTAAACTGTTTGCTGACCAGCAGGTAACAGACAACAAACACTTTTTGTATTGTGCCGTTATAATTAATATGACATCTCAATGTTTTGTGACAAAAATACACGACTGCTGAAAATATTATTGACAGTCCACAATTGAATTAAAGATATGTAGATAAAGCATTGTAGAAGAATCAAGGTTGTGAGCTAGGTAAATTCTAAATTGTCTTATGTCCTAAATTTTGAATAAATAATTTTCACGGTTTAATCGAAGCCCAATTATCAATCAAACTAAAACAATTTTTTTTTCAATTTTAACTTTATAACTTGAGATAACTTCTCGGATAAGAGATAAGATATCTGGATTGTAGCTAAACTGGGCAACAATCTTTGAACCTGAGGTAGGTTTTGAGCAATTCAGTGAGATTAACCGACTGTTAGGTGACAAAAGATTTTTTGTTGGGGTGACATTTATTCTTTGCGACTGAATGTCAATGTTGTTCTAAGGCTTAACGTGCATTCTCAGGATCCGATTTTTAGTTTACACCTCATTTTTAATAGTGAAGAAAGAAAAAAGTACGCTACTGTTGACTAATCAAAGTTCGCAATAAACGCAATAATCTTCAGAAATCGTTATTACAAATCTGAATGTAATAATGCACCTTAATTTTCTTTTAACTTGTGAACAATTGGTACATAATTGGCCTTCTCGAATCATGTTGTCCGCCATGTGTTTAGGCTTTATGTATCTGGGCAGGGTTGTTCACAATTTAAGCTCTTTTGGATTCTATAACAACTTGATTGCTACTTGACGTTATATAATGAGGGTTTCAAGTTTATGATTGAAACATATTTGCCCCTATAAATGACTAAATGAATGAATGAATGAATGAATGAATGATCAATCAATCGATCAATCAATCAATCAATCAATCAATTAATCGATCAATCAATCAATCAATCAATCGATCGATCGATCAATTAATCAATCCAACCATTCAGTCAATTGATCGATTAGTGGTTCGATCAATCGAAGAAATCACACAAATACAATAGATCTGCACAGATTACCTCCTCCATCTGAAACAACTTGGTCGAGAAGTTTTTGTACTTATTAAGACTTTGAAATTCAAAAGTCATGAAGAAGGTAGCTTAACTGACTGTTTAATATAATTAAATTCTGCTAATAGGCATTCCCCCCCCCCCCCCTATAACCATGCTTGAAACAACTAAATTACATTGCAAGTTGAAAATAATGATATGATATAAAAGTGTTCACCCTTTATGAAAGTATGTTTTTTGTTATGATTTTGAAAAGTCGAGCTGACAAATTTGACTAAAAATTTCCTAACAGTCTTTCAAAAATGCACCATATATTTTAAAGTTTTATCAATTACATTATCCCACAGAAAGAAACTGTTTTTGTTGTATCAATGACACTGACGATGTACATCTTGACATCAACCTGCTGTTGTGGCTGTTTTTCTCAGAGGGACGTCAAACTTTCTCAAACTACAAGACACACATGTATTGGTTCCTTGTTCACTTAAACTTTTTTGCGATACATACTATTTTTTGTAGCTTTTTCTGTTTCCATTGCCTTCCGACTCACGTTCTATATTCTAAATGTTGACGTATGAAAAAACTCGTCAGGTATTATTCAACTTTAATTTGTTTACATAAACTTGACTTGACGGTGGTCTGCAAGCCGGGGTTAAACATCATTGTATTTGGACAGCATTTTAAATTGACAGGGCTACAGGGTGACGGGAATAAGCCCGGCCTTTGGGTTTTGTGTGCCTATGGATGACACAAGGCTTCCTTGTTGACGACCCCCTGCAGAAACCTATATTGACCAGTGGGCAATAAACAAGAGAGCAAGCCAGTATACCTGTCAATCAGGCGTATTGTGGACCACAGCTGGGCTAATACAAGTCGTATTAGACCGGCAATGCTCGCAAATTAGCTAATCAGAACAAAAATAACATCAAACACGCCTATTGGTGTTTATCTTCTGTGCAACAATAGAAAACAACCGGTAAGGAGACGCTTTTTAATTGTTATTTTTTGTAAAGAAGTCATTTAAATCTGATAGGTGACTGTTGACAAAATAAATGCATAAAGCAGAAAATATATAACTGGGCAAAAAATAATTTTACTGTATGTTATATCTGTAAAATATATTTGATGAATTTACGCATCATTGAAACGAAAAAAAAAAAACCCACTAAACTTTTTTTTCCCTCGGAGAAACTGATCGAATGATGTATTGTTTGTCTCACATTCCATCAAAGTGGACTGATGTAAGATGTTTGATATGAGAGTTTTGAAGAACCCGACGCTCACACGAGCTTGCTGGAAATTTATTGCGAGAATGGTTATTTGAGACAAACCAGTATGCGATAAGGTTGATTTGAAGAGCAGAGGATTATTCTAAGGCATCATGGTCACTCTTGATATTCTGAGGAAGGAAGAAAGTTAAATAAAATAGTATATCATAAAATCATACAAAATAAATAACTAATTCTTCTGGGGACTTGATCCCTTACGTGCGGTTATGCTTATGATTATCATTCAATTATTTTGTTTTTTTGTTAGTATATGTGTTTGTGGGGGGGTTTTTGTAAGGGGGAGGGGGACGGTGAGCCGTATAAGTAACTTATAAAAGTGTTTTCCCTCGGACAAACTGGTCGAATGATGTATTTTTTGTCGCACATTTTTTCTTCCACATCTAGAATGGAGAACAGCTGCACACAATGCTATTCTGTCTACTTCATGTAATTCACGGGTTGTTTCCTCGCTATAACGTCCGCCCAATAGAATCATTCTTGACATAGCTGTCTATACACAGCCATGTTTGATTCTTCAAGTAAACACTGTGTTTATATGGACAAGAGACCCATTGCCATTTAAACATAGCAATATATGCACGCTTACAAAAGTCAATTTAAGATCGGTATCAAGATGTACTATGAGCAGAAGATAACAAAATATGAACGCTTAAAGACAATTGTCATTCAAGAATTAGGCTGTATTGATTTTTTTATTTATTTAAAAAGGATGGTTATATCATGGACAACAAAAATTCAATTAACTGAAGTAGACTGTTTTGAGATCTGTTATTTGCTTTTATTCAAACATACTCATCTCCACAGATATGTCAATTCATACGTAAAAACCGCCGGGATACGTTTGCGGCTCTGTGCAATGATGAATATATAATATTAAACGGCCTGATATTTCCACCTTTAGGTGTTACATGTCACAAACAAATGCTTTCTCTTTCTCGTTTTACAACATGAAACAAGTCGGTGACAGGGTCATAAAACACAACTCCTTTCAAGAGTTTGCTGGTGATAGTTTTCAATATGGTAACATTTAATTTTTTGTTATGGATGATTGCTAACAGCTTCATTGATTGGGTTTGTCACCAAGTTTTGGTTGTCGACATATTATAACAGATTTTGATCGAAAAAATAATCTAGCAGGATATATAATAATTGGAATAAAAAACAAGGATTTATAAGCAACGTTATAGACATAAAATCCAACTATAATTCGACGCAACTTATATGGATTGCAGAACTGGATTAATTGCATCTCCCAGCTATATCTACCAAGACACTTCTGAAAGAATATCACAAAGTTAACTAAACTTTAGTTGTTTCTTTTAAGCTACTCAAAAACTTAACTCTTTAACCATGAAGCGAAACTATAGCATGTAACTGTTTAGTGATCTGGACACTTTAATATGTTAAGTCGAACAGTGTAGAAGTTATCTCTTCAATTTTCACATTTGTTGAAAGCAGCGCATAAAATCCCAGATGCATGGGCGATAACTCGTATATAGGATGGTGCTACTGAAATCGTACTTTGTAAATGGTATTTTAATAAACCTGCTCATGCTGACATACATAAAGACAATTAAAAGTAGACTCAGTCATTTTGGCAAGACAATGTTGAATACCTAAATACAAATATATGGAAATATAAAAGCCTTCCGTTGTTTATAGATACAAGTAGTCACTAACTGATTAACATTCTATGATATATATCAAATCAATCTTCTATCCTTGAGACTTTGGCAAGTCATTCAGGGTCAGATTAAAACTGTATGTAGTTATATAACTGACATCAGTTTTTGGGACCATTTCTTCATAACTGAAAGAAAGGGAAAGTTTGAATTGACTGAATTATGTTTGTTGTTTATCTCCCATTCCAGGGGTACATAGACGTCCAAGGATTTGGTTTAGTGTCATGTTGAATAATTTTAGATTTTTTATGCCCAACTATTTATTTTTATCTGAATTTGTCTGAATTGAGCTTTTTTGTTTAATTTTGCGTTAAAATAATGTCTCAAATTAAGTTCATTCTCTAGCTTAACTACCCATTTAGGGTAGTTTAACTCGACTCCCTTGGCGTTAATTGTTTTTCGGGGAAACAGGTGTACAAAAACAACAAAATGGTATTTACGAAACAAGGCCCGTCAACTTCCGGCAAAACATAAACACGCGCGCTTTCGATTGACTGATTCAAGAATGGTAATCGTTACAAATACATCGAATTCGGTAAATGTTTTATTTATTTAGTACGTCAAGTTTTTCATTTGATAAAGTACAGAATCTGTGATAACTTACCATTAACTAACCTTGAACACTCTGAGATCAGGCGTACATGAATGATGTGATCCTTGTTAATGTACGCCTGGAGATCTGAGTTTAGATCTAGGAACAACGACTGGTCGAACAACCCACATTAAGGCTAAACACCTGAAATCTGTACTCGCCCTGTAGAATATACTATCATATATTACATAAGGGACATATAATTACGGCGATCTACATCTAAACTAACATATTCGACTCCAAGTAAATTGATATTAAAAAATTTCATTTATCCATTGCACTTAACTAAATAGGGCATGTAAGTCGGGTCACATGAACTGATATATTTCACGTTATTTACTTCACTTCCGGGTGCCAGGGACATTCTTTCTGGTTCTAACATAAACTGAAAGTGAAAAGTTGACAGTTCTCCTTTCCAATCCTACAGTTGAACACAATAGCTACACACAATACTACAGGCTCTGAGAAATCGGTATTCAAAACAAAGCGACAGTTCGAACGTGGTATCTGGAAGTCATGCCTTATTATAGTGCTCTCATTGGATACATTGGGCGTCTGCTGATGTCCACTTCACCTCAACGTATATGATTTGTTGTAATACAATAAGGTACTGATTTAGGATTTAGCATCCTATATCCATGAATATAAGCCCATGTTAAGAAAAAAAGTATTTTAGAAACATGACCAAACATGATGAAGAGCGACCAGGTTTTTGCTGGTCGAACGGGGTAAGACAAGGTTTTGGCTGGTTGAACGGGGTAAGGCCAGGTGTTGGCCGGTTGAACGGGGTAAGGCCAGGTTTTTGCTGGTAGGGGCGACCAGGTTCTTCTAACAGTACATACAAATTATTAAACACAGGAAACAAAAGCAACAAAAAATCATACGTAAACAACTCGTGTATAAAGTTGTACACGCTACATATGACTGACAACTTTTCTGGTATAATTAATGTAAAACCACGAGAAAACCTTGGAAAACAATCTCCGCCGTGCAGTGAGAGGGACACAGAAGTGGGTTGAATAGTCCAACGCGTAAACAACTGACGCACACCTCACTCTCCTTTATAGGTAACTGACTCATACACTTCATACAATGTAGTAACATATAATTTGGGTATAAAGTTTATTAAAACTATAAACAAAAATTCTTTAATCAAACAATATTTCCAAGGGTCATATATGAACTGAACATAATGGCAAAGACACATCTACAAGCACGCAACACACATTGTATTTGCTATAACTTCTGATTTCACATCAAAGATATCAACAAAAGAATTGGTTAAAACTTGACAACTGTTTATAATATTTATTATATTTCTTTAGAAGCTGTTAGAGATAATATGCTAGTAAATATATCGCCAAAGAGAGTAATTTAATTTGCAAAGAAGGCGTCATTCGCAATGACTAATGCAAACTGTTTTGTGGAGACGGGTATTGTAGTTCAGTGCCGGCCTTGGTTCAGTCTATATGGCGAAAAAGCTCAAAAGTACGTGCCTATCATAATAAGAACCGAATAGAACGCCATCAACGATTGAATGCAGTACGTGCGAAAACACACCAGAAAAGCATTTAGGCTATTTTGAAATATTTGTCTCTGTTCGAAGCTCTTTTGTCCTCTTTTAGCTTTTATTTTTACTTTTATATCTGAGACCGACAGACCTAAACTGTCCGAGTAAGTTTATCCTGAAACCCGAGGTGTGAAAAACAAAGCTTCATTCGTTTACAGGATGTGGCGACGTAGCGGTACAAGGGGAGGTAATCCCTTCTTAAAGACTTGTATTTACTATCATTAAAAAACCACATAAAAGTTTTAAATAGCAAAATAGAAGTGATACAGATGATAGTGTGCTTGAAAACTACAGGTGGACAAAAAGGTTAGTTGTTAAATTATATTCAGAGCGCATTAACAAACCGCCAAAAAACACGAGTATTTCATAGGAAAAGGACAGGGTGGGGTGTGGGAGGGAGTAAGGGTCAGATGGGGACATTATATGTCTACCGACATAAACACATGTCAAAGAATAAATAAGACAATGTGGTAATCATAAAAAGTACTTATCCGCAATTCCAGAAATGGACGATTCTACAAAAGAAGAAAGAAAGAAAAAAAAAAAAATCAGAACTCACTGTAAAAATGATGAAAGCATATTACAACTTTTTCACACATTCGGTTTGAACGCGTTTGGATTTTAAGGAATTCTAATGAAAACGTATTCAACAAATGTGCCATTTTAAAAGTTAAAAAAGTATCGTGCCGAAACTATATGCAAACGTCATCGTATTGATAAATAGTAATGGACAAGATTATATTCCAATGTTACGATTATAAACAAAACACCCGCATTCATGGCGCATATCTTTGCTCTTGTACATATAAATATAATCAGTCACTGGAACTTTTGGTTCTACATAATATACATTTATCATGTTACAAAAGAATATAAAAAAAATTTAAAGACAAAATCTTTAAAATCTTTTTTTTTCTATATTGCAAAAAATAATATCGAAGGAAATTTAAAAGAACTGTAATCGAGACAACTAGTTTTATTGCGCTTATCCACTTTTGTGTTTTATGCGATACTATGAAATCGAGAAGAAACAGCAAACGGGTATATATAAAAAATGCTAATTTGCGCTTTTATTCTGAAATTTTATTTCCAATCCGAAAACAAATGTTGTTGAATAAAAAACGCCTTTATCTTCTCAAAAACAATATTGTGGTGCTTGTAGAAAAAAGTTTTCATTGTTTTTTTTAAATAGTCAATTAAAGATAGGATACTTTAATCTGAATGACAAAAAAGTTCAACAATTACTTGGGGTTAAACTAAGAAAGTTCCAGTTAAGTAACCTTGGTGTTATCTCATTACCAGAAAAGCCAAGGAGGAAACGGATCACCCTAAAATTAATAGCGCTGGATTTTTACCATATTAGGAACGTGTCGCAAGTAGCACGAGATGTGTCAGAACGCCACCTCGTGCGGTCAATCGCTTTGATTGGTTATTCGGCGGGGTGCTGAAATGGACGCCCATGGAGCCGGACTCCATTACTGGATGTAGATTTCTTTCCTGTTTGTTTGAGCTTTCTCCCTAGGCTGGTACTTTAATGGGATTGTTTGGCTTTGAAGGTTTCGACAAGGGATATCCTGAACATGATCAGCCCCGAATATCCGACAAATTGAAAGCTACCTGACTATATTAATTGGGAAGACTTGGAGCTAGGGCACATGATCATTTAATAATGTCAAATATTAGCCAATCTCTTTAGAGTCCGCTCTGTACGTGCTCTCTCTAGCCAAACTTCTAATGGCCCATCAACTAGCGAACCGGGCAAGGCCAGCTACAACTCTATTCATATAATTAAGTTCGTCGGCTTCCTTTCGGGAACCCAATACTAGTCCCATCGCCTTCAGTTCTAACCATACTACTTGACTTTCATACAGTATCTGATCATTGGACAGGGATACTTCCGTATTTGGGCAAGTAAATCATAGTAGAAGTGTATAATCCATGGTATAAAAACATATACAATTCTTCTGCTTTTCAAAATAGCAATAATATGTAGAGTATACGGTTGAAATAAAACCATTATACAGAAGATAACAAAACAATAGACTTTCTTTTTGTTATTAGATCGTTACAAAAGAAGCATTTGTTTCTCGTCTAATGATTGTACACAAAACAGGTCCCTTTTAACAACAAGCCACTTTTTGTTTTGTTGATTGGTAAAGGTTAAACTTATTAGATTCCTTTTCATACTAGATAAGATGTACATGGCATAAAATATGTATCAAACAAGACATTCATCGTGGGGTTGACATTATTGTTTAATTCACTCATCATGTTTGATTTAATCTAGATTTTTTCTTATGTATGTCATATACGGCTACTTTAACCAATCGATGATTTGACAACAGGTAGCTCTGTGTTTTGATTGGTTGGAGAGTTTATGTTTATACCACGTGACATCCACAATGCACAAAATGTCGTGCGACAATAAAATATCTTACGACATCTTCACGCCTATAGTTTAACATGACGAAATTTTATCCTACGATATTTTTTTGTCGCACGACATGTTGCCAAAGTGGCCCCTGGTGCTTAAATTTTCCTATTATAAATGACTTCTTTGCAGTTTATCTCGAATAAAACATCAAAGTTTTGTTTTCACCTTTGTTGTAGGCAGAGTTACGATGATCCAGTCACGCATAACTGAGCGAGGAGACGGTGACCGAGGAAAAGATTGCCCAGCCACATACCGTAGCCCAGGCCGGACAATGAAGCTGGCGTAACGACCGTCCCCTGGGTCAATCAACGGTTGATCGGTTGACTTGCTGACCACAACAATGTGTCGGAGGCTGGTTAGACAGAGTACTGGTCAGTGTCTGTGATGAGTGTCCACGCTAGGCGGCTTGGACACGCTGGTACCTGCGGTTTACTGTGTTGACGCTTCCACATACCACCGTTCTGACTGTCAACAAAACCAGAAGTGGGACAGAAATAAACATCGGCGAACCAGCTTCCTGTGGCAGCCCAACTAACTAGACCTCTCTTTCCGGTTATGGATTGTTTTAACTGATTATGAATTTCAAAGGCCTGTAATATTGATAACATTCTCGACTGACAAGTTTTGGGAATTAACCTCAAATATGCAATCCATTTAGAATTAAAGACCAAATGCTGCGTGGTGAATGACCACGGGCCGTTTCCTGGACATCACTGGCTGTAATTCTACCGACACCATTGTATCATTTCAGAGGGTGTTGACAATTCTCTATTTTCAGAAGGGACTGAAACGGACACACACCTAACGTCAATCATTAAGTTTATCATGAATACGAAACTTACGATAGAGAAGTAAAACTGCCATGAAACGATAATTTGTGACCACCAATTTGCCCACGACTGATACTCTATGGTCCATCCTGGTCTATTTGACCGGAAACACCATTCAAACGCCCTTGACCTTCACAGTTGATAGTGGCCACCGTATTGGGATTCTTTAATTTATCCGAATCTGACACAACACTCAACAGTGGGATTTTGTTCACGTTTTTAATAATGTAGGCCTAACGTTTTATTTCCCCGAAGCCTGATGAACGTTTTCATTTTTTTTACCTTTGACATATTTTCAAATAAACATCCCTCATCTTTGCCAGTATATTGTGATACAGCTTAAAGTGTTTATCCGAGTACTGTGCACCATTTGGGACGATAACATACATGAAATAAACATTAACACTTGTTTACAAAATCAGTGTGTATCCCTCATTTTGTGCGATTGTGGCGGAATATTTAATAATGTTAAGATAAATGTTCTAGACATACCAGTAAAACCCGAACAATCACAATATATATGTATTTAAAATGCTTAAAATATTCGTAAGATTATTAAAACAACTTTATTGATGCATACGTTTTTAAGCCAGGAAGCAATGACTTATGAAGGATCCAGTGACTTGTTAATATATAGGCCCAATTTCATTTGACGTCATTCAACGCGGTTATTATGTTTTTACTCGATGAGTGTATATCCACGGGGATATCAGAAACCATCATCGTGAGAAAAAACATAAAAAAATAATTGATTGATTGATTGATTGGTCGATCTGTTGAGAGAGTTATTGATTTATCAATAGATCGATCGATTGATTGATTGACTGATTGTGTTTAACGCCATACGCAAGGGTATTTGACTTATATGACGTCCGTGTTATCCATCAATAAGAAGCAACACAAAACCAAACAATATGAGTGGTTTTATTTTGTTGGAAAGGTATTTTGTCCTCCAGTGCTAAATAAACTAAGAAAGGCCGGGCTTGAGAAATACTGTCCTTAATCAGGGGTCAAAAAAATCAAAATACTGCTTGTTCGAGAATGAACAATATAAAAATGCTGCATGTTTGGGAAAGGAACAATCTACAAATACTACATGTTTGACAATGGAACAATGTACAAAAAAGTACACGTTTGAGAATTTACCATAAAACAAATACTGCAGGTTTGAGAATTAAACCGTATACAAATATTGCATGTTTGGAAAAAGAAAAGTATACAAATACTACATGTTTGAGAATGGAAAAGTATACAAATACTTCATGTTTGAGAATGGTACAGTATAGAAATACTGCATGCTTAAGACCTGAACAGTATATAAATACTGCATGCTTAAGAATGGAAAAATATAGAAATACTGCATGTTTGAGAGTGGAAAAGTATACAAATACTGCATGTTTGAGAGTGGAAAAGTATACAAATACTGCATGTTTGAGAATGGAAAAGTATATAAATACTGCATGCTTAAGAATGGAAAAATATAAAAATACTGCATGCTTAAGAATGGAAAAATATACAAATACTGCATGTTTGAGAGTGGAAAAGTATACAAATACTGCATGTTTGAGAATGGCACAGTATAGAAATACTGCATGCTTAATAATTGAACAGTATATAAAGACTGCATGCTTAAGAATGGAAAAGTATATAAATACTGCATGTTTGAGAATGGTACAGTATATAAATACTGTATGCTTAAGAATTGAACAGTATACGAATACTGCTAGCTGAAACATCATGATTTTCCAGCTCTAGACATGCGATGTTGAAGGAGCGCTGGAGCGACATGAACACCATTGTATAGAGATGACAAATCATGATCTATTCTCAAACACGCAGTACCGGTACTTGTATTGTTACACCAAATCTATTCGTTCTGGTGTTTGGGAACTTTTATCAATGGTAATTATCAGCAAAATAGCGTAACATTGAATACCTCTATGAATTGAACGGGTCCGGTTTCTGCTTCTTGTTTTACAACAGAACACTTTCATGTGATGGTGGTAGACGTCTGTTTAACAATAGAAAACTTTCTCGCGCCGGTCGTACTCGCCTGCTGTACAAGAGAACACTTTCAAGTGATGGAGGTAGACGTCGGCTTCACAGGAGAACACCTTAATGTGACGGTGGTAGACGTCTGTTTTACAAGAGAACACTTTCATTTTTCATGTGGCGGTGGTAGACGTCTTCTTTATAAGTGAACGCTTCCACTTCAGCGAAAATGACAAAGTTTTCTGAAGCAAAAGAATAAATTCCAATATCCCTCGATTCAGCGTGCAAGGTTAATATTACTATATTTATCAACAGAAATGAAGCAACGTCATATTTCGTCATAAGCGAAGTAAACAATTTGATATTAGATAAAACCGCATAGTTGTTTAATCTCTAATTCAATGGTATTTTATTCATATGCCGACGGAGTGTTCATTTTACACTTTTCCTTACTTAAATAGGATGGAAACCTAAAAGAAAAACTCGTGAAAAGCCCAACTGCGATTGTAGGAGCCACATCATGGCTGATAACTGATGGTCGACAAACATACCTAACCACGTGGACGGTATATCGATTTTACTTTTTGGGTTTTACTTTTTGAGATATTTTATGATTTTAGGATGCAACTGTTGGCACACCAAGTTGACCATGGCCTGGTACTCAGTATATTTAAAAAAATGACAATCTTACAAAGGTGATCATTTATAACCATCAAGTACCATCTATCTTTTTAACAGCAGTCTGGGAACTTTCGGATAAACCCGTGCCATCACTGTCTTACCAAAAAGTCACGAGGGCTCTAAGTTTATACACGCAAAAGATCCACTTGCGTACAAATTTGAAAAAAGATTATTGTGCATGGGTCAACATTAAATGCATGGAACAATTTTTTGATTTAACAATAAATAATAATGTTAGTATCTTTACAAAGGGAATCACATTCATATACAGCTTTCTTTGTACAGTTGTCATGTACCAGACTGCGACTGAACAATTTATGCTATTTTAGCACCAAATAAAATGGGCCTGGTGTATAACCAAGCAGGCGGTACGCAAGTCGTGGAGGTAAGACGGCGATGGTTTTAATCCAATGAATCATGAAAAGTCACGGAGGTAAGACGGCGATGGTTTTAATCAAATGAATCATGATATTATTGAAGTTACCCAGCGTGGTTAATATGTAAAGTTCGACTATATGACATTTCTTTTAGAAGTAAAACATATAGCCATCTGTTACTATGACAACAGAACAGAAGTTGAATTTGTCTTCGAATGTTTGACTTCGTAGACATTGAACTTTTAGATGCAGCAATTCTTTTAGTTAAAAACATTGGACATTTGAAACCCATTCTAGAAAGGTATCGCTGTATCATCATCAAATCTCATTTGCACACTAAACTCAATTTACCTTTGACTGTGAAAGTCCTATAATTTTGAGAAATTGTACAATAAGATTTTTGGAACAGTTTGTGCAGGTAATTTTCACTTGTAACAAGTAGACCACATCAAGGTTGTATTAGCAAGCACGTTGATGGTTTCAGGGTAAAAAGTAACACAATAAAGCAATTCCTAAGATGTAAAGGTTTCCATTGAAAAATTGATCCGCGAAAGATAATTTAAAATGGAGAAGAAACAAAACAGCAATCAAATTTGTTGAAATGACCTGTTAATGTTCACATCAACAACCAACGACAATCCGATAGTTTGCCTAAATGACAAAATGACAAAACAAGGCTAACATAGGAATAGAAAACAAATACACAATTACATCAAGGGTTTTAAAAATAATATACATTCGAAAAAAAAAATCGATTAAAGGAACATAGTCTCATTCCCCTTAATAATGAGCAATTGTACTGGAGATAAAGTATCGTTTGTTTCCCAAGACAAACGGATCTGAGATCAGTTAGCCTTCACGAAAAATATATACATATTATATTTTGTATATACATTGCATATGCTAAGACAGAGGCCTCGATTCCGTTCTTGAACAAACAATAAAAAAATCAACAGATTCCTTGAGGAGTCGAACGAGCCGAGCTGTAGGTTGATTTGTTAGCTGCATTGACACACAGTGTGGATTCTGAGACGGGTCTATATTTGATTTTCTATTGAAATTTGTGTCAAATGTTTTGTTTTAATAAACTTCAAATTGACAAAGGGTTAAATTCAAGCCCGACTGGAGCCAATACACATATTTGATAATGCGAGCTAGTTGACTGGGGAGATAGGGCTAGCCTGGAGATTCCCAGTTACACAATTCACTTCACAATCACCAATCAGTATTCAATCGTATCTCCTGGTATTTACTATCAGGCACTCTTGATTCAAATTCATCAATCCTATATAAAAATGATTTCAAAATATTTCCTAACCACAGAAGTTTCATTGTGTCTTTCAAAATCCATTTTCTTGAGGAACGCTAAAAAATATTTTTGCGGGGTTAGTTTACAATTAATATTATTAATAAACACCACGTCACCAACTTGGTATAGTGACATATCTAGGAACAACAAAGGAAATTTAAAAAACGCTATTTACAATCATTACTCTGTTTTACTTTGGAAAAAGTACATTACTTAAATTTATCACATCATAGTCATTGTATGCATAGTTCATCAGCCACTGGAATATAAGAGGATTCTAATATTGATATTGAGTTTCTACAATGTATAGAGCTGAATGTATTCGATTATTAAGAAGTAATGAACTATTACAATACAGGACAAAAACAAACGACCATAACGGGAACTTTCCAGAAATAAAAATAATATTAATAACAGGGACTCTCTGCCACTCTGATAGCCCAGGGGCCGCTTGCTAGAAGACTAATTACATATAATCCGCTATTCGATGACGTCACGTCCCATTGAAGCTCCATCTCCATAACCGCTATTGGCGATTGGATCTGGTCTTTCGAGCAACTGGCTAAAGGAATATGGTTTACTTCACAAGTAGATTTATTGTTTTCAACAAAATCTCCGTCATTTAATCTATAGAGAAAGGTCAATAAGGTCAGGAGTCAAGTCAGATCAAAGACAACTTTCATCATGGTGTACAATACTGCTGATCGACAAAGACGTGTATTTGTTTCATGCATGTCATCATTTTATATAACCATTATAAACTAAAGTAATCTTTATACCACAAATGTTTTGAATTAAACTGTGTTCTTTTATTTTGTGTCAAAAATAGAAGAAAGGTCTTTTTTGGGGGTATATTGTCGCCCTTATGTCCACCAAACTACATTTTTGATTGAAAACGACAGAGGAGAAAAATCAGAGGTCCTATCGACTACAGGACCGACCTACGGATGGAACGGCGATCGAACTAAACAACAATTAACATAACCCAAATGTGAAATGATCCTCAAAAGCTGACGTCAACTTCTTGGACATTTTTCTTCACATACTCTAATGAATTTCTTATTGACGTACTTTCTTGACATTCTTGTTGACGTACTTTAATGAAATTGTTATTGACTTTACTTTTCTCAATTTGTTTTTGACCTTCTTTGCTGAAATTGTTCCTGACGTACTTTACTGCAATAGTTATTCACTTACTTTACTGAAACTGTTATCGACTTTATTTACTGAAATTGTTTTTACTTGATAAATTGAAACCTTTATTGACTTTACTGATTATTTGTATTTACTTTATTTATTGAAATTGTTATTGACGTATTTTGCTGAAATTGTTATTGACCTACTTTAATAAAATTGTTATTGATTTGTTTTACTGAAATTGTTATTGATCTTCTTTGCTGAAATTATTAGTGACTTATTTTATAGCAATTGTCATTGACTGACTTTACTGAAACTGTTATCAACTTTATTTAATGAAATTGTTACTGATGTCTTTGCTCCACTTGTTATTAACTAATACTCCAATGACACCATTTACAACATTATTTAATGAAATTGTTATTAACTTTATTTACTGAAATTGATATTACTGAATTTATAATATTTTGTTGATCTACTTTATTAAAATTATTTTTACTTACATGACTGAAATGGTTTTTTACTTATTTTACGGGAATTATTATTGATTTACTTCTCTGAAAATTGTTATTGACGTATTCTACTGAAGTTGTAGCATGTTATTGATTTTACTTTATTGAAATTGTTTTGACTTTGCAGAAATTTGTATGTTATCAACTTTATTACTGAAATTGTTATTGACTTACTTTACTGAAATTATTATTAATTTAATTTACTGAGATTGTTTTTGACTTACTTTACTGAAATTGTTATGAAAATATTTTACTGAAATTATTGTTATTTACTTTTTTTACTGAAACTGTAATTGGCAAACGTAACAGAAAATAATATTGACTTTATAAACTGAAATTGTTGTTGACGAACTTTACTGAAATTATTATTGAAACACTTTTCTGAAATTGTTATTGACTTTGTTTATTGAAACTTACTTGATTACATGGTTAAAATTGTTTATGAATTTTGAAAAAACTTTTTTGAATGTGTTATTATTTTGTTGAAATTGTTTGACTTCCATTACTGTAACTGTAACATAACTGAGGCTGACCTAGATGTCTCTGTGATGGTTGTTTACTTAATAAACCCATGGTTAGCTGAGCATGGGTGGAAGACATACATCACTAAATCGAGAGTAGCTTAACTCATAACCTCGACTAAGACGGTTCCAAGAATAGTATCCAGTAATTCTATATTATTTCTATATAATTTCAATTGAACAAAATAAAAAAGGTAAACTGAATAGTAGATTCGAAACCGTATCCCGCTATTTCGTTTACCTAGAGTTTTCTAACGAATATATTTGAAAGCTATTCTTTTCTAAGAAATCCTGAGGATTTTTTTTATTTACGAAAGCAATATTCTGATGAAGATGCGAGTTTGATCGAAATTCCGAGTTAAGCGACTAACAAGCTCATGAAACACTGTCTTCTAAGGCAATACAGTGTTTCTTCAGACGATTCTAAACGCCACTTTGACTAAACAAAACATAGAAGGATTAAAATATTCAACTTCTTGTCATTGTTCGCAAACAGATATATTGACTTCCAGCTCATAAAATCCAAAGGAATGTTTTTTCGCTTGATTGAAAAACGAAAGTAGGGTTGTCACATAATTTTGTCTTCTACTTTTAGAGGCCGTTTTGCTCGAAAGACAACAGTCGCTAACATCAGATAAGATTGCTAATAGCGGATTAGCGATTCCCCCGTCAATATGGCATGACGTCATCTAATGCCGAAATAAATTTAGTAGCGCTTCGAGCAACGGTCCTAGCGAACATACATATATATGGAAGAATTTAATTGTTGCATAGATTTTACTGGATGTTTAACGTTACACTGAAAGATAATTTTTATGTGTTGACTGGGCACCGTGAATTCACAGGTTTTAACAATATGCCCCAAACCCAATATCAAGAATTCGTTCTTGTCGGGTTCTGTTTTAACATTTAAAATGGCGTTCAAGAATGTGCATCCAGTGGATATAATTGAAATGGACTGGAAAAAGCATGATAAGAAGGAATTTTAGAAAATCAATTTATTTTACTTAAGTCTGAATGGCCATAACGGTAGATATATGTCAATCGGAGAGTATAAAATGTCGTGTTTAAACCGAAAATTCTATAAAACAATATAACCTGTATGCAGAAATAGCAAAGAGTTCAATACTTGTTTCTTCCTAATCAAAATATTTCGAAATACATTTATTAATTCTATACGGATTGTAGTTCACTGTATTGATGTTTATATTGCAATGACTAACATCGGAAAAGAAAAACATTTTCTTTAGTGAGCATTAATTACTGAAAAAAACCCCAACATATTTGAGGATGGGCATAATTTAATGCAATATAAGGATGTGGAAAATCAGCCGTATTTATAATAACAAGCATGTAACAGGTTACTTTTGCAAAAAGGTCTTATAAATGTTTGTGTTTAGTTGGGTTACACTTTCCAGATTGTATCCACATGAGCAAATATAGTTTAAAGAACGATACATTATCGATTGAATCTCGTTCTTGGGGGTAATAGTCAATATGAAATTGGTTCCAGAACAATAATAAAATAGTTCGAAGAAAGTTTTGTCAAAGAGAACTAAGGTAAAATATGATTCTAATCACACTTCAGAGAAACATTGAAATCAGGTTACATCGCAGTATAGATCTGTAACAAATCTGTCGTATTTCAATGGGTAACCGTATATGTCTAAATCCCAGATATCATACTTCAAAAAAGCTGAAAATATTTAAATAACTCATTGAACCATTTAAGAACAAAACTATGATAATTTTTTTCAGAATAAGCTAGAAGAGAGTCGTGCCGATTCTCATCTTCTGCTAAGCTGCTGTTTTCAAAATGTGTGTGTATTGTTTTTGTTGTTTTCTTAAACGGTTATAATGTACACAAGCAGTCAAGTACAATTCATGTAATTTTAAATAGCGAATAGTGGGCAGGCTTAGAAGTAGCAGACAAGATACATTTGTTTACCTCAGTCTCACACGTCACAAAGCCTATTGAACCGAGTCAGTTTCATTGGTGTATCTCGAATCCACTGTCATCCCCCTACACAGGCAACTGAAGCTCACAGGATTCGGCATAGACCAGAAACATAGTTTGAACACAGTCCTTCCGTGTCCTTCCACAAACTATCATTCATGTATTTCTACACAGAGAACATTATGCAAAGTTTACCTAGAACACGAGGAGTTTTTAAAAAGTATTGCTCGTCATCCCGATGAGTTGTTGTCAAGACGCCAGTTTCACCAGACGCTGATGGAGTGAGATCGTTTCCCCACCAGGGGGCGCGCTGACCTATATTTCTCTTAACCTGTCCACTTTCTATAGTAGATCGAATTGTTAAGAGGACAAGTTCGTAAAGAGAGTTAAAAGGGAAAGGAAAACTAGCTGGGGAACACGTTAGGATTTGAAATACGAGATGGAGCACGAGCCCGACGCCCAAAGGTGAGTAGACCAGGCTTCTTTTACCTCCCCGACCCAGAAGAGTTCCGAACGTGCTAACTTTTCTCCAAGGTGCACGTCGCTTTTACTGAATAGCGTCTTTTACAAAATTGAAACAAAGTTGTGTCGTGCCGGCAAGACTATGTCAATAGCTAAACAGTATTTTGGTGATAGACCAAATGCATGTCACTGTCCACTCGTCCAAGTTTATATTCACAGTCGCTGCAAGGTGATGGAAAACGTGTTATTGAGAAGATCCGCGATTTATTACGTGTGGAGTTTAAAACCTGTTTAAGAGGCTGGTTAACTGGAGGTGTTCGCAAGCCTGTTAGAATGGAGAAGGGATAGATTACAAAGGATAGCCTGCTGTCCAACAAACTCTGTGTACAGGCGAATACTTGGAGGATTTTCAGACTGCATTGTTTAAGCCCCAATAAATATTGACAAGTTTGCCTATTTCTTTACGACATGACGTTCTGAGCCGGTCCAGTCCATCTCTCTCACAGATACATATTCTCTTCACCAAATGACATACACATAGCCATAAACGCTGGGTGTTCATTTCCGTAACTTAAGAAAATTAGGATTTCTTGTTAATTTGGACTTAAATTTTTATTAGGAATAATAAAAGGAATTGCAAGTTAACATTTAAGCGGGGAAACTGTATTAGTTTGCGGGCTGTGTTTACTGGGGGTTAGTTTGTGGGTCTTCGTATAAAACACGTCAACAATTGTAAACCAAGTTCACTGAATGGCACGCGGGTTTTCTGGAAAGTTTGAAATTCCTGTATCAATGATGCTATGTGTAGCACCATGAACATTGTTGTTGTCATGTTGTAGGAGAAATTGTGATTTAACGTAAACAAATTGAAGCCTCTGTAGTATGTAAAATGTAATTTTCACGCATTGGAAATTGACTTTTCATATATATAAATATAACGCCAAATCCCCATTATCCAAATGAAAATTGTGTCGTGAAAACACAGGGAATAAAAAAATGAAAATTTACTGGACTTCAGTTTATAGATATCATAATAGGTTCATGCATGTTGTTAGATCTCTCTTATGTTAATGTATACATTGCTAACCGCCATTAATAAGCCAGGTATATTTTAAAAGAAGATGTTTTTACGTAGTTCTCAGCAGGGAACTATCTAAAATAACACCGGGTAATGTTCGAACGTCACGTTTTTGTTCGCTGTCACTTTCCCCTACCGTCAGCCCTTGTATATAACTCAATAAACTGTATACCTTCCGTTACTGATATCATTGTTTAATATAGCCATTTCAACATCAGCGTATTCCTATGTTTTGTATAATGTTCTTCTCTGTTTTGTTTAAAATAGAAGTGTTAAAATTTTTTCCATGTACACCAACTGATTTTACATTTTAAAGAAACAGTTTTCCTATAATAGGGTTATTTTCAAATGCGTTTTATGAGACAGAAAATTTTATATAATTTTTTTTTTGCTAGTTCTAACTATTATTGACAAACTGACATACATGTTACATATGCTCAAGTTTGTGTGTTTTCTTTACCTCATTTTTTATAATATATTTATCCTGTATTTAATATCATGTCAAAAATAAAACTTTTATCTAAAAAGGCTGCAAATGATATATATGCATTCATAGACGTCTTATTTTTCAAGTATTTGTTATTCATTTATATAATTGTTTTAGAAAAAGAGTTACGTCTAAAATACATGGGGTTCTCTGTTTAAGAAAAAAATAAAACTTATATTTTGTACTTTAGTTTCAAAAAAATATTATTCTTAATTTAAATTTAGACTTCAAATATATGTTATTTTCAATTTTATGATAAAAATTGGACGGCGCTTCATTCATTGTATCCTAATGTTTTAAATACGTTTGAAGCTATTCGCCCTGAGGAATCCATACGTGTAGATAAGTGGCGCCATTGTGAACCGGCCTGTAAATATCATCGACAAAATGTGTGCGATTTTAGAATGTTAAAGTTATTTATTCACTCGTGTTAGGACCTCCAATCTGTTAATTAATAGCCAACGGGCTCCTTGCTTTTTCCACAAATAATATTTTAAAATCAATTTTTCGAAAGCCTTTTGTCCATTGTCGCCAGCTGGGTTTCAACATAGAGGTTTATTTTTCTTGAAGACTTATTCAAACAAGGTGCATTTGAGTCTCGTGCCAGTCCTACTTTCTATGTAATAATATACGTCTTTGTGCGTAAGAAACAAATATACTTAACTACATGTGTTATCGGCGATTTGGCAGCATTTTGAACTGCCTCGTGCCACAAGCACTGAACGTATGAAGCCATTATCTGAATTACAAAATTTTAAGATTTTTCTTTGAAATAATTTAAATCTGATATCAGTATTTTGTGTAACTGTGTTTCGTGCTACAAATAGAGACAAGTCCACCTGGTCTACCAGGGATTTGTATAGTATACGAATCCCAAATTTTACAAATGTGTAAGACATTTCAATGAAATTATACAAACCCTGTTTATAACATTAAAGCAAGATTTCGGTTAGAATTATATATTATGTTTTATTTGAGACCGTACAGAATATTTATGATAAACACGAATTGATCAGTACAATATCTGTATTAAAACATTTGAATTGGATATATATATCTGCTAAACAATTAGGACATCGTATGCAATGTACTTGAAACATATTTTACTGTTTAAAAAAGTACAAGCGGGCATAAATAATAACTAAACTAATTTGTAAAAGCAAAACTATATAACAATGCTTTCTTAAATCAGTATATATATTTGTTTTAACAAACCTGTATAATTACTGCCAAATTTAATATGTACTTGTTTTCAATTGTTTAATATATACATTTTTGAAGACAAAGATCTTGGGCTATGTATAACCGCCATTGTTTCCTATCATTCTTATTCTCTGCTTTTGTTCGTATGTTTACTTTCATTAAGTTGTACAGTAGAATTCTAATATTTTTTGTCTTGTTAACAATTTTAATATCAAACACTCATGTGTAAATAGCTGATGTTGTATATGGGATTATAGGTAATCCATGTAATCTCCAATCATAACCGAGATCTTCTCAGCCGGGTATATATCACGTAATCATATAATGTCTAGAAATACTTGTATACAGGCCGTACTTACATCCACCTAAATTTATTAGTAATTATTTATTTCTTTATTTATTATAATTTTATTATCAAGACTTGAGATCAAGGGTCATTTTGAGCTATACAAATGAGCACAAAGAATATATATTTATATTTGAATTTCTGGTATGTACGGCTTAAATGACTTTAGACTTGTTACGAAACTTTCAAAACAACAACCTACTTATTGGATTTGGTGTTTCAAAATTTAATTTTGGTATTTTCTCAACATAGATGATAGCACGTTCAACTGATTAAATATAAAAAGTAATGGTTTATTTAACATGTTTTTTTTTCTCTTCGTTATTAAATTTCCCCCAAGGAATAGGTTAAAACAACGCTTTTGCGGACTATAAGTATCTTCGAAACTAAACAAGAATAAAACGACAATATCTGATGTATTTTTAATTTTGTATTTATCGGAAAGCCATTATGTTAACAATTGTATTCAAATTTAACAGTTTAGTTGGTATTAATCCAAATTCATTTTTACAATATCCTAACAATTAAATACAAAGAGATCAAAAGCAGTATATATATATAAAAAAGTTAATAAATAATGAAAATACGAAAAATTACTGTCGGTATATGAGCAGAATAATTTTATTCATATAGATTAGCGCTTTTCTTGGTTTATTGTAAAGAACATGTGATTATAGGACGTATTATACTTAAACAGCATAGGCGAGAATACGTCTTGGTTTAATAAAATAATGCATCTCGCTGTCAGTTGATATCATATTGAAATTGTAGGAATAATACATAGCTCTGATTTAGATTAAATTTTCAACAAAATGCCTAATTCTTGTTTGTACTCGGGGTATAACATAACTCCACTCCAGCCTGGCTGTTTAGAACGAACAATGCCGGTTTCCTAGAGGGAGTCGTGTGAGCTGTAAATTGTGTCCTATCGTATCAAATATGGAGGGGTATCGGTAGCCGTTTTTGACCGGCGCGATCAGCAAGTGGCCCTAGCCCAGAAGCGTGCGCCGGCCAAGGTGATTAACCGTAGACGCTTACAATCAGCTGGTGGTGTAGATCGCTCACGTCACAGAGACACCTTACCCGGGTTATCGTGTGCTAACCACCCCACCCTTATCACACCTAGAGGACTAGGGACGTGTGAAGTTTCTGGGGATTCCGTTTTGTTCCCGGGTTAAACTTTTAATTGAACAAATAAGCGAAAGGAGATGCTAAAGGTGGCCTCTTCTCGAGTTAGAGACCAGGTTCCATAACCAAAATAACACTCGTGTCAACAAAAATTAAAGAGGGGTTGAGGAGGGTAATCTTAAAGCAAACTTCCCCATCTGACAGCATATAGCATAGCAGGCATTTCGTCTCCTTGCCTCATACCCCTAACACATTTAGATTCCATTCATTTTTAAGCTTTCTTTAAAACAACTTTAAGCAATTTACTTAATTTAGAGATTATCTGTAATATGATTTTTATTGTGTCGTTTATGGCAGCTTTAGATAATTCTTTTTTTAGGTGTAAATGTCAGATGCATTTATATTCAAATCGCGAATGTCTGCAGAATTCTCCAGTCTCTAAAAGGTGTTTAAAATCTAAAAATAAACTTAATATTAAAACTGTTCTCTGTAGCATTATAAATATACTTTATTGAATACATCTGTGTCGTCCAATAAGTAACCTTGTAGACAACTTTCCCGTTGGTTTATTTTTCAGCCTCGTCTCTTAAAACAAACAATTTACTGATTACAAGGTCATGGTCATTCAATGAAAAACAGACCACATGTATAGATTAGATCATTTTAATTTAATTCTTAGGCCGTTTTAAATGAATGAGATTTAACTGGTAGCCTATTCTTGGGTGAAAAAACTGATGATATCTTCGTGAACCCTATAGATCCATCGGTTTATTATTGGTCCGGAAAGCCCGATGTCCTGGGTTCGAACTATGGCGAAGGCTTGCATAAGTTTCTTTGTCTACGTTTATAAATACATATATAAAGTATATATTTATATCCCTCACAAAGACCCATTAAAGCATATAAGAGAAGCAAAACTCTAAAAGAGCTACTGATTAAGGCGAAACTTCCCTCTGTATCAGACAGGTTGTAACTCATTCTCTTTAAAAGATTATTCATCGGTTAATCCCTGTATCTCTGAAATACTTATTTGTAGGCTGATTTATTCATAACCCATGCCAAATATCTTGTTAACAATATTTTTGCACCATATTAATGGCCATTACCTTCTCTCGAGATGTCTGTAGGTTACCCATAGCACAACTCGAGATTAAGGTTTATTTAGGAACCTGTCTCTAGAACATAAGATGATTCTTCGGTTTTTATTTTTTTTATATCCCCGTGCCAGTGTGATTGCTTTTAGAAGTATATAAAATATATAAGAGAAAATCTCCGTCGGTATTGGGTTAGAATTCTGGAAATATTCTGCCGTAAGCCTATGTAGTTGAGTCGGTAGAGTGTAAGGCCTGCATGCAGCCCAAAGGTCCGCGGTTCGAATCCTGGTGCACGAAGACAAGCAATTTATTCTTTCTTCAATTATTCAAAATATATAAAATATTTAGTTTACACTCTGCGAACATCTTCAGACTATGTTAAGTGTAAATGAACTGTACAGAGAAGTTTAATAAGCGTATTTTAAAGTTCTAGATTACTTGACCTGTCCTGTGTTCAAAGCAGTATATAGTTTAATCCCTTCAACTCACATTGCAGCATGACTTTATTCGGCGAAGTTTCCGCGAAACCCGTCCTGTGTTACTCAAATACAAGTAGCCTCCACTGATTTCCGAACTTTATAACTCCTATAAAGAAATGGACGGGTTAAATTCAGATGTCTTTTTTCATAATTTATTTAGAGGGCATTTATTTAAAAAATCTGTGAAATTTGACTATTTTATTATAAACATCGATATGGCGATAATCTCAATAGCTTGTCAACGAATCGTCCACCGTTCTGTTTCCACAATTGTTAATGATAAAATGTTTAAAATAATACTTGTCTGATGTCTGTATGCTATATCCAGATAAAAATCGAATATACATTTTAAAAAACCTTAAATTATGTTGCAAACGACGAAAGCATCCGTACAATGATTGGGTTTGTCAATTCGTTTGCAATTAATTATTTTAAAAGGAGACAAAACGTCCAGAAAAAAACAAAAATACATGTGTGCATTATTCTATTTTAATGTCGTAAGATATAAGATGGGTATACAAATATAGTAATTAATAGGTGAAAATATACCAAAGAACAATATTATTTCTATCACTTACACATAGAAAGTAGTTCCCGGTTAAGGCAATCAACTTTTCTCTCTTCATTTATTCAAAATAAAAGTTTTTAAGTAAGGCAAAGAAACTTAATATTCAGACGTTATCCTATAACCTATAACCTGATGTAAGTTAACTTTTTTTTCAAATTTAGACTTTCACTTTTTTACGGCAGGCATCAGCCATCTAACTATAAAACGTAGATTTGCAAGTCAGCCCGTAGGTGTTTGGTAGAACAGCTTTCTGAGTCAGATTATAGCCAGTAAGCCAGATACTAATCAGAATCTAACATGTACTGTAAATACAATGCACAAGCTTTCATGTTAACTTCTTACGTATTCAGGGAAACTAAAGGGACACTAAACCAGTTATTTGAGGGTGAAATAATTCGTTTCAGTCCACGGTTAACATTTTGTTGCGGATATCACAGAAGACTTCCATAACGGTGGTTATGTCTGATGTACTTAAGAGGAAGTTTTCCTAACATAAAGGTTATGGGGCACTCAGCACTGATATATCCTCTAAACTTTAGTTGTATGTCAGACGAATTTATTTCTTTGGCACAGGTGTTTTAGATGATAGATTCTAGTTGTTGTTGAGATCATATGGAACAATGCCTGTGTTAAAAGTACGCCAACAGCATCAATGTTTAAGGTAGGAAAAAATTTCAATTAACGACAAAGCCACTTACACTTCAGCTTAGTCACGACAACCGTACAATTTTGGACATGTTTTCATCTTTTATTCCAAGAACATTTTGAGAAAGAAAAACACAGTTACTCTCAATTATATTTAACCTAATTTAATTAACGAACAGACAATAGTTAATTTGGACTAATTTATGTGACACATTTTCATCATTTATTTGAAAAGGATAGTAAGATAACATTCACTAAGATATGTTTACAGGTCACGTCAGACATTGTTTGCATTATATCAAACAAAAGTCTGTGTAGCACTTCATTTATATAATTATACGTCATTAAGATGATGAGACAAAATGTACTGCCGCGCTCTCGTGGCTAAGGTGCAACACGATGCTGATCTGTGTTTGGTGTATCTGGATTTCGTCTTCTGATTGTCTTGTCTTGTCTCTGCTTGTTGTCAGGAATGTTGAGTGTGGTTTACTGCACCCGTTGGGCTGATACGCCGTGAAATAACCCCACCTTATCAACCACCAATCAAACAAACAAGCAACATATAGAGACTTTTCTATCCTGTAGCCTGTCCAAATCTAGAGACTATTTATAAGACACGGTACACGATACTATATTAAAGTGCAAACTTTTAGTTTTTCAGCTTCTATTGCGTAATGCTTTGCAATAGTTCTTGAAAGTATTGTATAAATGAGACTGGGACGTCCCATTAAACACCAGTTATATACGTATATTCATGCATATACTTCTCTCATTAAATTGGAACTCAACTTTAAACCCAGCTTTAAGATGCAATATTTTAATTCGTCTCTCATTATTTATCAGTAATGTTTAAACTGTTGAATTTTCGTCAAGAATCGATACACCAGACATGCGATTGGTTGAAGTATCGCATATGTTTGTGTCGTTTTACATGACGATCAATACTAGTTAAGTTGGGGAACCCTCTCAGAGCTATATGATTCGCGAGAAAGAACCGATTTTTCTTCAAATCTTCATTTCCCCAGAGCTTCTCTTATACATAATCGACAGATTGAACAATAGAGGGATGTCCTTACTAACGCTCAAGTTGAGATAACACTATCTCAGAATATATGCCAGATCAGATGACCCTTGTGGTATTCCAATCCGCGATCAAAGGGTGTTCTCAACAACTCACGTTAAACAGATAACACGTCTTGTAAATAGTATTATGCTAAAGTGTACACTTGTCAAAAATCAATTACATTTGCAGTGCAATTATGAGACTATACTGCTTTAACAAAAAACATAAGGCTTGTTTTAGAAACCATACGTCTCGACGACCCATTGTAAACTGGGAATCCGTATCGAGCTTCAATGCTTACTCTCCGATAAGCGAATAGATTGCTGTGGCATGGCCGTCGTCACGAAACCCACACAGTTCCTATCTGGATGGATTTTACGAGAAAATCCCAAGATAAACTGACAGATTCTCTGCTTAATATGAGGTCGGTGTTCAGCATACATTATATGCAACAGGGGGTAATCTACCTGGAATCCAGTCTCCATACTTGCCCAGCACTTGACAGTTTACAGAGGTCTTCGAAGAGTTTACTTCTGGCTTTAATCCGCTCAAGTTCAATCCTTTAGAAAAAATCTAAAAAATCTGACAGATATATAACCGTATACAAATGGGCCGTACTTATGTTGTGCAGTAGAAATAAATTGTTATGGGTCTATGCCCTTATTAAGGAACACATAATCAGTCCCTAATAACATATACGATCATTAACCGAGGATTAGAAATGGGCTTTCAACATGGTGAGAGGTCATCCAAAATTAAATGTAAAGGAATGTTAGCCAGTATCCCTAGAAAAACGTCTGTTCAAATTATTTCAATTTGTTTAACGACGAATTTTGGGGATTAAATTTTTGGAATTTGGCTATTAATAAATTCGTTATAAAGGTTTTTTGAAATTATATTCAAGGGTGTTTTTGTTAGACAAAATAAATAAGTTAATGTTTCATTCTGATTTGTTAACTCCGAGCTAAAATTAATACCACGAGTACTTTATTAACAAGCTTTCCCTAACCCGTAATGCTAGTATATATTTCACAAAAGCGATGCACAGGCGTTTCACCTGAAAGTACAGTCTATATTCCATGTGAGTGATGTATTGACGTTTCACCTGAATGTAGTCTATATTCCGCCAGAGTGATGTAAAGGCGTTCACCCTAATGTATACAGTCAGTCTATAACCCACGAGAGTGTTGTGGCTGAACGTACAGTCAATATATAATCCACTAGAGGGATGTGGCTGAACGTACACTGAGTCTATAATCCACGAGTGTGATGTGGCTGAACGTACAGTCAGACTAAAAAACAACAAGTGATGTGACTGAACGTACAGTCAGTCTATAATCCACGAGAGTGATGTGGCCGAACGTACAGTCAGTCTAAAAAACAACCAGAGTGATGTGAATGAACGTACAGTCAGTCTAAAATCTAGGCGAGTGATGTGACTGAACGTACAGTCAGTCTAAAATCCATGAGAGTAATGTAACTGTACGTACAGTCGGTCTAAAATCCACGAGAGTGATGTGGCTGAACGTACAGTCAGTCTAAAAAACAACCAGAGTGATGTGACTGAACGTACAGTCAGTCTAAAATCCATGAGAGTGATGTAACTGAACTTACAGTCAGTCTAAAATCCACGAGAGTGGTGTGGCTTAACGTACAGTCAGTCTAAAATCCACGAGAGTGATGTGACTGAACGTACAGTCAGTCCAAAATCCACGAGAGTGATGTGACTGAACGTACAGTCAGTCTAAAATCCACGAGAGTGGTGTGGCTGAACGTACAGTCAGTCTAAAATCCACGAGAGTGTTGTGGCTGAACGTACAGTCAGTCTAAAATCCACGAGAGTGATGTGACTGAACGTACAGTCAGTCTGAAATCCACGTGAGTGATGTGACTGAACATACAATCAGTCTATATTCAGTCTTATAAGTAATGTGTTTTCTACAGATCTGATTAATTTATCACAAGAGTGCTCTTCGTATGATGTCTCAGTTCAGTGTGCACCGCAATATGTAAGGCTATTTCTCAAGTCAGCCTCGACTCCTCAAGGAAGTAAGACAGGGTTTATAAACACAGAGAATCGTCCCCCATTCAGGTTTAATATTGACGATTTCTGTTGGCATATTAAGGACAAATACCCTAGCTTATGGCGGGGATGGATTCACCACATTCTTTCCCAGCCTCTGGTTATCTTTTCTGTCATATTGATATGTACACAGCTCGTCTACAGCCCACCAGATATTAGCTTGAACTTTAACAGTTGCCTCTTCAGAAAATACCGAATTTTTGGTGGTATTTAATTGCCTGTTACCTGTATAATCTTGGAGATGTTAATATCCTTGAGAACAAAAACATATTTGTTTCATTTGCTAGTATATTTAACGTTTTTTTAAACAGTTTTTTCAAAAAGGTCTGCCGAAAGTTGTGTCACTTTATATCTGCACCAAGATGTCCAAAATCTCTGCATCCTCTTTCATTGGTTTTTGTCTTTGGTGAAAAAAATTAATTTAATTCAATTTATGCAAGTCTGCTAAGTTTAACAAGTCTATTAAACGAGATTATTTGGCTGCAATTTGACTCTAAATCGGATTCTACAGAGCAGAATTATTTTCACTGTTTAAGTGCCTCTCTGTTCGAAGCATCGATACCTGTCTTCCTTTATACTAGGAGGAATATATTTTAAGCATGTTATAGTTGTAAACATATGGGTGATTAGCCATGTGTTACATAGCTGTAAAATACCCTAAAGCGTAGTATGAAATACCTATCAGTCAACAGTTATTAAATGCTAATTTCAATTATCTTGAATGGCTACAATCATGCTACTTAGAAATAAACAAATGGTTATCAACATATTTTACATATTGTGTATGTATGTATAAAGATATATTTTCATGTACAGAAATAAAAGTGTGTTAGCCTCTAGCGTATCTCACCCAACACATGTAAAATCATATATTGCTTCATAAAAGTGGTTTTAAAGCCAATGGGAAATATGTATCTGACTACAGTTATATAGCTTACTTAACGTACTTTGACATTCCGCAAATATTTTAAATCCTGGCAAACCAAGGTCTGTGTTGTGTTTCGATAGATACAGACTTGTGTTAAGATATATTATGTAAACAGGCGTAACAGTTAAGTTTAAAACCGACTATCATCTGCAATAGCGACAAAAGCACGATTTGTTTTCTTGCAGTTATGTGACAATATGTTGAAATCACGAATTTCTCGTTGAGTATGATAGGGACTCTCCGAATAGACAAAACCTTAAAATATGTTCTTTATACAATAAATATTGTTACGATATCAACTTGTTCGAGACGATAATAGTTCCAGATGCGCAATATCCATTTGGAATTTTACCTTCTTATAATATAGCTAAATTTGTAAGAATTCCATGCATAAATAAGGGAGTCACACAATGTGGCTCCGACAAGCAACCGTGCGAAGTGGACAATCCGTCGTCATATAAGGGAAATACCTTTGAGTAATTAAGACGTTAAACCCCAATCAAACAAACAAACAAACACAATTTCATACATATAACATCCTTCTGAATGCATATATACAATGTGCATATTAATAATTATATTTTTGGTCGTTGATTTATTGCCACATATCGACAGAAAAACGTTTCCAAAACCTGAAATGGTTTAAATATATATTTTTGGTAGTGAAAGAAAATATTGCTTTGTATACATATGTCCAGAAAGTGCTCTGGTTTAATTATAATTTAAAGTTTTACTTTATCAAATTTCTAAAGCCTTACATGATCTCTAAAAGAAAATGGTGACCTAATGCCTTTGTTCAACTTAATCGAGTAACGAATAAAAATAAAACTGTATGTTGCAAAACTTTAAACAAAATAACACTGAATTTATTGTAAAGTATAGATTTTGTCAAGAGTGCCAAATTATATACGGTAATATTAAGTTTAAAGAAAGTCGTTTGTAAATATTATGTTCAACAGGTAAAAGGTGTTACGCCAGCATTCGAGATATTATTTACGCAAAGACACAAGGTTTTATCTCCTACGCTAAAGATCATGTGAAATACTGCAGATTTATAAAATAATCACCAGTTCTGGAAACCTCATATGAAATAAAAATTCTGGCTAGGTTGATAGATTGAAATCCTTTTGATTAACAAATAATCACTAAACTAATTCTGAATGTCAATATAACCATTCCGAAACTGATCGGATTGAAAACTATACAATTAGAGGCTATGTTGGTATCATCCGACAGAAATCGACCGATTCTTCATGGAAAAATTGTTTTCAAAAATATTATTGCAGTCCTGTTTAGAATTTGGCAGAGGTCATCTTGTTGTGTTCAGACAGACCACACACCGCATTTGTTGGATGTAAATCTGGTTTCACCGTCAGCAATGGGTTTATCATCCTTACATTTGTGAGACATTTTTATTACCACACTGTTAGAAAAATCTGGTCGCCCCGACCTGATAAAACCTGGTAAAGTTCGACCAGCAAAAACCTGTTATCTCATCATCGGATTGACCAGGTTTTTCTGGTCAAAAGTATATGTCGACCATATAAAACTTGGTCACTTTTTCTGGTCGCTGGTATAAGTAGATTATGAAGAGCTACCTGGTTTTTCCTGGTCAAAACTATATCGACCATATTAATCCTGGTCACCATTTAATTTTGGCCAGCCTTTTCTTGGTCGGTTGTATATAGGTAAGACTTGGAGATCGACATCGCCGACCAGGTTTTATTATTTAAAACTTATCAAACTAATCATGTTATCCAAAAAATATTCTCGTTATTTTGTGCCTTTGTTTGTTTGGCCAAAAGGTAAAATGTCAGTTTCTCATGGTCAAACTCGAAAGTTTTTTGCTCTTTAATAATAAATGATTTTTTTTTAATTTGATCAAAATGTTGGGTATAAGAAAAATTACTATGACTAATACTCCCAACAAATACAAATCGGAACTCAAAATAGTAAATGAAATTCAT
>JARFOD010000012.1:327660-371549 GCA_031763545.1 Mopalia muscosa | reverse complement strand
ACGTACTATCATCACTGCGGTAGAAATCACGTTACTATCATCACTGATGTGTTAATATTTAAACCTCAGTTTTCACTAACTATTGTACCACACACAGTCGTATTTATGTTGGGTATCATATAGAACATCATTGGCGATGGTAATTACGTAGCTTAAACACCCATTCATTATTGAAACCATTATTGATAAAAAAAATTGTCTCATACCGCCTATCGAATGAATGGAGCTGCACACAGACTATTTTTTGCCGAAAAGCGCATCGATAAAACCGTCATAGTTATTTAACTTGAATTGCAACACCATGAACGTTCATACACAATCATTCATAAGTAATAAACAGAACAATTTCAGGCAACAAAGTAGTAGATGTCTGGGGTCTGTAACAATTTGTTCACCTTTTGTCCGTTGTTTGTTCGTTCGTTCGTTCGTTCGTTCGGTCGGTCGGTCGTTCATTCATTCATTCATTCATTCGTTCGCTCGTACATTCATTCATTCGTTCATTCATTCATTCATTAATTCATATGTATATTTTTCTTTCATCATTTGTTCAAAATGTATAATCTGCTACCCAGAGACCCGAGCTCATTCCCGGTGAAGGCTAACAAAATGTTCTTTCTCTATAATACAAATATGTATTTATTTATTTTATTTAATATATATTTTTTTAAAATTTTGTATATATATTTTTATTATTTATTCATTCATTTTTATATTTATAATAATCAGTAACCTTCCTATAATAATTCACGGCAGATTCAGATTTCTAGTTTAGACGAGAATATCTCCTTAAGTTAGTTAACGTGCCCATTAGTATGGAATTCCAGAGAGCTTATCTTTACTTTTGTTTATATTGTCAAAACATAATAATAGCCGATAGACGTAATTCAGCAATGGATAACAACTATTTTATTAACTTACACGGTAACTCAAGGTGAGAAATATCCTTCAATGTCAGGACGGAGAGCATTGAATATGTCAGGCACATACATTTTTATCAGCCCACTTACAGCAGCCGTTATTTACACATCTAGTTAAGCAATGGACAAAAAGTATTTATCAAAAAGAATTGTATACTATTCCGTGCGGGTTAACACCTGCATCGAAATGCTGATTGTGTTGATTTTGTGTTACTTATATATTTACCATTGTTTGACTTGTTCGAAAAGTGCGCAATTTTCTAAGTCAATATTGATAATATTTGTATTTTAACGACAAGAATGTTCCTCTCAACATGGATAGGTGCTGATTATAGCCACTGTAGAAGTCACTTTGAAGATTCCGATCTGTTCAGCTACCAATTTCAGAGCCATTGTGAGACATAACATTCGTTCAAATAAAGATTCCCAATTCTCGTCAAATACATAGAGACCTTTTTCACAGAGTTGGTGTTGTACGAGGTCTATCGTTCTATATTTAACTCCAAAGGTTATCCGGTTATTAATTTATGTGGCAGTATTTACCGACTGGTCCTATCCGCCTGTATAATGATCAGTAGACCCCAGAGGCTAGCTATATCGTCACACCCATTAAAAAAGCATAAAGACTTGTCCTGAAATTAGAGATATGGGGTTTTCGAGGTTAAGGTTTGTTTGACCACGCCCTTTTTAAATGAGACAGTATCGAGGTAGTGGCTTCGACAAAAAAAACTTTTGATGTAAATAAATGGTGTAATCTTTAAAGTATTATAAACACATTTCCAATCTTATTTTTCATTATTTTTGTTGGTCGGACAACAGAGAAAAATGTGTTTTGGACAGGAATATATGGGTCGTTTTGTCACTTAAATTGGATTTGTGCAATTTTGTTTAAAAATGTTGAACAAAATGAATAATTTGCATATGTTAAAAGCATTTTAATAAAAAATACATCTTCACCAATATGGCTGCCTTCTTAGAGGGCGCTGTACCTAGCGGTACCAAAACTATATCATCACCAGCAAAATAAATATAACAACAAAAATAAATCTTTGGATATCAAATTGGGTATAGTGTGTTTTGCTTTCCTCTGAAATCTTTGAAAATTGGGCTTCTTCTTCATTTGGCACACGTAGATGTTTGTTTGCGAACTTTCATAACATAATATTTTTGTTGATATTGGGTCGATGCTAGTTAAATTTAACACATCTAGAAGCGTTTTTAATACGGACTCTACTCATCCCGTAAGTGCTTTCATTACAAATATCATTGGAATTGAATTAGTTGAAGTATTTCATATTGGTTGCGCTATATGTTGGTTGGAAAAATTATATTGTTTGAGATTTATTAAAATTTGAAAAATACAGTATTTTTGGTAGTGGAACATTTTTTCCTTAGTTTGAAGAGATTCTAGATCAGACAATTCTATCAGGTTCGAAAATCGAACCCGTGGGCCTAATGATAGGTATTTTTAAATCAGCAAACGGATATTACTTTTGCACACATTCAGGAAAGGGTCAAGTAAAAATGGTTGATGAAATTGAATAAGAATGAATATAAGGTGTTTTTTTATCAATTCAATAAGGCATATGACTGATAGAACTCTGAGGCATGAAGAACAATTGTCGTCACTGTATCGCGTGACCCGTTGTCAGCCAATCAAAAATAGGCAGAAATACAATGGATCAGAGGGAGTAGCCAATGACGGATTCAAATTATACCAGTCTGTTATAAGCCATGTTTGTTCAAATTAACCCCCAGCGGATATTTGGCCGCAATCTATATTGTGGTTATGTGATGAAGAACAAAACAGATTAATTCTGATAAATCCTTGGATGTCCCATGTGGCGGGTATCTCATACATATTTGACCGCCGAGTCGACCTGCTCACTGACATCAAACGGACGATGTTTGTGGCCACCAATATTGTATTTCCGCTTTCAGTTTTTATAGTTTGTAAATTTGTATTTTTTAATGTTTTCCGGTGTATATTGTGGTCATTCCTCACGACCCAGGGCGGATACCCAAATTACCGTCTGACCACAGACGTTCTAATAGCTCCGTCCTTTAACACGGAGATTATCAAATAATCAGTGAGAATATGTATACATAAACCCATGTGTGTATCATGTGATGTAGAAATCATATGTTCGGCTGATAGTTTAATGAATGGATTTCTCTTCGGTTATTTATTTTATATTCAAGCAAGAAAGGTCAGTAAAAACATAATCAAACATTTAAAGAAGCAAACTGAGAAAACAAAACAAACGGATCTTGTATGAAATTATGACGAATAAAAGAAAACAAAAACACCTGTTCAAACGTAACACTCGTTGACAAAATCGTTATTGTTTAGTTTTTCATCCACACGACTAGAATTCCTTAGTTCAAGAAAGTTTATGAGAAATTAATATTAATTTTGACAGCCATTGGGAAGGATAAGTTTAATATTTATTTATTTGTTTTGTGTTTAGGGTGTACGTGCCAGTGTAACGCTTAAAGGAGGGTGGATTTTTAGGATAGACTGCGAAATTTGAGAACAGTCGGACTTTATTGTTGGACAAACTCTGTAAGAAAAAGTTAATTGTTTCGAAAAATTAGCAGATCCCTTTGTGTCAGTTTAATATTTGACAAAATAAAGTATATTGAGGCTTTTCAGCCGTTGAACTAAGCGAAAAAGAAATAAAAGAATATACAAATGTTGTTGAATAGTCGCTAGATGAACTTTTCTTCACTGTACCCGGGCAGTACATACTGGTACCAGAATTGACTAATACAAGCCACAGTCTATTTTTTAATAACATACAGAGAGAAACCAATTTACAGAAAGCATTTCTGATGTAAGCTGATCGGAGCTTCAATGGTGGCCGGTGCTCAAAACGAGGGACCTTTCAGTAGAGTATTTTCTCCCTGGCCATTGCAAGTGTGCCCAAAGAGATAAACTACCTAAGCGACACACATTTTTTTATTATCTCATTTTGATGCAGTTCATAACAAAGTATACATTGAGTTACGTATTAAAATACCTTGCAACTCGTTGATTATGTGATGTACGCATCACGTACTAGTCTTCAAGATTGTCGTGTGCATAATGAAATGTGCCAAAACTAGAATTGGTTAAACTTTTAAGCAGTGTTTGCCCTTTGACTTGCTCCGTGCACCATCGAGTTTTGGTTGGATGATGGTGTTGTTGAAGGGGTTTTAAAGAGATTGGGAAACGGAACTACATTCCACTGAAGAGGCGGCAAAAATCAATCAAAATAACAGACTTAAACAGCTTTATCCAATCTTGAAAGGCTTTAAAAATTCACCTATACCGAAATCATTTACTGAATCGACTATGGAATTGTTTTCCGATAAAAACGTAGCAATTTTATTCAAACTGGTTTTGATTTTTTTTTTTTTTTTTTTGTTATTTGTCTTGGCACGATTTTCCATCACTGAAAAGCAGCTTTTGTTCAGGCCCTGCACATCCGTAAATATATTGGCTATCTTATGATGAACTTTTGAATTTGAAATTTTGGAACCTTTAGCTTAATTAAATATTGAAAATACCCATACATATCTTTTAATTGTAGGGAAATAAAATTGTGCTTGCCTCCATCGGGATTGAACTCGGATCTCTGGCTAGCAATACATATATGTATAGTCACAGCATTCTATAGAACTCACATGAACAGGATCGGGGCTTGTCGAAGACGCATCTTGTGCTGAGCTTCTCTTTCGTGAGCATGTTTATGTGCCCTAAATCTTGAACATGTTGTGGAAAATAAATTTATAAGAATATATCACAACATAAAAACTAATTATTCAAATCTAAATTAATTTCACTTATCAGAAATTGAAGAGGAACAATCTCATCGTTTATTTATCAAACATTTCGAGCCGTTCGCTGATCGATGGCGAAATAAGGAAGATTTTGGCAGGGTCTTGAGTCCAAGGTTTGTTTTCTCACATGAACATGCCTGTTAGTTTATTTTCCCTATTGTAAAGGTGTCATGACTTCTCCTCGTTAGACTTGGCAAGTCATAAGAGCATCTCTATAGGCACAGCCTGGTCTCCACTAACAACACCTTCAGCGTGAAGTGTGGTCGCATATTGCCATGTACGGACACACATCCTTCCAACAAAACAGCCCCCACAAACGACCATTTTCCTCTTGCCTGAAAAGTCGTGTCCGAGTGTTCCAGTTAATAACAGTCCTTGTTTTGGGATGTGTTGTTTTTGTATCTATGCCAGAGTAGTGGGAATTTCTCCAAGGTGATTGAACACGAAAATCAAATATCTAAGTTGTTTACAGCTGTAAGTCATTGTTCTGAAAACAGTTTGGAAAAACTCTCGAACTAACGCTAACACATTTGACGTGTGAAAAAAAGGCTGAAACAATTTGCATTAGCAATTTTTGGAAATGTACCAAATTAAGACATTTTATTTTTTTGGCATGTCGAGTGCAACCAAATGCAAATCTTTGCCTTTGTTCAAACATACTTATGGATTTTTTTGCTTTTTTTAATGTCAAAAATAACAATTCACATAAATTTCGTTTAGTTTCTTGTGTTGTAGTATAATTATTCTTAAACTTGTGTCCAATTTTTCGATATTCATTTGTTGATCTAAACTGATTGATGAACTCTATCTGTAATAATAACATTTTTTCCTTTTCAGACATTTTGTCTTTTTTACTTTATTGTGATAACTGTTTATACTTTTACGATCTGAATTGTTCTGATCAGAGACGAATAACATGAGGGAATATAACTCCTTATTTAAAGTTTAAGATGACCCTCGACATATCAGATTTACTTTCCACAAAAGTGTCAAAATAAAAGTATTTATTTATACTGTTTAGCTGTTATAGAAACAAAGACATCATAAAAGGGGTTGAGAGGGATGGGATGGGTCATATTAATCTCTGAGAGGGTTCGCTAAAGAGGTTAGGTGCTCCAATATGAACTGATTTCTAACTGATTGGTTTGTTGAACTTCGGTTTGATCTCAATGGAAGCCATATCCTGATATTTAGGGCCTATTTCACAAATAAGTTCAATAGTATTTCTTCATTGTCGAATTGCCCCATCAAGAAAACAGGAATGAAAAAAATATATCTATGTTTCATGATTGGAAACATTTGAGTCTTGAAAACGCAAGGGGACTCTGGTAAAGACTTAAATCAGATTCAAATGAAGCCCTATGATATAGACCTTGTATTAACATGGCTATGTAGTGGGACAACGTCATCTACATCCAGGGATGCCCCGGTATCTACCTTTTCTGTCGTTAACTATAGGCGATTCGGACTCTAAACTTTGCAGTTTGTGGCTGGGTGTATAGCGCTGGCTCACTGTTTGCTGATCTCTATTGGTGACCGTTTGTGGCCAGCGAGAAGGATAACATCAATGCCTTTCTTCACCGCTTCACACTTCAGCCATATCGTTTTTCGCGAAGACGTGCTGCTTACAACTGTCTCTCAAACCATTGCCGGGCTCTTGGTGGCAGAAAAGAGGGTATCCTGGCCTGAAAATATTCCCGACATGGTCGCTTGGTTCTGACAACAATGACGAATTCACACATTTATTTCTCTCTAGAACCGTCAAGATTTTGCACTTCTGAACTTGGGGATAAAAAATCCTTTATATGCCAAGGCTACTTAGAATATATGTATGCAGAAAGAAGCATACAAACTGACTAGATATATCATTTGTCCCGTTTCTACTGATAATTTTGTTAATTTATTAAATTAAAACGATAGACACAAACCATTCCAATATATTATTATCAGAATAACGATTTTTATGAAAATAACTACAAAATAAATGCATTAATAAATATTTATATATACACACTTAAGACTTGGTTTTAAATTTTCCAATTGTGTAGGGCCCTACTTTTATTAAAAATAATATTTTCTGAGATAGATTTCATTTTTGGACAAGCATCATTATATGTACAGGAAAACCAATTTTTTGAAAATAAGATTGTATTTTTCGAAGGAGTGTTCACATTACCACATCGTTTTAAGTTAGATCGGAAAAAAGATTACTGTCTCAAAGAAAAAAGATTTGTTGAATGTTTTTTTACTAAAAAGTATGTTTACTGACAAATATAGGCTTGGCAAATTGTTTTGTCGCACGTGCATTGTGCTCTAAACTATAGCAAAACAAAACAAAAAAATTAAATAATAAGATGAAGTCAAATAAACAGGCCATATAAAAGTAATAATTAACAGGGAGTTTCGTTTACGTGTAAAATTCTATGTCACTGAAAAGGGTAATTTATTTATAATTGAAATTTGGAAGTTGTCTGAAACGAGAAACTTGTTGTTTAAAGGTTTGGCCGCTTTCTGTAGTGATGCCTGATGTGTTAGAACTTGTACATTTTGATTTTTTTTCAATAGATAAAGTTTTATCGTATCTTTTTGAAAGCAATCTTTTAACACGTTTATTAAAATATTGTCCATGAATGAGTCGACATTTAGCCCCCGTGATGGAAGTAAATATGCAAATAAGAGAAACCCGCGCGCACTCTTATTTATTCGAACTCACACTCTCTTCTATACCTACAAGACATTACTATTGATATATTCCCAAACGTGGTGGCGAATTTTCATATTTCTGGCATAAATTTCAATCAGAGCTGACTCGGCAAAACAAGTCGGATTAATTTTTCTACGAGAAGAAAACATTGTCTTATGAAATCGTCTGTTTTATTGACGTAGACGTTGTACACGGTTCATTCAAAGATTAGACAGTGGGACACATGTTCAAACTTATCAAAGCAATAAAACCCATTTAATGTTTATCTCAAATTTTACGATTAAAGTCAGAAAATATATCAAATTTTCATGACTTTTAAATTCAGATTTCGGATTGAATTAACCTATATTTTATTTAGTGACTGTGTTGGCTGCAGAATTTCTTATGAAATCCATGTAAATTTTTTATAGCCTATATAAATAAAACATGGAATAACTGTTGTTGAACATCTCGGTCTTTAACTGTTTTTTTTTTTAAGTTTATAAAAAGTTCTAAAAATGTTAGCATCATTTATTGGATGTATAGACATAATTTTTTTTCACAACAGTTACAATGCTTACGACAACCAAAATTGCATTCAATTTTTCTTCAAGTTTTTGTTTATAAATGTGTTTCTATAGCTTAAATATAATTAGTGTAGGCACGCTTTCGTTGGTTGATTTACTGGTGTTTTACGCCGTACATAACGGTACTTCACTTCTATGACAGTGGTGTATTCCAGCAATAATCGACACTAGCACAACCTAGATGTAAAGCGTGTCCATAATGTTGGAAAATAAATTTTCCTCCTGCGCTAATCAAAGACAACATTGCTATTCTTCAAACAAACTGCCCTGTGTCAGAGGACCGCACGCGGGAAAAAGCTATAAGATAATACTATTTTTGTTTTTTTAGCATATGGGACTTTTTTTAATTCGGCCGGAAGTTCAGACATGATCAACTGGAACACCAGAGGCTGAAATTATTTTGTATTTGTTTTTTCTGGTTTATTTTGATCAGAGACGTATCACTGTTAATTTTATATCGATTCAAATATGAATATATCTATTTGTGCGATTCTATAAACTGTTTAACTCGAGATTATACAGTGATGGTTTTATATAGAGTTGAAAGAGCCGATTTATGTTCTTATAATAATCTGCTGAAAGAGAATAATGGGAAGTCAAAGCCTCATTGAATCCTACCAACGCCAGATAAAACAACTGTTGTTCTTAGTCCTTAAGAGGAAGAGAGAATTAGATGTTAAGAAAGATCCCTTAGTCTTATCCACGAAATATAAACTAGTCCGGATCGAAACTAATCCTAAAGAAAGGTTATGTCATTGGACTAAAGACACTGCATGCTCTATCAAAAGAACAGTTACCATCTGTTTTAAAAAGAGGTTGCATTTACTAATTTTAATCAATCAGGGTTCGCATCGCTAATTGAACCTTTTTAGAACTCTGTGCAAACTTTCATCTCTTTAAGTGTCTGATTTTCAACCATCTTATTTTGAGAACGAGGCGTTGCTAAGGGAATCGACCAACTCGGCACGAGTCGGTTTGGTAACCATGGTATTGGTTTGAGTGTGAACTTTGCTAAGACAAGTGATACTAGTGCCGGGGTTTCGCAGTAAAAAAATGATGCAAAATTACAGTCTTTATTTAATCGATTGCTTAATGATCACAATGACATATTATACTGTTATTATCTTAATCAATAAAAAACTTAAATAGTATATAAAAACAACAAAATTTTTAAATCCAAAAGTGCATTTTGTTTTGCTATATCATCAAAAAAAAACTTTTATCATAAAGACCAGGAGATTTTAATAATAAATTAAGAAACTAAATATTTGTGCATAATGCACACAAAAACAATATTCACAAACTTAAAAGACCTCAAAATTTAAAATATAGAGCAAAATAAATTTAATTACAACGTGGGTAAAAAGAAATTCGTCTGTTCCTTGATCATTATCTATTTTAATAGTTAAATATACTTGCCTTGTTATTTTGATTTTTTTGTTTTGATCTATTACTTTTGTGAGAAAAGTATTGCACGTGTAACAGGCTCAATGGAATAATACATGTAAATAACATGTTTGTCCTTAAGTAAGTTGATATTTTTTAGAAAAAACTTTTTTCCCGACAACTCTAGTTTGCCATTATAGTGAAACATTTATTTATGATTAAAGCCAAAGTTGGCTATATGAGCTGTTTCCTAAAATTACTCGGTATATAAAATCAAACAGACGTTTAAAGTTTAGTTACCGCTCGTTACAGATATACTGATTCAGAGGATGGTAATATATCTACAGAAGGGTCGTCTAAGTACTTAATAGTGGTTTGGTTTCAAGATGTGACGGACAATAAGCGAATGTAAACAGGGTTGAAACTTGAACTCGGACGGTGATAATGTACTCCAGAACACGAGTGTTGTGCTGACCAGTAATATTTTACTACTGTTATGCTGCAATGAGATCTCAAAGTCAGCCGGTTAGTTAAAGACTCGGTTAGCCCAGCTACCCTATTCCTGAACACTGTGCGCCCCGTCAAGACACCGGGGTCTATCGCTACCTGACCAGAGTAACCTCGTAGTAAAAATGAGTTAATGAAAGGATCCCGGGATAGATGTTTGGTTTTAGCTTAGCGTTGTTTTGAAATATTTGACAAATTTGGGTGACAATAATGTAGGAAGGACTAGTCGTATTGTTGGGTACCCGTTCTCGACCCTTGCACTCCCCGGGACTTGTTCACAAGGTCTGCACGGTGAAAAGGTGGGGACTCTCATCAGCTCGATTCATTCAGATAGACACATCCTTTCCTTTGGCTGTGTAGAACGGTAGCTATTGGAGTACTCGCTGAAATCAATTACGGGTTCAATTCAATGCTTGTATTCTGCAAACATGTAACATATTCTGTGTAATTAACATCCATAAGGAGAGAGAACGTTGTCTGTCAATCATCGTCAGCCGTCATGGTGAGGTCTCGAGCGTGTCTATATCTACACATGCATGAAACTGACCTCTCAGTGACGTCGTGGGTCAAAATGATCTGATGCGGAATCCTGATTGGTCGATGGTAGCAGTTAGCTCCGCCCAGTGTTCGGTTACAAGCCAGATCGCATGCCTTGCGTCCTATTTCTGTCAAATTGATAATTTAAGATACCTTAGAGGGATAGTACACCATTACTTTCTTTTCAGGGATTTAGTCGAACTTCAAAACAGTAAGTTAAATTCTCTTCTTGTTGTCATTCTTAAAAACGCGAATATCGATATGAAAATAGCTGTTATATTTGGGCTAAGTTCGTTTGTCAGATGACTAATGCTTCATCGCACGGAATCGTTTTTATAACTGGACCATTAATATGGTTTCTAATTCTTACAGGGGATAATTATTTCTGGAGAAACACCGGTGTGAAGTGAATGAAAAATACAAAGAGTATGTGGGTATACCGTTAGTACAATCTGGCGTTACCCCCATTTCGTGCTAGTAGCACCTTTTAAGCAATTACAGTTACAGTAATCTTTGCTGAGCGATGTGATATTTATTGAATATGAACCGTAGCAAAATGACAGTTTGTCGATAACTCCTGACATGTCCGCCATTTTTATTACGCTCCCATATTTCTCCATAAAGTCCTCATTCATATGCAATGAGCATATGTGTTCCTTATAGGCTCATGGACACATCGCAAGCTCGACATTTTAGTAGAACACATAGCTAGGCAATTTCCAAAGTAACATTTCAAACATTACAACGCATGTTATATATTTGTGATTATATATATAAAGAGATAGGTTTGAAAATTGATACGAATAAACATTAATTGTTTTTTGAATGCATGAAATATACAATCGTCATAATATTTCATCCAAATTCAACGTGAACTATACAATATGTTTTTGTAATAAATTGTTCAACAATTCAGGTTTCAAATAGTACAAATATTAGAACGTTTGTTTTTGGGGGGTTATCTTTGTTGCCTTTGAGGCTGGTACCTTTGTTGTCAAAGGATTAATGCGCACAGTTATTACATATGTACTAAACGTAGAGCGAATAGAATGCTCCAATCTTCCCTAATCTCTCTCAACAGTCAAAGTCTAGACTCAGATTACTCAACATAAACAGAGACTTTCCAATACCGTCCGACCAGGATCCCAAAATAAATTCTACGTTTGCTTTTAAAATATAAAGACAACAGTCTGACGGAGACAAAAGATTATTCAATATTTTTTTTTATTTATAAATTATTTCCTTCCTGAATAAAATCCTCACATTAAGTACGCCCTTTTGTGTTATAATAACTTGAAATATTTGATTAAAATAATGTTGGTACTCCTGTCATAAAGCACAATTTCTAAAGGTTAAAAATATGACAACTTGGTTAGATATATTACAACGGAATTCATGTTTTAAACGTGTGACGTTTCCATGTCTGTCTAGTTACTATATAAAACCGTTCGTAAGAACATTTTAAAATATACTGTTCCTAATTTAATATGGAGAGAAAATAATCTTTCATTTTTAAATTTTAACAATTCAATGTAATTGTAAACAGTTTTTGTAAATGTTATTATCTTTCTTTGATCTATGGTAAAAAAATTAGTTCTTTGCTTTTAAAAATTTTAAAATTATTACTATCATATTAAAAATATTTTTTTCTGTTGATAACACTGAAATTGTATCATTTCCAGTACACTGTTGATTTTTTCTAGATAATCAAATATATTTTGTCCGCGTTTTATTGGATATTAAAATACAACCATTGTATCCCTGATGTCTTTATTTCAACAAAATTAAATAATTGTATTCAGACAGTTTTCTTTGTCCTAAAATTTCTATTAACATTCCAATAAATATTATTCATGTCGAAATTTAGGATTTAGTTTTTCTATGTATAGGGCATCTCAAAATAAAAACAATATATATATTTTTTTATATTATAGGGGAAAAATCACAATATGTTTAATGACAATTAAATTAATTGTCGCTTTATGTGGCAATTTTGGATGTATGATAGATCTTTTTTGAAAGTGAAGGGTTTTTATTTATTTTTTTATAAAATATTCACATTTTGCGCAAACCGTTGATATAACTAGATTTAAGTCGAAAGAGCTAACATTCTAATTTACAGGATAGTTTGTGTCGCCTGGGCCTCCAGATAACTGAACTCGCCTGAGTGGTTATTACATCGTCTCTCTAATCCCCACCAATTGCAAGAATTTCAGAGTCAGTGTTTGAGCTGTGGAAACAAGGCGGACTTACACACAGTTGAAAACTTCGTGCCGGGCCTTTACATTAACCTATGTCAGTTTGGTTTTAAAACGAAAGCTTTAATTAAACGGAGAAGGCGTAAGACCACGAGGTAACGCGGGAGATCATTGAAACTGTGTATATTACCATTCAACCAGTATCACAGAAACAATTTTTCCGTGAATTAAAAAAATCGTTTTGTCCACATTTAATTTGTCCACTGGATACAGGGGGAATTTTAAATGCAAACAGTATTCAATGTTGCGAATTAACAGTTTCTAAAATGAGCCAAAGACTTAAACTAACCATGCATATACAGTAAAGAATTAAGTATGTATTTAAATTAATTTAAGTAAGCGGTAACGTAACAATTATACTGCTTCTGATTTTCATAATTTGTTTAGGTATACCAGAAAAAAAGTAATTGGTTCTTTTTAATATAAATTTTAAAAAACAAAAGAAAATGCAACTCAGGGACATATATATATTCTATAAAAATTGTTTCTCATAATAATGGGCCAGGATAAAACTTAAATGACTGTAAGCAGACAGGCTGCACCCTAGTTTCTTTGAATTTTGCTACCTTAGTAATAAAAAAATATATTTAGCTTTTGATCATTTCATTGCCGTTATACCATTGTGTTATATCTTTTAAAAAGCGGTATAATATTGTTTGTTCGTGTGTTTGGATAGATTAAGATGTGAAGGTTTTTCACAAAGGTTTATGTAGAATGCTGTAACAATATAAGTAAGTCATTGCTGTCCGGGCTGTATAAAAGAGGTTTTGTCTAGTAGTATCCCCCATTGATACTGATATTCTTTGATGTAGACTTAGCTGCAAGGAAAATCAATACTTCCATCCAAACAGTTTCATTATCTTTGGCTAGGGGAAAGTTGTGCATATAGATTACTACTCCACGGCAAATTGACCGGTGTTACTGGAGATAACTCTGTGGACACAGCACAAGATCTAATAGAGAAAGGATTTGCTCCGGGCTTTGAATCGTCTCCATGCGTTCTGGACAGAGAACAGGAGTTACGTCCCTTTTACAAGACACTACATCAACGACTTTGAAGAACCGATTTAAGCCCCAAATACAAAACTATTAAAATAGGCTAGCATGATTTTTTCAATTTGTTCTATCAGAGAGATTTTATTGCCGCTTAAAGAAAGATTGATTGAATGAGTCATGGTTCATTCCGCGAATTAAGTATGATTTCTTTCAGTATATTTGTTTTCGTAAAGAGACAAAAAGAAGACCAAAGTTAGTTATCGTTTGATGTAATGAAAACGAATAACCAAAAACAAAAAAAAATATACGAGATCTTTTTCTGAATATGAGTTGTTTGCGGTTTTTTCTGTGTTTTTTCGCCTTCTTTGTCTTTTATATTATTGAACGAGTTGCGTCCCCTCGCATGTAAAGACGGATGATGGAGTGCTCTTCTAAGTCAGTTATACATTGAGACAAAGGGACAAGTCTTCATTATGTCATCCTCTCATCAGTCTTGGCTATGAGTTCTGTAACAATGAGGAATTTCATTCATGTCAAAGCAATAGTTTTCTACCCTTGCAGATTCTAATATTTAGCTTACAATATTTAATCGTAAATGTGACAAGGAAAATAAATGGATGTTGATTATCACACAGTATAAACTTTTATAAATCTAACAAGTAGATTTTGATCATTTTAAATGCTTTTGGGTTAACTCCTCTTTGTATATCAATACGAAGGGAACAACCAAAAACAAGTCTTTATTTGACAAAATAAACTATATATTATCAAAATTACCTGGGATACACAGAATGAGCACATGATATATATTAAAGCATTTTCTGACTTCGAATTTTCTGTACAGTGCAGATACTGATCAGCCTATCAGGAAAAATAAATTTAGCATCTAGATGATTTTGCGAGTGTTCAGATGCAGACTGCTTTAACCCAACTTCAGCAGGCGACAGATATGTAACGATTGAGTCTCTCCCATTTGTGCGAGGTCAACACCCATTAAATCATCCTTTTAAAAAAGGAAAAATAAAAAATATAAAACCATAGTAAATAACTCTGCTTAAAAAATGAAGTCTCCTAAAGCATCACCTGGGCTTGTTTACCAGAAAAGCAAAATAATAAAAAAAACACTATTTGCAGAAAAGTTTTCAGGTTGTTGGGTTGTTGTTTACTCGAGAAATTTTAGCTCATTCGCCGTGAGCCCTAAAGAAATATTCCGACAAGGATTTGTGTACCTAGCCATTGCCAGAGTATATTTAACTGATGTATGCCAGTTCTGTTTATTAAGTAGTTATTCACTTGAATCGCGCGTCTGATGGCGGATTCAGGAAGACATGTCGCCCGAGTCTGTACGTCAACCCAGGCTATCAGACAACACCTTATAAGCCGCACTGCCATTAGGCTGCTTAAGATGGTGATTTGACTTTCTAGAAGTTGTGAGCCAACACTTATGCGTGTCAAAGTTTATGTCTGATACACGTATGATGAAGCCCGTTTGTCATTCACAAGGGCAAGTTAAACTAATGTAAATGATGCGTTGTCGGTTTTTCTAAAAAGGGAAATTAAACAACATCTGACAGAAAGTAGCTCATTGCCGTATGCCAATATAAAAAATAAAAAATTCCCAAAACAGTGATAGAACATGGCATATTGTTGCACACAAATGTAAGCAGAAAAGGGGACAAAAACGGGGCCCGAAAACAGACAAAACAACCTCCCAATCATTTAATTATTTATCTTGTGGGTTCTTTTAAAGATGTGGTCATTGTAGTTTTATTTGTAAAAACTTTTAACAAAGGCTCCATTGTTCTTCAGTGTGACTTTGGCATGTCAAATTTGACCATACATTTCACATTAAGTCTCTAATTAGTTGTGTACCTGCGCATTGCTGTCAAACGTCCAGCCTTGTTGACAGTTTATTTTTTTCGAATTAACTTGTTTGCTTATTTGCTTAGTAAATATATTTAGGGCTAATTGTTTGCAGGTAGCCCAAGACAATAGCCAGTGCCGGCCAAGGTTGGCGTGTCATAATGTTTGATAGGGAAATTTCACGCTAATCCGTTACTCTAAAATCGGGGAGTTGTAAATGCTTGTAGTTTACCGAAAACATGATTCGAAAGTTTGGGCCTGAACCTTACGAGTGTTTGTGGAAATTTACGGCAAATGTTCCGCACTTGATGACGTTGGATGGTAATTGAGCATGCTAGAACCATATTTGCGAATAGCAGCCGCGCATATGTTTTCTTACTCTTTACACCCAATTGCCCAAATCGCTTTTTCGACTATCAGGATTATTGAGCCATAAGATAAGCATCATTAAAAGTCGGAACATTGGCCAGATATCTTGTTAAACTTCTAAAGAAATTGTTGTTTCTCTATAGGACCTAAGGTATGATTTTTAATTATTTATTAGTGTGAATCAATGTAGAGGTTGTATCATTTTAACATTGCTCACAAATACCTGTTTGGGTCTGAAAGGCCATCTGCACCTACCAAACCGCTATAGACGAATTGAATTTGTTTGAGTGCAATTTCGAATTAAGAGTATCACAAAGAAAGATATAAACTTCTACGATTTGAAAGACAGTTTATAGAAGCGATGATACCGACAATAAACACATTGTTGGAAGCTATAAGCACATTTTTTAGTTAAGACCGTTTTTGTAGGGATGGCGTCATTTTTAGTGTCAAATTTAATACTGGAGCTCGATTTTGTTTCAAGTTGTTAGGGGATTTAGTGGTAGGTTCAGGGTTAGCGTTAGGGATAGGGATAGGTTTAGTTAACAATTAAAATTTCACGTTTCATTTGACATGACGGACTCCATTGTTTGTGCTAGAAACAAATTTACCCAAAATACCTTTTTGAATTAGTAGCGAGACTTTCCATCAGTAAAGAAGTGATCACACAGAGCACAAAATCTGAAAACATTTATGAAATTACATTAAAATATTTATAACTAAAATTGTTTTTAAAACAATTTCCTTTTGTATTCCATCACATCCCGTTTTATCTTTGTAACAAATGTTGGGGAAAAATATTTTTCTTAAAAAAATATATAAAAAACAACCTCAGATGATTTAATGTTCAAAATCTTCATTTTCTTCATCATTTCTAATTCCCCGATGCCGGCTGGAAACAGCTTGGTGGTATAGGCAATTTGAACTAGACACTCTGGCAGAGTGGATTTCTGTGTTGGACTGAATGTCGGGTTATTCCGAGATGACCCCTTAATGTAGTCCCTCAAACGCTATTTTCTGCAAACCTGACAGTCGGACCCAGTCCTGTTTTTTCATTTCCTCTAAACAAACATTGTATATGATGTTGTAAAAACATTGCAATCAGTTATAGCTTTTTGGCCAATCGATTTTGTTTGAACTCTGTTGACTTTAAAACTCGAGTGAATTACTTTCAGAGAAAATATAGTTCAGTGTTTTTCGTGCAATCGATATCGTGCCAAGAGTATACAGGTAGTCTGAATATACAACTTAGATTTAGAAAATGTTTCTATTACACCGTACTTTTCGACAAGTGGCCAAGATCGTATTTATCAGTCAACTTTTCTAATGCAAATGGATTTATGATTAAGAAAATAATTACAAAAATATCACTGCAAAATACCTTTAAAATAGAAATGTAAATATGTATTATCACATCAGCACAACAATTTTAATTTTGTCGTTCTCAACTGAGATGTATGGACTCATATAAAAAACTTTATAAGGCTTAACATGTACAAGCACAGCATGTACATTCTATACATATAACTACGCTACACATTTATCTAAGCCCAAATTGTTTTATTGATCACTCTTAAGTCAAACATTGCAAAAAAAATATTATTGACTTAAATAGTGTTGGAAAAAACACTTTCAGTTTGTTCAGCAGTATTGATATATGCTGATACTTTAACACATGTACAGATTTTTTAAGTTTAATGTAAGCATTAAACCTAATGATTCAACAACTACAACTATATAGCACTTGCTATATCAATATATATTCAAGTTCACTTACATCGGTCTATTTTGCACCCCCCAAAAAAAATACTGTCAGTAAAAGTAACTAAAAGGCAGTTGTCGTTATGGGCCATTGTATTCATCGATTAAGTTACATTGCTTTCTGTCTACAATTTCGTATGTTCTCAAAATAATTATGCTTTGAAAGAGTTATTTTTATTAGACCCAGATAAGCACATTTTTCTTGTCATTTATCGATATCGTTACTCTTTGGGGAAAAACATATTTTGTTAAATATATAATGTGCCTAGAATTGTTCGCTATACAACTACATTAATATGTGGAATAAAACAAAAGTTATGAATCGAAATTAACAAACGTGGACAGCTGAAATGTAACTCTGAAGTAAAATTACACCAACGCCTTCCAAAGCAGCCTTCTTGCGTATACCAGAATTGTTTTGTTTTACGTCTACCATATACCATCATATCCAAAACAATTTTCCCCATATTTCATGCTACTCTTATTATGACGATAATAAACTTTATAAGATTTTTATGATAATGACTATTATTTTTATTAATATTATTATAATGTAGAGGATGATGATGATGATTATTATTATTATTACTATTATTATTATTATTATTATTATTATTATTATTATTATTATTATTATTCTTCTCTGATGGATACAGTGTCAATTTACTGTTTTTAAGAAATTGTCAATGGTTAATTCCATCGACAATTTATTTGGAAAGTAGGTCCCAATATTAGATTCGTTATTGTGTGAGGACAACGTTTGATGTAAATATAATATACCAATCCGATCACATTTTATAGGAAACCATCTAATAAGCCAACGAAGTTGCGAAACTAAACTACCTCACTGCCCGAGGGTTGAAGAAAACCATTAATTAGGGCTTGGTTCAGCCTTAATACATAACCCTACTCAGTTCCGTTCGTGTAGTTTATATATTATTCACTTTCTACATATCAATAAAAATATAGATAAACGATTATCCAAATCCACTCGGGTTACAGTCCGTAACCACACATCGATGTTCGTTTACAATGTGTCTATTGTTATTTGGTTAAATGTAGTGTAAAATTCGCCGTCCGAGCTTAAATGTAACGAATATATTCATGCCCACGTTCTTTTCGATCATGTTACCAAAAAAGTGGAGAAAATAAATTTGTTCAGTTAGCTATCCGAGCGTGTATTGAAGTCACGGTATCCGGGAGACCCTGCGATCGAATTACCCGTCAAGTATTCGACAGATACTCCGCTATTCCATGCATAAAATTGGAATAAATATACATAGATATACAATCTTACGTCCAGAAATAAGTTAGCAAAACATCAATCAGTAAATAGAAAGACTTACATTTTTTCCAATGAGTATCTGTTGGTTTACATATATTTTATTGTTTATCGAATAGGCGTATCGATCACGAATTTATTACATCAACAGTTGCTGAGTATTGCAATAAAAACTGGACAAATTAATTTTTCAATTACTGTTTATAATTGTTTGCAAGTATTCAAGTCGTGTTTTTCTTTTCTTTACTTGTTTCACTATTATATATTTCCGGATTACTATTTTAACGATATTCAGCTTTTTGTTTTTTACTTTACGGTAAAATGATGGAATGGTTTCTATAGTATCTAGTTATGGCTGTGTTAAGAATAGCCTATGTAATTAATATATCTCATTCCGACTAAATATATCTTTAAAGTTGGTAAATAAAGGTATAAAGCAATATGCCAGCAGTGTTATTCTCAACAGGAATAAAAAGTTGTAGCTTTTAAAAACTATAACAATTTACTACAATAAAAGAGCAATAAAATATCTTGTAAATATATATTTATCCCCATGGATCTATTATAGTCATGGAATTTCAAGCCAAGTCGGCAAATGCATGTGATTTTAGGTTTTTGTTAAATACTAAATGTCATATTATCATGAACTGTGACTATTTTCTTAATTCTTGGCCTATAGGGTCGTTCGTGAAATTGAAATTCACTTCAAGTATTTCTTGCAACTTTTTTTTTTTTTAAATATTTTTTGATTTAATAAATTTTAATTATTGGGTGAAGTATGTGTGTTGAGACATTGACATAGCGTAGTAAACAGTTCCTGTGTTGCATATATCCAAATTCTATAAATCTGAAAACAGTATTTAAGCGTCATGCTGTACAACTAGCTTGATTTCAATAGCAGGCAACGGAATATTGTTATTACAATCCTAATTTGTTAAAAAACTAAACTATATAATTCCAGGTGTCGTTATCCTTTAGAGGGCTAGATCGTCACGAAGGACAGAATATTAATACCTCTTCTGAAGTAATTTGTAGTTTGATTTCCCTTGGTTTATTAACTCAGATTTATTGTAATCATACAATATGACTGGGGATTTTAATATAAAATAAATTGTTTGAATAAGATAACGGAACCGTATAATGTGATAAATGTCCGTTTGTAACGATGTTCAGTATGACCACTTCGGTCTGGCTCGATTTCAATTGACGGGGTAAAGATTTGTAGTTAAATACGTTGAAAGGGCCTCTTGAGTTTTAATACAGTATAGTAACTAACGAGATCTATTCTGTCAAGATCTACTTTGCTGGAAAATTTCTACATCTATTCGCAGATAAAGAGTAATCTAGCAGTCGAGGGGCTAACTGGTCGGTGTGTGTTGACTAGTACACAGCGCGCCTGTTCCCTCATTCAATGGACGAGTGTATTCGCCTTGTCGATTCTCCCGAACTGTCATGCTCCGTCAACAAGACGAAATGAAAATGGATAACACAGTATTTACCATGATCCCATGACAGTCACTTAGGCAAACGAAGCACTTGCCCCCTCCCGGCAAAACGGGGTAAGAAAAAGAGCGTAAAAACTTGTCGGCCATTGCGAGCCGAGAACAAAAAGGCAGTCTTGTTTCTGGTTAGCTATGGCTGGAGTGCCGCGAACTGTTTCCCATACCTCTCACCGACTCAATTAGATTCTCTCGAATTACTTTCCCGCTTTCTTTTCTTTTCACTGTTCGTGTTGAATGGAATTTAGATAGAAAACAAGCTCTTGAAATCCGACCATATTAGATTACCAACATCAAATAAAACATGAACAATCCTTGTATAAACTTTCCCTCTGACCAGGGTCACCCATATAAGAGAATATTCGCGAAACTTTGTAATTTTTTGAAATAGATTTGAAATATACATAGATTTATAAAAGTAACATGCCTATCAAGGAAATCAACCATCTACAGCGAAAAAAATGTCAGAAAATGCCTTTAACTGTTAAAACGACTGATTGCAATAAACTTGTATAAAGCTTGTAATTTTTCTTTATATGTTTTATTTTAATTTACAGATCTAATGCTTAAAACAATTCTAACGCCTCATGTTAAAAATGTGTTTTTGATGGGGATGGGTAGACGTTCATACATAGCACTAGTATAAAGAGATGTGTTAATAGCAAAAGATATTTATGGTAATAACAAACTTTATGCACGTTTTTGTCATTACTGGAAGAATTAGTCCTTTTTAAGTTGAAAAAGGGTACGAAACAAAGTTACTTGTGCCAAACATTAAAAGGATACATTTTATTCCAAAATTATAAAAAGCCTTATTGAATTAAAAGGCTTGCGCATGACAAGTCTTTACCCACCCTATTTAAAGTATCTTCCCATCCCGTCAAAAATCCCAAACCGCGGAAAGTATAGATGACTCCAAGACGTGTGTCTCGTTAAATTACTCTGGAGAAACGGATCTATCTGGGTAATAGTGTAAATTTCAATGTCGGTTCCAGAATGAGATGAGTGACGGGCCATGTTTATTTCACTGGTTGGCGGTGCCCCTGAACACAGCTTCAAACATGTTTCTGTCAACCCTGCTATGCGTTAAGGAATAAGTTTATATCTTCTGTTCGATTTCAAAACAAACGACTGACGTCCGAAACCTTTTGGGGAATATATGACAGCAGGTGGAGACAAACAAAAGTAATTAGTTATTCGACATTTGTTAGCTTTGCTTTAAGAAAGTAAGAGCTGTGATCAATGTATTCCAATCCCTTGTTTAAGTGTATCGATACATTATGTTTAACAGTTATATTTGGGACGTGTAATCAATTCAACCTTTGTCGTCAATTATTAAAAGAGAGATAACTCTTGTTGGCATCTCTCAAAGTTTTCGTCTCCAATTTAGGTCGCTACACAAGTTTTGACTTGAAAATTCATTATATAATCACAAGTAAAGCCTGTTAGTTTGTGAAATCGATGGTTTCGAATCCAAAGTTTAACCGAAAGTCTTTAATTTTTGTTTTGGTAGATATTTTAATGTCGATGTATGTGTGCAGTATATCCATACAAACCGTTTAAACCTGATCGTTGATGACAACAAATGGAGAAGTGATTGTACAAGCTAGCTGCCAATTTAAAGTAAATTTTGTTGAGTAAATCCATGTAGCTATAAAAGTATCAGCGAATCAAATAGACGCAATCGATTTTCTGCGTAACTGTTTCCAATTATCTTCACCAATCATCTATTAGATTGTTACCATGGCAACAAAGACGTCTGTGACACAAGGGATTTGTTTACTCCAGTCTTCGAGAATAAATAACTTTTAAAAATAATTCAACAAATGGGGGAAACAAAAAAGCACATTATTGAGAGTCTCAAGGGATGCAAATTAATTTCCCGCCATATACCCTGCGGCACGTAATGTAAATTGAAATGTGTCGCGTCACATTTTTGGGAGGTAAAAAAAACACAATTTTAGCCAATGCTCTCTAAGCCGTCTTGTTTGCTTATCTTAACAGAAATTTTAGCAATTTTTCCAAGCAAACAATCTTTTCTCTCTCTCGTCTTCGGGGAAAATTGTTACTTCTGTACAATTCAATCAACCCATGGATTTATAAAGATAGCGGAAAATAAGCGAAATATAAATATACGTTTTTTTTAAATGCAACAAATTATCCACGATAAATGGAAGTTGTTTTTGAGACAGCAAGGTTTTGATCGCTTTATGCTTTATTAATTAAATAGTTTCCGTGTATACAAACGTTATTCGGAATGCATGATTATAGTTTGTCCGGGGTGTGGGGGAATTGGGATAATTTATAGAATATATATTTTTTCGAAAGAAAATTGCGCGTTAACGTGACATTTTGCTTCTTTTACAATATGTCGTATATTCATTTAGTCTTTCATATATTGATATAACACGTTAATATAATTTCATGTGAACGTTTACAGGATAGGCGTGAACATTAAAGCGTCTAATCCCCGTGTACACTTCTTTATTCACCCAGATACTCAAGTGTTTTAGGACTTAAGGGGTCAGTGGTCACAACCTTTATACCTCGCAAAGGTCAATTTTAGAATGGTTTTGTTTCATTAAACCAACGGCCCTACCATTAATAAGCGTAAGACTTTAATATGAACAGCCATTATTTTTGTGGGAATGTAAACAAATGAGTTTTGCATTTTTAACCAATCGGATCGAAAAAATACAAAGAAGTAATTTACATTTTCAAGGCAGAAAATATACATTGCAATTTTTCACCTGCGCTCAAACCCGGTATCTTTGGTCGACATGGCATAACATATTTTGTGAATGTCGTTGCAGGGCATAATATATACATTTGCATTTTGCATGCAGATGCTAACTGAATAGAATTACTATATAAAAACAAATATTTAAGGTAGAAAATACGTTGATAGAAATACTATACCATCGAGCTCTGAGAGTTGTAATGAATAACAAATAGTACAGTTATCTACTTGAGAAATCTGATCTCTGTGGTTGATATTGACAAGGTGAAATTAATAACAGCGTCATCTGTTTGGCAGCTATGGACAAGCAGAACTGAAATACACCATCGTAAAAGTGGAATCCATTTGCGACTAGGTTGGCATATTGAAACCAAACATTGCTATGGACAAAGCGATCGAGGCCTTGGATGTAGACAGTGTATATTGCAGCGGTGTACAGGGCGGAGGATTGGGTAAAACAAAGGATGTGAATAATATGGGAATCCGACCTAACGTATTGATCCAGTCGGAATAAACAGCCATAGCGATATTTGCACAATATCTAAGTCGCTGTATGGATAAATTGCCAGAAGGTTTTCCGCACAATCCGTTTACTAGCAGTTTTCAGATAATATGGATGAACTGCTCCATGAAGGAGATCGTAAGAAAATAAAAATAATATTAAGAATGATATAATTAACAAATAAATAAATAATAAATAAAAAAATAAAAATAAAAATAAATAAATAAATAAATTAAATAAAGAAATTAAATAAATAAATATTAATGAACAAATAAAGATAGTAATAAGAAAGAAATAAAGAAACAATTAGTTAACAAATAAAATGTTATTTAATATAAAAATTAAGGTCAAATTATGCCGACATACACACCAATAATACAATTATTGTAGGTTTCACGCATTTCTACATAAATCGTTATTGTTTGCTCTTCTTTGTTCAATTGAAGAAACACAATCTGACTGCCAGTTGCTGATGACAGCTTGATGACATCACGTCAGATTGGGGCTTCTTTCTCATGTACAACCAAAACTGATCTATAACCCAGCCATTTTTTAATAAAATTTATGTTGATAATTTCTAATTTTTGTGAAATGTGTGTTGCTTGAAGAAAAAACAACACTATTGTTGCTCACTCCAATTCAATAGAAACCGATTTACCTTAATATGGTTTTTATGTACTGACATTTTAACATGTTAGTATTTTTATTTTAGTAGTTATGATAAACATACAAAAGTATTTGTGCAGTTTACGTTTAATTTGTGTTCAGCATCATCTCATTGTGTTTGTAACTAAGCATATACATATATACTGTGTTTATCCACTCATACAATTGCCATAGACGCCGTCGTTATATATGGGAACATATCCAGCATTTCAGACTTTACAAAAAACAATGCCACAAAAATCAACAAAATATGTCTTTTAGACAGTTTAATTTCGTTCTTCTGTAATAGAAAAATTAAAGGAACTATACAGTTGTCTATATACCTGAAAATAGAGTTCTCCGAAATATGATCTCCCCTCTTGTCAGTCTATCGAGTGGGTGTCAGGCAACATGTGTATTTCGCTACGGACATCTATGTATGTTCACCCACCTGACATTGGAAATCTTGAGAATCCCAGACAGGTAATTGACAGATGCTGTGTCACATTTCTTCAGTGTGAAATTTGACAAGTCTATCCACCGAGGCCACAGCCGCTGACCGCAATAGCCCATCTAATTATAAATCAGAAAAATATCATTTCGCCGACCTAAGTTTCTAAATAAATATTTTCTTTTGAAGTTCCTATGCTTTTTTGTCTTTTGGGTGGATTTTTTCTCCACGTGAATGTGTTTTTGATTGCACATTCTAGAGAAAGACTTAAACAAATGTAAGGATTTTAGTTCATGACAACACCTCAAGCATTGTGCGCGTTACGGGGAGTATGTTTTCCAATCAGTGTTTTTCGGGAAACAGTTTCTTCCCGAAAACCAATGAATTTCTTTTTTAAAAATTTATTGTAAATGTTACAATATATTTCAAATCACGAACATCTGGACGTATCAGCGTAACGGTGTAAGCTACTTTTCCATAGCGTTAATGATCCAATGGATTGCTCTTATGTGTAGTTATATCGAGTAAAATTATTGTTGCAACTTATGATCTAGATTACATAAATAACTTTTAAATGTGTTGTTTATTTGCATACAGTGGTAGGTAGATCCTAATTATCTGTATATATATGCAGGAATCCGAAATTAGTGTCAGTTTGGTTAAATAAAATTAAGTCTTTGACCTCAACACTGACATTTACAGTTGAAACAATTAAGTTGGGGTTAAATTGAGATTAAATCCACGGCAGCGTAGTAAAATAATTGAAACTCAAGTCCTAAAAATGTCAGGCCCGCCTACTGGCCGACATTCCATTTCTAACTGGACTAAATTCTATACCTGGCCGTGATCAAATGTACAAACAAAGGTGCTGTCCCTATGTTAGACCACAGGGCCTGTCGAACAAATAAGACGACACTGTTAGAGGCGAACTAGCCCAGGTGGCCAGGCGAGTCGACTTCTAATCAACCGGGTTCCCTGGTTATGGACAGTAGTTAACGTGAGATCTTTAACAATGGCAAATAGGTTAATGTTTTCATCCTTTTGTTACTTTGGTAGACAATTCCATAGCCGATTATTGTGTGCAATAGTTGAGCACAAATTTAATTTATAGGCAGTGTATTAAGACTGGAATACGTTTCTCGTTTGTAGGTTTATTTATCGGCTTATACTCGAATTTGATATTCGTATATTTTGGCAACGGCCTACGTAATGTTAATTTCAAAACAAAATGTTAAGAAGAATATGTGCAACATCGAAGCTCTTGTGCGATCATATGGTAGTGGATATCGGATTGTCCAAATAGTTTGTAGCACTGAGCTATGGGCTCTTAGTTTTTCGTCAAGTGTTTTGTTCTTGGCTTTAGCTTGCAGCTAAATTGGTAATGGTTAGACGTTCATCCCGATCGAGCTTCTCTGAGCTAATGGAGCCGGTGACTAGACGGCTGAATCCACGTGTAAACCCCTTGCTAATCTTAACACACGCATGGCTATCTCGTGAGCAACATCCTAAAGTCAATCGATTTCGGCGTCACTTTCCATCTCTGTCCTGTCATAACTATGTAAACTAAAACCACAGCTTCGTCCATTCCACACCTCACGCCTTCATCAGATGTCTCAACTAATGGAATTACAGACGCTTTTTATCGTCATAAAACATGAAATAAATGATGTTCGTTACCAAGTTCACCCATGCTTTTTAACTTTCTAATTTAAAAAAAAATCATTATCAAAAGTTACCCGTTTGTTTGAGTTCTTTCTTTCTTTAAGATTTTCTCTTAACAATATACTGTATTTTGTCAGATTTAATATGAAGGAAATTACACTGCATTTATATTAAATAAGGGATATTTAACATCAAGGCTAAGAATTTGACTGGTGCCCTTTCATGTAACTAAAGTCTAACCTGAAAATTCTATAGGATCTAGTTTGTTAGCAATTCTTTGAGAAACGTTGAAAGACGGACTCTTCTGCCCGAAGTAGGCTACCGTGTGCATGGTATTTTATGATTGATACGAAATAAAATCTACTACTTTGCTAACTTTTCGGAAACATACCAAGTTAATTTTGAGTGATAGGTTTAGTTAACTGACAAGTATAGCATGTAGTATGGATCGTAAATTTGGTAGACCCATGCATACGAAATAAACTATGCATAAAATGCAAGGGGAACAACTCATGTCATCAAGTCCCTCATCCGCGCATGAGTTTCCCACGTTATACTGGATAATCATATATTAATATTATAAACAACATTCCGTGATAAAAACGGCTGCTGATGCACGTACGGTCCAACATGGAAGCTAAAGTTAAAACATCACGTTTACAGTAGCAAATCTGTTTGGTATATTACGTGACGAAATGTTTGTTAGTATATCGCAGCTTTAAGTCAATTAATTGTTCTCTTACAAATACAATCGATTCACTAAAAGCGTTTAGAAAGTGACTGGGTACTAAAAAAGAAAATAAAAACAATTGCTATAAACAAAAAGCTATAAGATTGTTACGTATTGTTACTTATTGCGCGTGCGTCAGCGAATGTATATATCCCCATAAATGCGTTGGCAATCATTTAAAAGTACCTTATGTTTTAATTCTCAGCGCATTGAATAATTTGTCTTGAGATTTAGCCTGTGCTAATCTATATCTATACCACATTTAAATCAATAATTAATATTGGAATCCCCCTTCAGAAGACAACTGTTTTTGACGTATTCGGTAAACACAAAGATTTTCAAGCAGTCGACAGATCGATTGAAACTTATATAATACCCGTGAAATGCGCAACTATAACATGTTAATGTTTATAAGCTTAAAACAAAAGTATTACAATGGTCAAGTTAGTAAACCAAATCATATGAAAAGTATTATTTTAATAAATATATAGTGCTTCAAATTTAACGAAAATTTACTATTATTTTAAAGTTAGTAAACCAAATAAAAAGTAAATTTTTTACCATAGAGAAGTTGACAATTGGGAACAAATCAAGTTAAAGTTAAACTAATATTGCAACGAAGTTTATAATTGCGAGAAAATGATCCTAAACCGAAACTACAATACACAAAATAGTTAATTATATAATGCTAACAGAAAACCATCAAATACGTGCATGATAATTTCATTGAAAAGCAAATCGATAATGAATTTGATATTTTTAAGAATAAATGATGTTTATTGCACAGCTAACATCATGGAAATTGCAATATAGTTTACTACATACTGATATAAGTTTCGAACGACATTTAGAAGTGGGGTTACATAATTATACAATTTCTGGAGAACCACTTCTTGTTTTGTTATAGAACAAACACATCACAAAAAAAAAAGTTCTGTGATTATATATTGATATAGTTTATTAAGCATGAACGTAATCGCAAAAATATCATGTGGAGCTTAAAGTTGTTAATTTATACGTCCTAGAAAGTGGTGTCTTTTACATTATGAACTAGGTCGTTATACAGTAGCTGGATCTTATTATTGGAAGTTGAATTGATAATAACATTACAGACTTGTTTGAGTACTGAGTGCCGGCTTGGATGTGACTTAAAATACACAGAGCCGTCCAGTCAGCCTTTGTGGCCCGCACCGTCAAGGACTATACGCTACACAGGCCCATGTTTGCATACAACAAATTAACTACGGAATCAAGGATGATGTGAACGTTTGGGGAGCAAACTAAAGCAAAATTCTATTCAGTTTATCTGCTTTTAAGTTTGAAGCTAAAAAAGAACCTTCGGAAATACGATTGTCTTGTCTTTTTGTCTTCAGACTGTGCTATTTCTCGGTTCTTTAACGCACAGTGAAGCCATTGTGCGCATTATTATTTTCAATCTTCCACGTCTTGGAATGGCCAGTAGTTAAATGTGCTATACAGAACACATAAACAGTTTTATCCCCTTGTATAGGCACGTTATAAACTCTAGATCGTGGATCTCATTTGTATGGCAGTAAAGTCCAGTGGTATAAGACTTCCGAGGCACACCTGCGAATCAATCCCTCTCTTTAAGATGCCTGTTATAGGCGCGTTTAAACCTGGCAACATGATTAACACTGGCCGGCCCGTCAAAGTGAACTGAACGCCTAATTCAGCGTGCAGGTGTTGAAATCTATACACATTTAAAGACATTTGAATAACTAGGCTGACGATTTCACCCATAACTTTCCGCTTTCCCAATAACGCGCCTCCCTCCCTTTGTTGAGAAATTCCCTTCTTCGATAAAACAGCAATAACGTTATTTTGAGAGCTTTAATAAATGTGGACAAAATTATATATGCATTAATAAATTTCTTAAGCTTTTTCAACAAACAAATAAAATTGCTATGCATCATCTATAAAAATGTACAACACTGGCTTGAATTCTAATTTAAAAATATGCTGTAAGTAAGTTAACCAAAGAAATAAACAAGACATTAAAATTACATTGATGTAAGTTTCATTAAGGTTTTCTTGAAATAGATTCACGTGTAAATATCAAGCAGAGAAATATGTGTAGAATGTAGCACGATTGATAACATTATCAGTTCGACGTGTGAGGTAGAGTGCGCTTATACTTATCTCACATTGTATTATGGACGGGATTATAACAGTGTTATGTTTATAGCTTATTGAATTATATATACAGGGCTGTACCTCATCTTAATATGATTTATCTTAATACAATGGAAACACAAGACCCGTGGTCTCCACTAGCAGTCCGGTACGCCAGATTGATCGGCTAGCTTGTAATAAATTAATATGTCTTTTTTATATTACCGGTATCAGAAGACCATTAATTTGTGATATTATATATTAACATATTTTAGCTATCATGAAATGATTTGTTTTGTAGCGGACATGTTCTCTTTGTTAAATTGGAGATATACTGCGTACTTAAGACACGGACAACATGAACTTGCCCGCACCAACACATGTCCTAATGTTAAAACTTGACATAAACATATTTTTGGAAATCTCTTGGAATCCCAAACATGGACGTTTTGCCGTGGATTTATGTATAGGTGTATAGAGACTCATCTAGCCCGGGAATTGAGTTTGCATCCCAGTGGAGGGAGAAACAATTTTGTCTCTATGATAAAAAAAAAAAATGAATAAAGAGCGCAATGGTCGGCCCATATTTAAAAAATAACGATAAAAATATCGCTTATTTAGTGAAATATGACACATACATTTGAGAAAATTTCAATTGCACACTGAAAATGGACAACACAAATATTTAAATAATTTTAAGTTTCATCAGGAGTAAACATTATTTTATTCCGAACGATAACAATATTATCGTTATACTAGCTCTTAGCCAGATTTGAGAAAAGCTCAATTACGGATGTTTTACCAACTTGAATATTGAATAGAGTATTGAATGGTTTAACAGCTGACAGTGATTGCAGCTATGGAGGTGGATTGAAGTGATTTAAACACATAAAGCTCCCAATTAAGCAATTAAAGCTGTGGCCATTCTTATGCCTTGTTTGTAGCCCTATGCCACTGGACGTTTAGAAGGGGTTCTGTGACTTTTCTCCTAATTTGACAACAAGGGCGGGTGATCGTGTCAAATTGGCTATTGTTGGGGGGCGAGGACCGCTTAAAGGACACTCTAGCACTAGTACGCTGTCTCCATGGAACAGTATTATGTCCGGAGAGGTGATCTATCCTTCCCTGTCAGTGAAATGCCGTCAAGTGAATATTTTTCATTCACAACTCTCGCTCGAGTAGCGTTACACGTTGAAATATTATTCAGATTAAATGAGGCGGACGAGAATATGTTTTGAACACGCCCTATAGAAAAAGACCCAGCGCAATTGTGTGTTTTTACTTTTGTCCTCGGGTAATAAGGCGAAAGTTTGCCGTCACAAAACACGGTGGGTCGCTCTAAGTCACTCAGCCATATTTCAATCTCATTTCTCGCCAAACGACACACGACCCAACACAAAAAGCCACATTATAGATGGGTCATTTATATTCCGGAAAATAACAACTTATTAATAAGCAAATAAAGAAAAAATAAAATAACGTTTTAAGGGGGTTGGTGTATTTTAAACCCCATGTGACAAAATCTAAACGCGGAGAGCAAATGCAAAGGTTTAGCAAAAATCTTGCTTGTAGATCGCCTAGGAATTCACATTCCTTTCTTTATCTGGTTGCAATAATTGTTGTGATTTATCTTCCTCACTCGGCAAGGTCTTTGCTCTGTTTGTTTCTCTTTGCTGGCGTGATTCCGTGCCTAATTGCTCGTCTTGAAAATTCTTTATTCCTCGCCATTGCTTCAGCTCAGGACGCAACGGGGTGTGGCCTAGCCAAGAGACAGTGGGCGGAGCTCCGAAAGCTTGATAAGCCAATACAATCCAACTAGTTGCTTGATTGACTTGCCTGTGACTATCTATTGACAGAGTTCCTTCGGCTTACTTTTCCGCGCTGGGGAGTGAATAATAATGAGTTGAGAATGCGACTCTTTTTACCCATCCGTTGACCATCATTAAACTCGGCGAAATATTTCATTTTGAGCTCGCACACAGCTTAAATAGCTCTAGTATTCCAAAGGGTGTTGTGATGATTGAGTTTAACCCGGACTTCATTGTAACTTAACTAGTCGCTGTAGATGTAAAATGTAGTCCGTACCTGAGTCGCATTTACACACGACCACAACTAGGTTAGTAGATGAAATCCGGGAATTTTATGGACTATGAGATTCCAAGCTTTTAAGTGACTGTGATTCGAAAACACCCAGTCCACTGGTAAGTTGCTTCCTTCAACAGAAAAAATGTAGTTCTACATGTCTATCATTTATACCGGTACACAAAGAGTGCGTTCTCTCATAGCTAAAATCCAGACCATAAAACCGAACTCAAATGTACTTCTATATAAATGACACTGATATATACATAAAGGTACCTCTCCGACGGTCCTCGCTTGTTACATGTCAGTTTCAGGAGAGTCTTTAGGAGAAATGAACACGGAGCAATAGACACGGCCACTAAGTTCCACTCGGAGAGTTGATCGTGCCGAATCATATATTGCGGGGTTCTGCTATACCGTTGATTCATTGACAAGCAAGGCGATGCGCGGACCTGAACGAAGGACTTGTAGAGGTTTGCACGTGGAGTTGAGACATAACATTCGCGCGTGATCGTCTCAATGTAGTGGGAGAGGGGTAGCAAGATGATGTGTGACAACTAGCATTTACTCACAGCTCCTAATCGTACAATTCATTTGCCAACCACTTGCTATGGCATTTACATGATATAGGTGAATGAAAATTGGAAGAAAAGTACCTAAGACGCTGCAACAAAGTGTATAGGAAACAGAAGGACATGTTTGGAATATTAATGATGTAGATTTCAAATCGTTGACGCTTAGGCTGCTTGCATGTTTGTAGAGTAATGGATCATTGAAAGGACAATTGGAAACAACATAAACCCACGTGGGGAAAACGAGAACACTATTTTGTGAAGTAACGAGTGTTTTAAAAACTTACTACGTGAAACATATACCCCGGACTTGCATTGCTATTAAAACAACTTTTGTTGAGAAAGAAGGTACTTCTGACAAAATTGTGCTTTTGTTTTAAGTTAATTATTGAAGCACATCTGAAAAAGCGAAATACTAGCTACATTTTTACATCTTAATTGGATTATCGAAATATACCTGTGTTGAAATCGACACCCCCACGTGGCTTCATACTACTCTACCAGTGTCCAGTTATTGACCATTGTGTTGTTTTCTTTACAGACCGGACGTCGGGTTGTCAACAACACAAGAAGACTCGGCTGGTAAACATGAGAGGTAAGTTTCCTAACACTATATCGATTGTTGCTCAAATAAATCACCTTATTTTTTATTATAGATTAAGATTCAACAAAAATTTGTTTTATTTTTAACTGAAAAGAGTTTTACGTATATCTATTCCAGATTCCAGAAACTGCATGAAAAATAATAAGTTAATTTGCACTGACTTTTTTAGGGTTAAAAATAATAGGGTATGTTCCAATATTAGGCAATGCAATTTTTCATTTTGACTGTTTTTATTTGTAAGATGCACATTTTCCAAAACAGTTTTTTTTTTTAAATCTTACCACATCCCAAGTAATACCCCTGCTCTCTGGTACAACACGGTTATAATATAAATGTTGTTTTAGCTTGTTTATGATGTAAAATGTGTTCTAGTCTTGCTTAAGATGCTGCTCTGTTCAGATCAAATTAACTGAAATCATTCTTTTTTATTTAAACTTCAATTATGTCCGCTGATACCATTTATGAGTTTGGTTTATTTACTTTTCGTAAACAGTGCATTTATTAGCCTTTTTAAATTCATACTTGCAACAATGTGCTTTGTGTATGATAGTGCGCTCAATGGGTCTTATAGCTGGCCTAATATTTGCTCCTTGTAGCTAGGGAGGGAAGTTGATTTAAATAATTTCATTATCACATCGGCTAAGACGTTGTTCAAATACGGATAACGGATTAAAGAAATCTGTTTATCGGCTCAATTGATCTTGCTTCATAAACAGATAAAGAGACCAACAAAACACGTTGTTGTAGCTAAGGAATGGCGGTTGTATAAAATACTGAACAATCAACAGCATTCAAAGGTCTAAATAGGATTGAACATTTTCAATTTTTGCAAATCCCTTTAGTAAATATCTACTGGAATCATTTTGATTCCCGACCGAACAGCTGTCACGACATGTCCCATCGTTTTAGTTTCTGGTCGAAACATTGGAGCTATATTAGAGATTTGAGGAAAATATATTGCAGTCAGAAAACAAAGCTGGTCCTTATATTTAAATAAATGAAAAAACGATTTGTGTTTAAATAATTATACCTTGATCTAGGAGCTGATATTTAAATATCTGGGAGATAAATAAATTTGATGTTAAATATACATATAATTTTGATTCGCTTCGGCGTAAAAAAGATACGATTCGACGATAACTTCAATACAGATTTTCTTTTAACGGTTTAGGGATTATCAATTTCGGCTGTTATGTATGATGTCTAAGAGGCGGTTAATAGTTGATTTATTAATATTGTAAAATACTATATGTGCATTTCAACGTGACATAGTATAGGAAATGGGGACAATGTAAAAAATACACCACCATGCATACACGATCCATAATGACTATATTTTGGTTTATGTAATCCACCCTAACTTCATATTTTTATTTGAACTATTGATCGTTTCTTTGAGGATCGTGTTTCCGAATAGACATCGACAGGTTTTTTTCTGATTAAATATAAAGAGAAGCTTGAATCCGCAGTAGTTTGCTTTCTTTCACTAATTCATATGTGAAATATACACTGAAAGTTTAAACTGAAATTTCGAATATGGGAAAAAACATAACATGCATATGTCCGTTAGTGTTAACTGATAAATTCACAGTCAAGTTGAATACAACAATAACTTTTAATATAGTAATCAGCATGTCATACTTGAATATCGATCCACGGCTTTACAATAGAAATAACAAAAAACACAAGCTAAAACTAATCGCGTGGCGTTGTTTTGGGACAATATTTTTGTTTATTTATTTTTGCCTTGTTGACAACCGTGTAATTGGCAATGGTAACGAGCTGTGCAAGAGTTTGTTTGAAGACTATTGAAAATATTTATAAACTTGCCTTGAATAATTTTTCTCCATCGGTGTCAATTAACTGGACTGTAAAGTGAAGCGTGACATATAATGGTTCACCGATCAATCTGTTTATTCCAAAATTTGTCTGATCTTAGTTGGGCTAATTTTCTGTTACATTTATCGAACGGTCACAGCGTGAGATTGTGTGGGCTAGGGGGTAGGGTATGCCGTGGGGTGGCTCCATGAATATGCCCTTTGAAATCTAAGAACACCCGATTAAGTCCGGCATCAACTAATCAGTGGTCCGGTGTTTATTTCTGCTTCACGCTTACCGGTGGTATCGTCTGTTAAGAAGAGTTGCATTTTATTACAAGTTTGTGCGATCCTAGAGTCGTTAATGTTAGATTGTGGATAAATTGTGGATGCTATGGGCTGTAATGAACAACCATCCCCTCGTTAATCGATGACAGATGGATTAAGTAGTAGCTATTAACAGCAAGTGTACATTACATGATTGGCAGCAAATAGTTCCAAGATACCGATGGAATTTACGACCTCATTCTTCCACGAGAGTAGCCAAAGCTCTCTAACCATATATGTCTTCATTAGGATAAAACGTTAAAGACATACATTCTTTGTCCGCGTCAGAATTTTGGTCCCATATTTACTGGTCGCTCGGTGCAATAATAACTACACAGATGGGTAATTAAGAACAAGGCCCAAATTGTTCCTGACAGTTGAAATAAAGCAGCAAATAATATTTTCGTAAAAAGCGTAGAAAAATAACTTCAAAATAACGCTCTATTTCGCAATCCCTTATTCTGGAATAAGGGAATGACACAATTAAGTGTGTATTTTATCCAATACAGATCATATACACACTATATATGTACTTACCAGTATATATTTGAAAGAAATTTAAATAAATTCGATTTTGTCTCCTATTTTTCGTGAAAATGATTTAGACTTTTTTCTCCAAAATAAAGTTCTTTTTTTAAGTATTCTCCAAATGCACTAAAGTTTACTTCTATTCGCACTGGAAACAATGGGTATTATATGGTAGAATTATGAGGAATTATTTGCGAATTAAGTGGTAAATTTCTTGTGAATTTCTCTCCACTTGCATCATTTAACAGGTATCGTGCGAATACCCAGATCATGTTTGTTGGTGTGTGACTTGGTATTGTCTGTCATGTGATTTAAGGACAATCGTGTTTGTTGATTTTGTAGCGAGTGGATTTTAATTGAAATCCCTCTGTGATGTCTTTGAAGAAACCGACATTCGAAGGTGTCAGTGACTTATTTGTACGTTGCAATCCACTTGCTGTGTCTAAGCATTAGCTAGTGTCTTTTTCAGACCTCCACAAACCGCGCCGCGAAACGAGCAATAAAAAACCCACCTGTTAAATTTACACCGCGGATCAGCTGATTTCAAATTGAAAGCGAAATGAACACTGCTGGTAAACATTACGTAAACGAGCATTCTCAAACATCCCTCCCTGATTTCACACGCTATTCAACCTCTGACCCATTTAATAACTAAATTAGACACCCTGATTAGATTACGTTCTGGGCCATTTATTTTCACCTGAAATGAACACCGGGCAGAATACGAATGTGTTGGGAAAGTGACCAGTTTAAAATAAATTGTAATATAGATATATATTAATATATTGCATAAATGAAAAGAGAAAATTTTGCTTGTCTTCACATATGTATAAATACCGATTGGGTTGAGGAATATACCTCTGTGTAGTACCTTTAAAACGCGTTTCAATGTCTAAAATTGCGTGCAGAAGAGAATGCAATGTACACAGAAATTCTGCGATCATGTATGTACAAATGTTGGGGGGTTTTGTATCCATAATACTAGTAACTTGTTAATATTTCACATGTGTAGTGCAGTTAAAGATCGATTACATCCGTTTTGCTTTTTTTTATTTTGTCAGTTAAAACAGGTTTGGAAAATTTCGCTGCAACTAGATTTTTTTTATTTAGACTAAGTAAAATGTGTAATGTTTGACATTAATATCAAAAGTGAGTTGGAGTTTTATCCTGGTACCCGTCTTGAGGTATAGTTGGGAAAGGAAACATACAGACGGTTCTTGGGAAGTGATTGTATGGGCTATCTGTCCGATGTTCGTCTTTAGTGAGATGGCAAACACTGGAGAGCACGGACAGCACATTGACTGTTTACCCTGCTCACGGACAACTCCAAGTCAGGAATATTTGGGGGCCATAAGAACGTGTTACCGTCTTCCCTGTTATGGTACTATGAAACTAGGATCTGTTGACCGAGCGGACATTTTCCCGTGATTGTCATTTGTAGAGAAGAATATTCGGAGATTCTTAAGGAGTGTATTTTCGGTCAGCCTTCCACATGTTATGTAAGATATAAGGGTTCAGATGTCAACGAAACGTGATGAAGCCTTAAAGAGACCCATAGGAGCCAGAAAAACCAACATGCTTAAAGAATGCATGCGGATGACTTCAAGTTCACAAGTTTATGTTTGTTAAACTTAACTGAATACTGCCCAAATGTAAACAAAACGTTTATATGTGGTGAACCATAATAGCCATAGAGACAGTGAGATGTCTGACGATGACACGTAAGGTGGCAAAAAGTGCCATATGCATGTGATAACCCTCTTATAGTGATTCTGGGTAAGATAGTTTGGAGTTTGGACAAATTTCATTTGCTGTTATTTCTGCAATTGCATTTTTGCGCTGAATTGGTATGTTTCAAATCACAAATCATTTCTTCTTTCCGATACAGGGTTGAAGCTATGAAGGAAAAATCGAAAAATGCTGCGCGGACACGACGTGAAAAGGAAAATGCGGAATTCTACGAACTCGCGAAATTGCTGCCATTACCATCCGCGATTACAAGTCAGCTGGACAAAGCCTCCATAATAAGGCTATCAACAAGTTATCTCAAAATGAGGGCTGTTTTTCCAGAAGGTAAGTCCATCTTCAAATATTTATTTTTTAAGGAATTTACAAAACAATCTCGTATTTTTTCCTTCAGGTATATGATTGTTTTGCAGGTTTAATTATATAGCTGTGGACACCTATTCTAAATTGTAAATGCTTGTTTTATGAAAAAGAATATTCGTAAATGACTGTTGGAAAATTGTATATTTCACCTTCTTATCGATGATGAAATCATATTTGTCTTCTTTAAAAAAACATCGTATCATCGTTATACGGAAGTCTAAACATGCCATAACACTTGTTGCCCTGTCTACAGAAAATGAGACTACAGTATCGATTTTCTATACGACCTTGTAATAAGTACTAAATCACGTCGAACGTGTAAATGAGATTATTTGATGCCCCAAATACGCCTAGACATTACCCAATTTTACACTGATCTGCCGAATATAGACGTAGCTTTGAGTTACAAATTTCTCGTTATATCTGAGGATTATTCGCCACAATTTATTCTCCGCTTCATTTGGCGAACTAAAAGTTGACCAGATATTTATTTAATTTTTATCGTTATAATGTATAATGACTTGAGAACATATTGATGGCCAGATGCATTCTATTACAAAAAGCAATCACATAGAGTATTTGTTGGTAATAAATTTTGCAATATTATTAGATTTAGAACAAAAAGGTCTGTACGCTTTGATATTCTTTACAGCACAGGATTTTGAGGGTGTTTTGTTATAGTAGTACAACATTAATCAAACGCCCTACAATATAAAACTTTTATCTATATCCAAAAATATAATACAACCAGATAAGTATTCTCTATGCGTTCATAACTTGCGTGGCTGTGTATATAACTAACTTAGTTTGATATTAATTTATAGTGTATAGCTCATAATTTAAAATAGGTTCGTACATGTTCAAATATTAAGAACATATATGGGTTTCAGATAATATAAAATAATTTTATTGCTGCAGTTTATTTCATCTCTTTTTATCAATCTCATGGATTGCCAAAGCGTCGAAACATTTGACCTATTATTATTACAGGCCTCCTGAATGTTTGATCTGTGTGAAATTCAAAAGTTTACCATCTTTTTGCAATGTTAAAGATATAGTTATACAAGAATCTTACACAGAATTTCGAAAAAAATTAACAATGCTTCTTCAGGGGTGGTTTTTGTTTCCTTCAGGGAAATTAATTTTAAACTCTTACCACATACACATTGTTCAAAAGGGTAGACTATACACTTCATATATAAATTGGTTTGCTCACATATTTTATGGGGTCGGTGGGAGTATTTTGAAATTTGATACACGGCGGCTTGTCAATGGATCAGGCTGTAGTTAGATTAAATTGTCAGTATTTTAATAGGCCTGGGATCTTTGACCAGTGTCCAGGGTATTTGACCACCGTCTTCGTCACGGTTAATATGAAACTTGGCGTCCAGTGTATTTCTTAATTGCCTAATGACCACAAGCACTGCCAGTTGCGAGTCTGTATACAAACTGCATCAAGATTGGCGAAAATGACTATCGGCTTGATTTAGCGTATGTCTGTATAAGTGTTCTGCTGTATATTTGTAGGAGGAAGTGTGATGAATAAATTTCTTTATAGAAAAATATTCGTTAAAAGACAATAAAAGCATTTACGAAGCATCGAATTGTCGAATTATTTGGTTTAGTAGTTTCTTCAGGTAAAAGGCAAAGAGAAATTTGTAATGTAGGTTGAGTTGAAGACTATTGCTATTGACTATATTATAAACAACGTTAATTGCACACACTGGGATGAAGTATATGACACATCCAACACCACAAAAAAGAGCAAAATAAAATGTAAACAAACACATTTAAGACAACCCCACTCTCTTAAAAACATAATTATTCCATCATGGTACAGTAGGAGATCTTTACAATATAATTGAATGTACGCAAAAGAATGAAGCATTTCCGGATTTATCTATAAATAAATGAGCAGTCACAGCTGTCTAGTGACAATTAGAGTAACCTTAACTCTGATCATACCAGAACGGAAATGATTTGATCTGATTATATAGACATTCTGTTACTTCAAAATTAGAATGTGATTTAATGTAACTGTCTTTCCGGCTCTCCAATCCCGGAAGAGATACCTATATTGTTGATCCGGTGCCTTCTGCCTTCGCTTCAAATTCTATTGTTATTTGGCAACTTAGCAGCGAAATCGCGTACTGGCTCTAAGAGCTGAGCGGATATGCCAACAATGGGTTTTACGCAATATTTAGGAACCGTCCTAAGCACTCGTCAACCATTGTATACATGATTTTGACCCTGTGTTAGGATTAATCTGGATGTATATTTAACAAGATACAACGTCTAGGTGTAGTTTTTGGCGATCAGCAGTAGACTGACCGTCCCCCAAGTACCTTGGACCAATGGTCGTTCGTTTGTACTTTGGACAGTGTTAGCTTGGGGTCGACTTCCCGGACAAAACACACAGTTTATACAGCCTTGGGGCAAAACTCTGAAATTGGGTTAGTTAGCGCCTTAGCGGGATCGTCTTTAAATATTGAGATAGGATAATCGGTATCTCTCGGAACACTTAGATGTTGAGGTTGTAATCAAGGCATTAAGTCAGGTACAGTGTAAGGTGTAAGGCTTGTTTTCGTTAACACTGATTAACAAAACAACAACTCAAACAAGAAACGTGTGAGCGGATTACAATAATCTATATTGTTACACAATGTTTTAAGGCAAACAAAAAAAAAACAGACTGTAGAAACGTAAAAGGATTACAATTACGTTGTTTTTCTATAAGCTTATATAAAGTGGACTAGGATTTAATTATATCTCGCCCCTATAACTTTGTGGAATATTTAATGACAAAAATGCAAAACAAAACCCATCATTAGTGTTATAATGGTAAATGGTTCTGGCCGGCTGTTTCACAATTCTTGGAAGAACCCACGTTGTGACAACAACAAGTTTCTCCAGCTTACAGCGGCCCAAGCGGACATACTAGTAAACTAAAACATGCATTTGTCCGACCATTGCCGTTAATCTTGGACTAGACATAAGGCACATGGGATGAAACTTCAAATTAACGGACTTTGGTTGCTTCATTTATTGATTGATTGATTGATTGATTGATTGATTGATTGCTTGCTTGCTTGCTTGCTTGCTTGATTGATTGATTGATTGATTGATTGATTGACCAAAACTAATCAGCCACACTAACGTACTCGAAAGGCGAAGTTTTCTCGTTGGAAAGTTAACCAGCCTCCTATACTAACTGAAGCCTGCAGACCTTAGAGAAACGACTTATTATTTATAAACTATTGGAAATATCAAATCATCTTTCACTTGGCTTAATAAAATACTTTCAATTCACAGCTACGGTCAAATTGATACGTTATATGTTAATTACAAGTGGACAGGTAGAAAGCGTTTAGGAGGGAGGTCAGACTCTAGCACCTGGTCCCATTATGTATGGTCAGGTCGACCCCTGCATAGTTTAGATAACAAAGGCAGATCCTTGAAGTCATGAAGGGTGTTAGATAAATGACCCTCCTAGTCAACCCTTCACACTGAGAACGTACTTCAGACCGTTTTATATGTGACCACAATTTGCACAAAACTAAACCGCTTCACCACCATTCATCAAACATATTGTTGTGAGGGTACACTTCATATTGATGCAAGCTGTTTTTCTTAAATTCGGTGTGATGAGACTGGCCTTTGGTCAAACACGTTCACTAGGCCTATATATCACTGAAAACAATCACTCATCAAGAAACACTAAAATAACGAAGCTATCAGCAAAATTGTTTAATGTTTGTGAAAATGAAAGAAAGTGGTAAGATGAACTAGTCTCGGCTCCTTGGTTTAAGTTCTCTAGTTGTGTCACGGGTTTTCACACGATACAGTCGATATCATTCATATTCCATTAAAAAAAAACAACTTCAAATATTTTCATAAGCAAGTTCGATTTTTTTTTTTGTATTAGTGTGAATTTCCTGATAACGTTTTAAACTTATATAGAGAAAATTCCCAATACAGCACTTAAATCTGTCACGCCATCGAGTGAGCCTCAATAGTATTGTAGGTCAAAGTTTTGACTTCGAATAGATGGTTTGTGTATTGAATAAAACCGTTAAATTTGGCCAACGGGAGATGATTACATGGTACATTATACACTAGTATCTTTTCATTGAAAGTACAGGCCACAAAAGGATTAGCGCAAATATACTCCCTTCTGACATGTTTACTGTACAATATACCATGTCTTCCCAACACCAATCTTTTTTTAATCACATTTTATTTAGGAATAAATTTATATAAATATACTCTCTGGAGACATGTAAACAAGTATGTAAGTAAAAATCCAGTAATTTACAATGGTTGCCAAACTTATGACATCAATCTGCGAGTATTTAGGTTAGTTTGGTCCATAAACTTAACATTTGTACTGTTTATATCGAACCTGTGAAGGGAGGCCAACGTCCCTCATTTGTTGACTTGCACATTTCAATCATTGAAACCAATTTCACCTACGTTTGTTCCTTTATTAGATAAAGATTAATGCCGTATTACCTCAATAATCATGGCTATGTTTTAGACATTATGACCCTAGCAGTCAAATACACACAGTTATTGTTAACGCAGCCAGTGTATACCTTCTTTCAAAAGCGGGTTACAAAAATCCATGTCTGAAAATACCTTTTGAGAAAAGAACAGAATTACGATTAGCTTTTTATATTTCGAAATAAAACTTTAACTGAAACTGTAGGCACATTATGTTGAGACACTGACTAGGTAAAACAGAAAACGATATAGGTGTAGGTTGATTAGAGTGATTAGGTTGTCTGTGAATCTGTATGTCCCATCCTCTCAGCACAGCGTCTGGGGAAAGCAGACAGTCATTCATGCTTCCCGTAAAGAAGTATATTAGCTTCGTTTGGCGTAGACCACAGCGAGGCTCCAATGCCACGTTCACGCGCCGGTAATCAACCAATAATCAACAGGCTTGATAGCGACTTCAGACCAGCAGCACATTGTTCAATCACAATACAAATTGGTCATTTCAAAAGCAATTAATTAGAGATCCTCCTTTAGGGTGTCCGACAATGAGTTGGGTATCCTCGGGGAATCTGCCTTACAAACTCCCCAACCGTCCACCGCGGACGAGTCGTAGAAAAGCCGATGCCATTATGACTCTAGTTTTCTCTTAAACTCCACGTTGCTTTCAAGTTGACATTGGGTATCACTGTCGTTAATGATGGGTGTTAAAGAAAACTGGTGCTTCACTTGGTCAATCGGCCATTATCTTGCCACGCCTTTCTTTCCAGGCGACCCTACTATGCCCTCTCGTAGCCGCTTCGTTCATTATAAGTCCTATCCTTCATTATTTCTTTATGCAGTTTCATAAAACCATTTATACAAACATATTAGTTCCACAAGTATTTGGATTAGTATCCGTGTTTTATTAAGATAATATACTACGATTCTCTTTGTTTCCGTATGTTTTAATGATGAATGTTATTTACATGTCATAATTATGCCCTGTAATGTAAAACAAGATCACTATAAAGCACCCAAGTTTTATTATAACTGGGTAAAATATGTTCACCTGTCAATAAAAGCTCTCAAAGAATGGAGTCTATATCTGTAAAGCTTGTTGATTTTCAAAGTGATCGGCAATGTTCGAAATTCAGCCTCTTGTTACATATATATGAGTCTAAGTTAAGCATCGCGACTTCTATCATTTTAATTCAGTAAGAAAGTCAGTCTGAAAAAACCATAGCCAAAATTTTCTTTATATTATGTGAACAGCTAGCAATGATATACCAGGGACGATATTTTAACACGTTGATGAGTTTACATTCCAAACCCTAAACCAATGTGAATAACAAAGAATAACAAAAAAAATGAGTTCCTTATTTTAAAGTCTTTTACTTATATTTTATTATCGGTTCTTGTGAAGGTCAGTAGTTGGTTCACACCGGTGAGAGCTATATGCACCCTTCTCAGAGTTTACAACCCCCGGGATTGTGACCCATGACACGGAAGTCCCAGAGTCATCTAATTCACAAGCTGTCTTTCATTCCTTCATATATTTAAAATAAATATCGTCTAAATCTTGTATGTTGTACGCTGCCTGCCAAAGGGTTATCTCGAAGTGTGAGCATCAAGTTAATAGAGGTGCCGATAACGAGGCTGCACCCTGCCCCAAAGGGGTTACTCAGGATAAACACTTACTTCATCTACTACCGTCAGAAAGGGTTTTCTCGAATATTGGTACACAATATTGCATTATTTATGGATCTTATATAAATCAAGTAGACATTAGAATGTCTCACTGTTTATATCATAAATGTAATGTCTGTACCATTGTGATTATAGTATCTGTACCATTGTGAATGTATACTGTCTGTGCTATTGTGAATATAGTGTCTTTATCATTGTGTATGTGCTGTGTGTTCCATTGTGAATATACTCTATATGCTAAAGGGAATGTACTGCTTGTGTCATTGCACCACTGTCATCTGTGCCATTGAGCAGGTAGTGTGGGAGGGGGGGGGGGGGCATTGTGAATTAA